>OY856186.1:454829216-455429216 GCA_963693315.1 Diogma glabrata | reverse complement strand
GTAGCACCCTCAATCTTAGCTGTAAAATAATCCTTGATGATGAGACGCTATTGCTTCCTTGAAGAAACGAGCCTTCAAATCTATGTGTGGGCTTTAATCATTAAAAAAGATGGTGCGTCACAGGATCAAGGAATAGGCAACCGGCTGGATTATTGGCAACTACATTTTTGTTTTGATTCAGCAAATTTTTGTCAAAATTTGCTATTTACTTTTTAATTTACTTTTATTTTCTTTATTCTATCATAAAATATTGGCCTATGTCATATTTTTTCAGTGACAGAATTTTTTGTTTAGTTATCCATTCTTTAACAAAAAATATAAAAAAGCAAAAAAAAGGAAGATTTACGTCCATCAACACCTTCGAACGTATGTTGTTGTGGGACCTTGGTCTTAAAAGGTTTTTAAGTGTTATTGTGACACATATTGTAATTCCTACTACACAACACATTTTATTAAAAAAAAATAATTAGGTTGTGTTCTCCTGCATGTACTTACTTTTAAGTTTAAATAAATTATTAATGGCCAATAACAATTGAAATTTGAATATTAAACACTGCACTATGAGCTCTCGAGGAGCCCTATACTAATGAAATGTTTTGTTTCCTCTGGCTCAGACACGAATATCTTATAAACAAAACACAATCGTTCTTCTAAAAGCGGTAATGCCGCGCACCTTATAGTACGATAGAATTTTGTCAAAATACGCACTCACGGCGTTTTTGGAAGAACGATCGTGTTTTGTTTATAAAACTGATTTCATCAGAAGATTAGAAACAATACGACCGCCTTTCGTATCGGCGGTGCTCTAGCTCTTGATAAAAAGAACGATAACGGTTTGAATATTGCGGTGAACTGTACTTTAGTCGGGCCAAAATAATATGTAACGTAATAATTATATTATCAAATATATTTCAATTAAAAGTATGCGATAAAATTGGTATATTAGTTAAGTAAATCTTCTAAAAAAAAAAAATAAAAAAAAATTTTAAAAAACACACTTTTATTGAAAATGAACTAAAAACTAAAAAATAAATTTTGCATTGACACAACACGATGTTTCGAAAAACAAAGGTTATATTCAAACGTTAAATCTTTTATTAATAACTATATGTTTGCTTTCAAACTATAATAAGGAAATAAATATTTAAATATCTTTTTAAACAATTTAACACAGATGGCAAAATTAGATGTACAGACTAGAATACTATTTAACTAGAAGTTTTGTTAGATAAATAATTTTCCGTTACAGTTTTTTACAAAAAATAAAAGTGGGTGGCGCAGTCAGCGTATTGAACGTATTACATCACATTTCTTGTATTATAAGTGATTTATAATCCTTTAAAATAGTTGAATTAAGTTTTAGTATTTATACTTATTACTTAATTAAGATTGAGAATTAGCACATTTTCTACATATTTAGTGCCCTTCTATATTGACTACGCCACCCACTTTTATTTTTTGTAAAAAACTGTAACGGAAAATTATTTATCTAACAAAACTTCTAGTTAAATAGTATTCTAGTCTGTACTTCTAATTTTGCCATCTGTGTTAAATTGTTTAAAAAGATATTTAAATATTTATTTCCTTATTATAGTTTGAAAGCAAACATATAGTTATTAATAAAAGATTTAACGTTTGAATATAACCTTTGTTTTTCGGAACATCGTGTTGTGTCAATGCAAAATTTATTTTTAGTTTTTAGTTCATTTTCAATAAAAGTGTGTTTTTTAAAATTTTTTTTTATTTTTTTTTATTTTATAGTTTTTAGCGATATACATTTTTTGAGTCAGTTTTTTGAATTTTATTTTTTTAAAAAAAAAACATCCATCACCAAACTCAATTCTTAATTCATTCATACGACGTTGTATCAAGTCATCCATATTTAATATTGCATCCTTTGGTTTCTCCTTTTCATTTCCGTCGTTTTTATTAATATCAGACAGTACAACATCAGGGAAGGCATCTTCTAATAACAATTCCTCTAATTCTTTTTCCAGAATAGAATCATCAATTGTATTGAATGTGTTACCACCGCCCAACGTTGATTGGATATCATCATGTACCTCATGGTTTTCTTGGACATCCGCCAATGCCTCATCAACGCTATCCAGCGTAATTCCCGAATCAGAAAGCAATTTTTTGATAGTTTTAGAACCAATTTTAAAAGCTTCCAACACTTTAGCATCACTCGTTGTATCTTGAATTTGAGATTGTAGTATTTGTATATGATCTAACGAAGATGAAACTTCGCTGAATTTCGTTTGCCATCACTAATCAACTCTCATATTTTTGTGTCTAAATCTTTAAATTCATTTTCAATTTTATCAATAATTTTCAATAAATATGATAAATCAAAATATGTAAAATGAATTATATTAATGCTAAGATGATAATGATGTAAACTTTAGAATCACCTTGTTTAGTTGTTGTATTAATCAACTTGTTTTGTAATTTATTATTGTACAGTTACCTTACTTTTATTATGTCCGTATCATTATCATCATTTGATATTATATTGTTAGTTAGTCGTTTGTTGGCAGTCAATGTTAAATAAAACATTACAATTATAAAGTTGTACCATATTAAAATATTCTTTTATTTATCAAAACTTAAAAGTTAGTTTCAAAGAAATTAACAAAATATTTTTCTGTTTTTTCTAGATTATAAAAAGAACGTTCAAGCTCATTGATTGGTGTGACTTTTTGTGCGGTGGCACCGAATTTTATTATAATTTTTGAGTAATTATCTCTGTTCGTTTTCTAACTGTTGAATTGCTAACAATGCACCTTCATTTGTTAATTTAAACTCTAAATTGGAATTGGTAAGCTTTTCGATAGCATCGGCTAAGGACATAACAGATTCGGTTAAATGTTCCATTTCCCTTTGGATTTTTGTTGCTTCATTCTACAGATAAGAATAGAAATTAAACCTCGAGACAACAGAATCTTGAATAAAAACTCACCTTTAAACTTTCAATTAAAACATATTCTGTGGAATCATCTTTTGTTTGTATCATTAAATTTTTAAATTATTGAGACTCTTTGAAATACTTTTTTATCAACGAATTAAAACTCCTTTAACTCCACGTATACTGTCAAATTTCCATGAAATCATTTTTTAATTTAACTTCCTCTTTCTGAAACATATTCTCTAATACCGTTGCAAATACATAAGGAATTATAATATTACGCTGAAATGTATTTTTCAATTCTTTTATATTTATATTGCTTTCCCCTTTATACAAACAATATTTTGTTATGGCATTTTTCCAAAATTTTAATTTAGAATCGTAATTAACAGGATTTAATGTTCGAACTCAGGGGCCCTATTCCCGAACACATAAATGTCATCACAATATTGTAAATTCACACAATATTGTGAATTTCGTATTATGTAACACCAATTTGGTGAAAATTCAACACAATATTGTAAATCGGACAAGAACAATATAGTTGCTGTCAAAATCACAATTTTGCCTTATGTCTTGTGTGTTGACTTTTTTATACAAATTTTATCGATTGGCGTAAAAATTAATTCATAACGCAAAATTAAGTCTTTAATAATATTAAATAATCATATTTTTATATAAATATAATAAAAACATATTTATTTATTAAATATATTTTTATTTTATTTTGCATCTTTTAAGATTAAAAAAGTTAGTTGTCAAAAGTACGAATCTAGTACCAAAAAATCTGTTATAATTTTGTAAAAATTTGTTATAATTTGTTTGACACAAATATGAGTTACAGAATACCATTTTTAAACAAAGTTGTTAAGCATTTTGGTGAAATTGACAATATTGTCGATTGACAAATATGTGTTCGGGAATAGGGCCCCTGAATGGAGCGAACAAAGCATCGATTCTTACATCATCTTTCCATTCATCAGGATAATACATTTAATATTCTTTTTATGTACAATTCTGGTAATTTTAACAAAACACCTGGAAAAACACAAGTTTTATAAATGTATATTTCAATTAGATTTAGTTAAGATTTTTATTTTACCCCACAATGTAATATCCAAGTTCTTTTGTGAACTGGATTTTGTGTTGCCGTGATGGCTGTTTTAATATTCTTTTTATATACAATTCTGGTAGTTTTTCTGTAATTATAACAAAACACCTGGAAAAACACAAGTATTATAAGTGTATATTTCAATTAGATTTATTTTAAATTATTATTTTTCGGCTTGAAAACTTACCAATGTAAACACAAATTTGATAATGTATACCAAAATGAACTAAATGTCAAAATTTATATGGGTACACTAGTTCTGATTCTTACCACCAGAAGTTTCCTTCAATTTTGACGATGGGTATAAGAGAGATTGGTATAATAAAGATTTTTCGATATAAAAATAACAAAAATGTGTAATATGTCATATATTATAATGATATACTCAGTATGAGCGAAATTCCAACGTAGAGAATGGGATATTCAGATCTTATGGATTTTCATATTTTCATATTTTCATACATAATAACTGATTTCTAATTATCATTGCTGTATGTAATCTGTCAAATACAGCAAAATAACGATTTGAGCTTTAAGAAAAAAGGTCTATAAGCTTTCAAATGTCATACTTTTATTTTTGTTTTGTGTTCATTATAAGGACTTTTATCCATATAAAATGACACAAACATGTATGATGTCTATGATTATAATGATATACACAGTATTACCAAAATTCCTTCGCTCAAAATGAGTCAACCAGTTTATGGGGATTTCAGTGCAATTCTTTAAAGTCTTTCAGAGTTTGTCAGTTTCAGTTTTATGTTTTCAGTTTTCAGTTTTATAAAGTTTTGTGCTTTAAAAGTTTTAGAAATACGTACTGACTGCTTTAACAAACTTGTCTTTTCAATTTGGGATCAATCACATAATGGGAAGTTACTGAAAAATGAATCACAAAATTCCACCCATCAAAGCTCTCAGATGTCAAGTTAAATAAAAGTGTGTAAAAATTAGACGAATTTACAAAATAAACGTGCATTGAAATTTTTATAGTGTATAATTCTACGACGAATGGATGGTTTTATTGAATCGATGTATTGAATTATTGATAGTATCAGATCCTTGGGGGGGGGGGCAATGCCCCCCCCCAGCCCTACCCAATTGACGCCCCTGACACAAGCATTTTTTACCAAAATTTAAAGTTAAAAAGCGCATCTACTGATTTAGATACAGCACAACAGTATGTACCCACTAAAATTGACTGAAATTAATTCCGGTACATCTTACTGTCCTGCAGCCAAATTCTATAACATTGAAGCGGTAAAGCGTTAAAAAGTCCATTGTTTCTGTTAATTCAAAAACTTATCACTTCACCGCTTTACAATTACAGAATTTGGCTGCTGATCAGGTTTTCAATACTAAAGAGTGATTAGGCTTAGGTAGCAAAGTGTCCAGGTAAAAAGGAATAAACAAATCTTTCCATTTCTTGGAATGCCAATACAAATGCTTGGGTTAAAGCCACATTGTTCATAGATTGGTCTCATAACTCTTACGTACCAGAAGTAAAATAGTATTTAATCAAAATAATATTTAAGGTTCTTCTTTTATTGGACAATGCTCCATGTCACCCTCAAGATTTGCCGCTTACAAATGGATAAATTGTAATTCTACCCAAAATTAAAACTTCTTTATTGCAACCATTATACCAGAACATAATAAATAATGCAACTACTTTCAACAACATGATCCAAATATTGAACTAGCTCTCCGATTTCTGCGAACTGTCAACGAATTTTTAAGTTAATATGAAGATGTTTGCAAGATTTAGCTAAAAAACATCACAATTATTAATTACAGATTTAACTTCCAAGTCGCACCGAACTGAATCAAGTTAAGTTAGGTTTGATTTAGGTCAACATGCTAGTATGTGCATGAATAATTACTTTATATTTTTTTGTGAATTTCTTATTGGTTATGTTACATGTTTTTTTTTTGAAAATCAATTTAACTGTTATGTCGATATCTTATGTGATTAAACTGGTACTTTTTTGTTTTACCGAATCTGTTTGTCGCCCAAGAAATGACCAAAGCCCACGTTTTTCGTTTAACACGGTTTTCCATACAAAATTTATATTTTCGATTAACACGTTTTTATCAGGAACGTATCTACCGTGTAAAACGGGGGATAGGTGTATGCAGTTTTGTGTCTCAATTCGGCTTTTTCTTATCGCGTACTCCAGCGCCAAATTAAACAGTACGGGCGCGAGTGCAGCACCTTGTCGAACACCTGATGTGTCGAACCACCCTTCGATTACTATTCTACAATTTGATCCCGATGTTGTGAGTTTGCACAGAGAAACAAGTTTCTCTGGGATGCCAAGGCATATGAGTGCGGACCAAAGGTTTTCGCGGATGATACTGTCATATGCTTGCTTGAAATCAACGTAGAGCTGGTGAATGCTGATGTTGTACTCCCAACATTTTTCTAGAATCATTTTTAAGGTAAAACATTGATCTGCGGTTGAACGGTTGGGACGAAAACCACACTGATAGTCACCGATGATAGATTCGGCGAACGGGATGAGTCGAGCAAGTACGACATTAGCTAGTATTTTATATGCAGTGTTCAACAGTGCGATGCCACGATAATTCGCACACTTTAGACGGTCACCTTTCTTATGCAGCGGAACAATGAGAGCTGTTTTCCATTCAGCAGGTAGTTCTTCTTGGTCCCAGATTGCAAGAATCAGATCATATATACGTGAGACCAGAGCTGCTCCTCCATTTTTCAAAAGTTCTGCGGGAATACCATTGAAACCTGGTGATTTGCCATTTTTCAGTTTTTTAATGGCAGCTTCCACTTCTTCTATTGCTGGGTAAGGGACAAAAGTCTCCTCATTTGACGGAGCAATTGCTCGAATAGGATGAACTTCATTCGTTCTATTCAGAAGGTCTTGAAAATGGGATCCCCATACTGCCAGCACATCGCGTTCACTTGTTGTAAGCTCATTGTTTTCATTTTTGATGGCTGTAGATCTTGGGTGGAAACCTTTTGTCAGATTCCGTGCATTGGCAAAGCACTCTTTTGAATTTCCGTTGGCCGCATGTAGGTCGATGTTTTCGATGCAGCTCTTCATGTGTTCGCGTTTCTTTTTACGTAGAAGTTTTGCTGAGGTTTTTCTAGCGCATAGATAATCAGCTTGGGAGCTTCGGGTGTTCCTTGTTAACCATTTTTCTCGCAGTTTTTGTTTATTTTCAACGGATTGGCGGCATTCGTCGTCAAACTATTCGTTGTGTGATTTCGGTGGTCGTTTTCTGATTGTAGTTTGTGCTGCGGCTATAATGGTTGATTGAAGCGTTTGCCATTCTTCTTGTATGTTTAATGGCATCTCAGAAGAGATGTTATGCTCTTCTATGTTTTGTGTTATTATTTCCTGATATCTGTTCAGCGTTTCCGGATGTTTAAATGCTTCGACATTCCAGCGCACGGTCTTTTTTGCTTGTCTGTTAAATGTAGATGATAATTTGCACTTGTACTTAAAGATGACAAGCATATGGTCGGTGTCCATATCAGCACCTCTGTATGATCGAATGTCAGTTACACTTGTAGAGTGTCTCTTAGAGATCATGACGTGATCAATTTGATTTTCTGTTCTTCCGTCATTTGATTTCCACGTTGCTTTGTGAATTCTCTTGTGAGGGAAGAAAGTGCTGGAAATTACTAGATCATACATCATAGCCAGCTCGGCTGCGCGAAAACCATTATTGTTGCTGGTATGATGCAAGCTGTTGGGGCTGATATGTGTTTTAAGTTCTGCAATCCTACCAATTTGAGCATTAAAGTCACCTACCACGATTTTTATATCGTGCCGCGGGATGTTATTGATGACTTCTTCGAGTTCTAGGAAGAACAGGTCTTTAATATCATCTGCTTTATCTTCAGTAGGTGCATGAACATTGATGATCGTTACATTGAATTTTTGCGTGCGGATTCTCAGTGTGCATAACCGCATATTAATTGGGCAGAAGTCGATAACATGCTGATTCACGCGACGGTGTATAAGAAAGCCAACTCCAAATTCTCCTCCGTTTTGATGACCGCAATAATACAGAGTGTATCCTTTCGCTGTTTCATGGATTCCACTCCCTGGCTATCTTAGCTCTTGTAATGCCACTATATCCAGTGTGTAGCTCTCGACTTGTTGTGTTAGTTTTAGGAGATCTCCTGGTCTTCTGAGGCTTAGCACGTTCCAGATTCCCATTTTTAAATCGTAGTCCGGGTACAGTTTTAGAGGTCGTTCCAATATTGAATCCGAGATATTCCGAGGCCTGTGTACAGAATTCATGACAATAATTTTTTTACGGAAATGGGGTGTTAGCCCTTCGGCCAACCCAAATTTTCGTGAATGGGTTCGTTCTGCATCTTAAGGTCACCAGAAACAACCTTTTTACACGTTTGTATAGCGAGCCGCTTGATCCGAGAATTTCGGATTTTCGCTACCCCATATTTAACACACGAAATATGAAATATTCATTATTCAGACTCTTTGAATATCCGAAGGTACCATGTCAACTATAAAGGAAGGAGATGAGGAAAATGGAAAGAAAGAGGATATTGGGATAACTATACTAATTGTTTTAGATGATGATGTACATTCTCTTTAAATGATTGAGGGGAAAATTCATCGGGAAATACAGAGGAAGGCATTAAGTTCCACAATTTGGCCACTCTATTAGAATAGTCGTTCTAGAAAGACACAGTTCTGCAACGAGGTAGTTTTACAACAAATGGATGGGATAGCTTGACAACTCTGGTTTGTCGATTATACTGCGCACACGATGGAAGAATATTTTGAATTTCCTTAGAGGAGAATTCGCTAAAGTTATATTTATAGTATATTGACAAGTCAGCCATATTTCTTCTATGCTGGAGTGAATCAAGCTGGTCCGTTGGTTCGGTATTACCAATCAACCGTATTGATTTTCTCTGTACAGAGTCTAGATATTTTATTGTTAACTGACAAGCACCTCCCCAAACATGACAGCAGTACTCAATACATGGACGAATAAAGGACTTGAAGATTAGCAAAATTTGATCGGGATTGAAATACTTTTTACATCGACTCAAGAATCTTAATTTTTGCATAGCAGATTTAGCCTGGTTGAACACATGTTTATTCCATTTCAGGTTATTTTGAATATCCACTCCAACAAGTCTAACTGATTCAACCTCACGCAGTTCCTCATGGTTTATCTTAATAGGGAAATTTTTATGTCGTTCTACTTGTGAAAGACGGCAAAGTTTGGTTTTGGTTAGATTAAATGA
This sequence comes from Diogma glabrata, assembly GCA_963693315.1. Classification (NCBI taxonomy): domain Eukaryota; kingdom Metazoa; phylum Arthropoda; class Insecta; order Diptera; family Cylindrotomidae; genus Diogma; species Diogma glabrata. Next base: position 455,419,934 of record OY856186.1, on the reverse strand, counting down.
AACTCTTGTTTACGGTCACCCCATTCCATTATACGATCCAGGTCTTTGTTGATAGAATCAATTAGCAGCTCTCTATCAGTGGTAACTGCAGTATGAGATCGAAATTTGGGGGATGCATGTGATGCATGCAATGTGCTGTCATCAGCAAAACTATGTTTTGGGTGCACTGTGGATATAAGAAAATCATTAATGTATAAAAGAAACAAGGTTGGTGTGAGTGCAGAACCTTGGGAAACCCCAGCATTGGTTGTGAAAATATTGGATGTGATACCATCTAATTAATATGAAATTGGCGACCTTTAAGAAAACTATGAATCCATGAGACAGTAAGATGGTCTAAGCTATAAGATTTTAATTTAGCTATAAAGATTTTTATGCCACACTTTATCAAATGCTTTAGAAATGTCAAGTGAAATACTGAATGTTTCCCCATATTGGATATGAAGGCTAACAGATCACCTGTTGCATGATTTCTACGAAAACCATACTGTTTATCATCAATAATTCGCGACATTTCCAAATAATCTATTAGATTGTAGTTAACATATTTTTCAAATATTTTAGCCAAAACCGACAAAATTGCAATTGGTCTATAATTGCTAGGGTCTACCCTAACAACTGCCTTTCTTTGATATGGGTTGAGCGCCGGCCAGTTCCCAAGAATCGGGAAATATTCCGGTTTTATAACATTAATAGAAAATGTTTGGTCAAATTGGAGCTAGGTGCCTAGTAAAGTTTTTAAGAATGAGGGGTGGAATACCGTCGGGGCCAGCAGATTTGTTGATATTGATAGAAAGAAGCATTTTCCATACAATATTGAAACGAAAAATAATTGGTTTCATGTTCGTTACAACTGGAAAAATGAGTGTGGGAGAATGGGAAGGTTCAACTATATTTGAGTTTTCCGCGAAAATACGACCCAAAACATTCGCCTTCTCTTTCGAGTCGCTCACGGGAATGTCATTCAGAACCAAGGTTGGAATAGAGGATCGAATAAAATTTCTCTGGACTGATTTAACTGCCTGAAAGAATCTATGAGAGCCAGATGAGTGCTCGGCGAATTTCTTTGCTTTCTTCTGGATGAAAGCGTCTTTGTCCAAGTCTATTTTGCATTTACTAATATTTCTGGCTTTCTTATCGGCACTATGGGTTTCAGGTGTTTTATTTGAGTTATACGTCTTAAATGCTTTGCGTTTATTCCTCACTGCCTCATCAACATCCCGATGAACCAAGGCTCAGTTTCAGGAGTGATTAACTGATTTGGAATAAACCGCCGCATTCCGTCTTTTATGATTTCAAAAATTCTTATTGCTGATGTGCTAGGATCTTGATCAACAAATAGTTTTCATAAGTGTTCCATCATAAAAGTTTCTCAGTCCCAGTCAGCCCGTTTATAATTCCAAACGTGACGAGGATTTGCTTTAATTTGTGTCGGTGATGTAAATTGCACAATTGCTGATATTAGTAAATGGTCCGATGTTCCGAGGGGTTGTTCAACTTTTGACTTCGTAGTATCTGGTTCGTTTGTCAAAAACAGATCCAGCAAATTATTGTTATGATACCGTGATAATCTGCGAGTATCTGTTCGGCTTCCCTTCCTAGGTCGTCAGTGCGCGATGAATAATTATGCCATTCTTTATTATGAATATTAAAATCTCCAAGAATGGCCAGTCTTACTTTGGGGTAGTCCGTGGTAATCTTGTTTAGATTAGCCGATATTTGATCGAAAAATTGAAATCCTGGGGGGAATTTGGGGATCTGTATAATCCTATTATATACATAGTTTCATCAACACCTGAAATCTTCAATGCTAGAGAACTATGGTGCTTAGAGTTCAACTCGTAGGCCTTAATTCTCATGCATGAAAGTGGATTTCGAACAAATACACAGACACCATGCTTGTTATAAAAGGAATGTTCCGATTCGTAACTAGGCATCCGGTATTTATCGAGATCCAATTTCGATGCTTTGCCACTGACAATTGTTTCGGTAAGAAACAATATGTCAGGTTTATTTTTTTCGATGTAGTGATGAACCTCGTTTAGATTCGAATTGAGACCTCTTATGTTGGTGAAGTGAATTCTAAGATGTTCGTTCACTCTGCTGCCATTCTGTTGAGACCTAAACTTACCCTTTGACATTGCAGGTATAGATACTGAAATTTGGCCAGGCTTAATTTTATCACTAAACAGTACAAAAGAAACTGGGTATCTCTGTCTCAAAAACACGATAGCAGGTTTCATGCAACAGTTGCACGATTAGCGAAAAGCAAAAAAATGGGGACACAAAAGACACTAACAAAATTGAAGAGTACACATTAAGTGTTAAATTCAAAATTCTTACTAATAACTAAAACAGAATTTTACATTTCTTGTTACCAATACAAAACAAATTCATGCTTTAAAATAATAACAAAGCAATAAAACAAAGGAATAATATCAAAGCAATATAAAGTAAAATTTTTACCTGTCTACCGCCTGGTAACAGTAATATGAAATACCGATCAATTTTTTAATAAAAAAACAATCTCACCAATTATATAATTGTACGTCTTCCATCCTCATTTCACTTTTATTTTAATAAACACTAATACACACTCAATGTATTTTGTCTTATTTTACCCCTCCTTTGTATTTATAAAGAATATATGCAAATAAAAATAAAATAAAACAAAATACACTTTATTTTTTTTCTTCGATCATTTTTTTTTCTCTTTAAAATGCACAACCTTCTTCTTCTGACTCTGGTTGATGAATGATAAAAGAATGAAGATAATTAGAAAATATGGAGGGGCTGAAATCTCACAGCTCTGAGATATCAAGACTTCGGTCTGGGTTAAGGATTTTGATATAGTTTTCGGCAAAAAACTTTTATGAGGACATGGTTTTTAGTTTTGGGCAGCGATGTATATCAAACAAAACTCTTTGTTAAAGTACTAGTATTTTTTATCTCTGTTTAAAAATTTATTACAAAACTAACACGAAACATCAATACGTTGCCGGAAAATTATAATCAAAATTCCAAAAATATTGTTAAATTAAATAAAACCAAACTTTTTCAAAATTCCAAAAATATTCCAAAAATTAGAATAATATCAAATATTTAAATTTTTTCTAAATTCCAATAATATTTCAAAAATTCTTAAAAATTCAAACTTTTTCCAACATTCTAAATATATTGCAAAAATTATTACAAAATCAAAAATTGAAAATTTTTTCAAAATTCCAAAAATTATCATAATATCAAAAATTAAAAATTTTCCAAAATTCTAAAAATATTCCAAAAATTCTTACAAAATCAAAAATTAAAACTTTTGCCGAAATTCTAAAAATATTGTAAAAATTATTACAAAATCAAAAATACAAACTTTTTCAAAATTCCAAAAATATTTCCAAAACTATAACAAATTCAAAAATTTCCATGTCCAATTTCATTTTAAATTACATTTATGTCATAAAAACAGCTACATTTTTTTCCAAAAAATTGGCTAAAAAAATAAATGAAATCATTTTTTGACACACTTGACATTATTTTTTGACAAACTTATAATGCCATAATTCTCTATAATAATAATAAAATATCATGTCACAAATCATTAATTTTATTTTTTTGTAAAAAATTGGGTAAAAAATAAATAAAAACCGTTCTTTTGACACACTTGACAACATGTTTTGACAAACTTATAATGCCATAATTCTCAATAATAATAATAAAATTTCATTTCAAAGAAACAATTTTATTTTTTTCCAAAAAATTGGGTAAAAAACTAATTAAAAATCTTTTGACACTTGACAACATTTTTCTGATAAACTTCTGATGCCATAATTCTCAATAATAATAATAAAATTTCATTTCAAACCAACAATTTTCTTGTTTTCCAAAAAATTGGGTAAAAAAATAAATAAAAATCTTTCTTTTGACACACTTGACAACATTTTTTTGACAAACTTATAATGCCATAATTCTCAATAATAATAATAAAACTTCATTTCAAACAAACAATTAATTTTATTTTTTTTCCAAAAAATTAGGTAAAAAAATAAATAAAAATCTTTCTTTTGACACACTTGACAACATTTTTTTGACAAACTTATAATGCAATAATCTAGATTTTGGTCTCACATACCAATCCCGACCATCAAGATTTCTCCAAATTTAATGTTCCTACTTGTAATCACTTAAAATGAACGTTTTTTAAGCAAAAAATATGCAAATTTCCTTGTTTTGACACCTTTTCGATTGTTTTGACACACTTCCGGTACAGTTATCGAACACATCGTCCTTTCGGCTCTTCCTATTAAGTAAACCTATTTTTAGAAAAAAAAATTTTTCAAATCCGTCCAGCGGTTTTCTAGATTCGTCGGTTGTGTCGTCGGTTGTGACGGCCGGCCGGCCGGCCGGCCGACAGACAGACATACATTTTTTTTTTTTTTGCAATCAGACAGACATACATTTTTTTTTTTTTTAGAATCAGGAGGTCCTAAAACGTCGAGAAATGTCAAAAAAAGTGGGGGTAAGAATTTCACTTTGAGCTCATGAATGTAATACTTAGGTCTTTCAGACCGAAGTAATTTGTTGATGAAGAAGATAACAAAAATCAGACTTAGTCTATAATTTCCTCTTTACCAACACTCCAACCAATTCAACTCATTTTCACATCCAACAAATTGTGACAAATGTCGGAATAATGCAAAATCTATCTAACAGTACTCTTGCAAAACTGCATGTTATTCCTCGTCAAAAGTTGGGCAAGAATTTAACATACGTCAACACAAGTAAGGTGTGGATAAAAAAACAAATACCGATTTATGCCGGTATTGATAATTTGACATCGGTTTTGACAAACTTCAAAGAATACCGGTATTCGGTAAACCAGTATTGAATAACCTAATCTGATTTGATGATATCGCAATTTTTGTTTTTCATATGGAGCTGACTAAAAAGCCTTGCTTACTCGCAGGCCAACTTCTGTAATCTGACATATGGAAGCAAAACTACTATGCTGTGCTGATAAGTGCCGTTAATGGCGACCCAGGACCAACAAATATAGTAAAAATTGATTAATTAACTGGTTAACGATAAGGGCATATGATATACGTTAAAATGGCTTTCAGTGTATAAAGAGTATATAAAAACTAAGCTCATATCAACAGATAAATGTTGTCTACTTAATCATTCCTTGGCCGTAGAAATCTGAGAGGCTCAAACGTGTGCTACCAATTTTGGAATCTTATTATCCACTTTCTTAGTTCCTTGAAATGTTCAGCTAACCAGATCTGACTTAATCCACAATAAATTCAAGAATTTGGAAAATGTCCAATCTGCTTAACTTTAAGGTTTCATACAACTGAATGGTTTTAGTAAACCTAACAGTAGACCTGCTAAATGCGCCAACCACTGTATCTATAATTTGTCTCAAATTTACAACAGCGGTCGTCCTTCTATACAACAAATCAAAAACAACAAATTCATTCTAAATCATTACTCACAAACGAGCATACACTCACGCACATACACACACAAAATGTGAATGTTAAATCAACACCCACATAAATTTAGTGCCATTAACTCTTAATAATGAATTCAAGGGTTAATATATATTCTTGAATGGAAATTAGATTACAATATTTTTACCATTTCTGATAGTTTTATAGTTATTCTGCTTTTCCATTTAAATACAATAAAAAAAGGGCCTAAAACTGTCGCCAATAAATTTTACGAAAATGTCGACATTTTACTCAAGAAAATGTTATAAATTCTCCCGGATTGTAGTTTTCCTATTTCTCTATCCATATCCAGTTTTTTCTTCGATATTTTCTTCAAGTGCCAAGTTGACAATATCTTAAGATATATACGTACATTTCGTTATGTTTTTGTGTTGCTTCGATTCGGTATTTAGAATCAATGAATAAAATTGAAAAGAAAGATAAAAAAAATTTTGGGTGGTTTTGAGAATGAGTTAAATAATAACAAAAAAAAACAACAAAAATAGCAAAAGACCAAGAAATTGTTTTGCCAAAAGAAATTCTACTAAAATCTAAACGAATTTTTTTTATGTATTATTTTGGAATTGGATTGGTTTGAATTGGATCGGGTCCCTAGAATTCTTTAAGAAATATTACTTTTTTATTAGTCCAATGTTCGAAATGAAAATACAGATATAAAGATATTTATTTTATATCCATAGATGGGAAATTTATTCAAAAAAAAAAAAAAAATGGAAAACAACGTTAAGATAAATATTAAGCGATAGTGAGTTCGTTTGGATACAATTGCAAATTGAAACGAGTGTTTTGATTTCTTTGAATAATAATCAAAGAAGAAAAAAAAATCATATTTTGTTGCTTTTTATGCTTTTTTATGCTTTTCCATTTAATTTTGAAGATGGGTTTTTCTTTTCGCTGTGAGCTGTATGGGGTATTAATGTTTTCGAATAAGGAGTTAAGATTAAAATTCAACACTGAAGCAGAATCATTGATAATGGAATTGATTTTATGACATATGGACGTTTTGAAATTTATGTTTAAATGTTCTAAAGAAACACTTCTATCTGAGTAAAACATCAGCTTTGTTTAAGACAATTTCAAGAGTCTATTTCAACCCTTCATATAAAATCGTGTTGCATCTTAAGATTACTATGGTATCGTGATCATTACAATCAAAATGCAATAGGCTTAAAGAGAACAGTTGAAACTGTCATAGTCTTATGCACTATTGAAGACATGTATAACAAACTTAACAAAAATGTTTAAATCTGTTCTGTATCATGGCATTTTCTATCCCTTTATAAATGGATTTAGCAAAATCAAACTTAACAATGGTAATTATTTTAATATAATTTAGATCTAAATTATGTTAAGTTAATTAACAATGCTCTAAACGATCTAAGTTAAAACGTTCAATCTACAAAGTTTTTAAAAAAATTTCCATTAACACCTCAGAAGACACGTGTCGTGCAAATGTAATTCCTTTTATATGAAGATTTTTTTAAGAAATTTGCTGTAGTCAGGGGGCCCAGGCCCAGGCCCTCAACCCTTTAATCTGATGATTGCTACATATTTTATACGAAAGCGCTTCTCCTTGACAAGTCCAACGACTTGTTTATCTGTCATTGTTCTCGATTCGGGAACTTTTTCGGTGGGCAAACTCCAAAAAATGCTAATTGCTCAGGATCTTGTTAACTTACTTTTTCAAGTAACACAATTGAAACTTTGGCATGTTTGGGTTGGCAGACTCGACAATAACAAACAAATTTTTGTCGAACAAGGCTACCCTCGTTTTCTAAAACAAATTTCTATTTCTTTCTTTCCCATCAATAAAAAACAAAATTTTGGTACTAAATTTACTATACCCCAGGCAAATCGAGGCAAATGACACATAAAAAATTTGTCATACTCATCAAGGCGCACCAAGCGTCTCACGAAGTATAAAATATGAGGTAATCAAAGGAACGGGGTGAAAACCTGGCTTTTGGGCAAAATTGGAGAAAGGGTGAGATAGTTATTTGTTTTCAAAATGTATTAAACCAATTGGCAGGAGCATAACATACAAATGTTAATTTTTATCTCTTTGTTTATTATATCTGTTCACACACTCCTTAGCTCCGTCGTTAACTCGGCTCTAATTTACACAGATTTATATTAATCTGTATCATTATTTTAAATTACTTCTTTTATTTATAGATCAGTTTAATTGGGTCGCTTCATCCTCTCCTTCTAGTGTGTTCCAGGTCTTTGAATTGTCCCCCAATACCTGCAAGGGTAATAGCTCAGTTAAAACTGTGTTGCGACCAGGCCTTATCAGCCGGAGAGCGCAATGTCTAAATAATCGATGAAATATTTTTATTAGGTCGTTACTTTTTGGTAACTACAAACAATTCTCTTACAATATCATTTATACTCTAGATATTGTTTAAAAACCAAAACAACAAAGTTATGAACTACCTTTGAAGCTGCTAATAAAAAGTTAGTGAGCTGTATTTTTTCCCGGTGTTACTTGATGTTCACCATGAGCCATAACATACCAATAATAGTTAGCTAAAAATATTAATCGATGATATCAACAAATCGACGAAAACCGTAAATCGATGACCACCAGTACAAAAAATGTTGAAACTGATGCAAATATAAATCGATGGATGCAATAAAATTCTTGATGATATTCTATATGGATGAAAAAAAGTAATTTTTATTTTTATAAACTTGAAATTTTTAGCATTTTTTACTAGAACAACTGATCCATGGATGGAAGAAGAAAATAAATCAAAAATCCTAGCTCTTCACATTTTTTACAACTTCTAGTTGAGCAATTTCACAAAGATTCATCAACGTTTTGACTTGACCCCTTTTAATTTTGATAAATTTTTGTTTATAGACAGTCTTTCATAAAACAAGTTCTTCGATTGATGATTAAATCGATTGAGTAGTTTTTCTACAATCGCTCGTCAAAATGCACTCACATCACAAAATAACAAAGACCGCTGGTCGAAAAAAAAAATTCTAAGAGAACTTGTATTTGTTATTTATGAAAGACTATCTATAAACAAAACATAATCAAAATTAAAAGGGGTCAAGTCAAAATTTCCCAAAAATTTGCTGAACTTGCGTGAAATTGCTCAGTTACAAAACCAAAAACAAACTACACCAAAAGCCACACCCAAACTCGATGTGAATTTCTTTGTTTTTTTTATCAACGTCATCTTTTACAGAACGCTGTGTATAATTATAATTATCTAACGAAATGCAAGTGATTATCTCTTTTTGATGAAGCTGGAAACAAGAAAAAAAGTCTTGCAATTAAATGTCACAGGCGACAGACGGGTATAATCACAAAAATTAATATGATTATTATTTTTATTTTATACGGTGTCATAAACCAGGGCTGTGGAGTCGGTGCCAAAACTACGCGACTCCCACTCCGAATCCAAGTTTTTTAAATTTTAAAGCCGACTCCAACTCCGACTTTGACTCCGACTTCGATATATAATAGAAAATATTTATATTTTATTTCGAAACAGTGAATTCTACGTAACCTTATGAATCACCTGCAGGTATCGACGATATAGCATATCCGAAATGATTGTACAAGGTGGTGAAACTCAATCAAAATTGTTTTAACTTGTTTAAATGAGGACTAAAACTATATCAACTCTGGAGGACTAGAACTATACCACAAGAATGGCATTCAGCTATGCTGATACCAATCTACAAAAATGATAAACGCCACCTATGTTGATTGGTTTTGACAACATATTGCCAATAGTTTGTATTTTTGGGACAGAATCACAACCCCATAACTTCACACGTAATCAATGAGAAAAACTTATAAATCATAATTTATAAGATTATAAGTTATTTAAAAATTTATCAAAAGCATTAGTGAGCTGCCTTATGTCATAATTGTATAACTTGGGCAGTTAGGAGTGGAAATATTCTAACATGATTCACACCCAGTCGAGGTGTCATATAGTTAAATTGTAATTTGTTAATAATAATAATTTATATATTCTAATTTTACGAAAACTCTAACGGTTTTTACTATAAATAAATTAATGAGGATGAACTTTTAACAGAACTCTTGACGTTCATTTTAATATCATTAAAACACAGCTTCAAACTTTCAATTAGGTTACAAACTTCATCTATCACCAACTTATCATTTAAATTAAAACTACTAACTTAAAGACATCACCAATATAGATCGGCTCTACAGTCTTGAATGGTATTCGATCCGTCAATTTTTGTGCATGAGTTGTCATATGCGATAACACTCTCAGCTTTACATTACCAAGCCTAGTAACATATTAACATACAAGGGGTTTAATCAATTAAAACGTTACAACAGAAGTCCACCTATTTGTCAAACATTTTGCAGTTTTGGAATCCAACATCGAATTTCTTCCATAATAATTTCAAGGTTTAGAAAGAAAACAGGAAAAACAAACAAGATAAAGAAAATATTCTCAAAATAAAAAGCAGTCATTTTCAAAAAGGTGTCGATAAAGTTTTTGATTATTTTTCCGACTTTGACTCCAACTCAAGTAACTAGAAAATTCTTGCCGACGCCAACTCTTCGACTCCGACTCCGACTTCACAGCCCTGTCAAAAACCTTAATGGTAATACATTGCGTCGTATAACAGATTGGTGAAGGTAAATTTTTGTCTGTATTGCCTATTTTTGTTGTTTAATTGTTTGGATATTTGAAATTATGTGTTAGGACACAACTTTTACAAGGGGAAATGGAAACTTTAGAAAAACATGACGCCAAAAATGCAAACTGATCAAGTTGTTGGTAAAACACTTGATCGGTTTTCAAAATTAAAATTAAAGACATAACATTTTTGACTATAGAACCGAAATGTATTTTTTAACTTAAAAGTAAAACAGAGAGTGTTTTTTATAAAAGTATAAAATCAGAAATATGGATTCTTGTGTGATTATCCAATAGTTATTTAAGTATTAGGGGCAGTAAGATTGTTTTACCGATTGCTGATATATGTTTTGAGATCTAGACGAAGTCGAGATCTCTAATATATCCGAAATCGGCAATACTCTTAATGCCCAAAATACTTATTATATTTTTTGCACGATCAATAAAAGTTCAATTAAATTATTTAAATAATAAAACTCATTCATAAAATGCAAGTTTTAAAGTTTTAAAGAAAATTTCTTAAAATATCATTTCAAAATAGTAAGCTTTGCGTTCCATCATAATTTAAAAATTCTAAACTGTAACAAGATATTTAAATAATAATAAAATAACACTGTGCGACAAATGGTAGGGGCCAGTGATCCGCTGGGGTTCTGACAACCGGAAAAAGTTATATCAGTCAAAAAAAGCTATACGTGTTCCGGCGTTTTCGCTGGGTCACGTCTAGGAATCGAGATATATCGATTTGAAGTTAGTAGGTATCATATAGGGGAAATTGTCAAGTTTGTGGTCTTTTTTTTGATATTACTCGAGAACGACTAGTCCGATTTTACTGAAACAAATTTAGAAAAGTTAAAAATCATAATTTCTTTATTCTACTCATAGACGATTTCTTTACACAATCAACAGTTTCGCTGTTATAAATAAATTTATGAAGAAAATAAATAATTTTTTGCGTAAAAAAATTAAAAAATTGTATTTTAAAAAATCATGAAAAATTTAAAACGGGAAAAAGTGTCAAGTTTTATTACTTTGACGAAAAATCACATAATCTGTGCACAAAATGAGACATAGATCATGAAAATCGATGCACGCGTTTCGCTTTTATTCACAATTAATTAAAGGTATCTCATTTTGACAAGAATATTGATTTTTCATAGAATTTTTTTTTAATATCTTTACTGGAATAAACTCCAAAATGGATTGTTTTATATGTATTTGGGCATGTGTCTATGTCTATTGATTTCGTTTTTTTTACTTTTTTGTTTTTTATTTGCTATCTTTTATTTATTTTTTATTTTTTTATTTATTTATTTTATATTATTATTTTATTTAATTTTTTTATTATAATTTTATTTTATATTATTATATTTATATTATATTTTACTATATTATTATTATTATTTATTATTATTATTACTTATTATTATTCATTACTATTATAATTATTATTTATTATTATTATTTATTTTTTATCATTATTATATATTATTATTATTTATTACTTATTTATTATTTATTTATTATTCATTTATTATTTATTTATTATTTATTTATTATTTATTTATTATTTATTTATTTTTTATTTATTATTTATTTATTATATTTTTTTTATTTTATTTTTTCTATTTTTATTATATGTTTATTTTAATTTTTATTAGTTTTTCATTTTATTTTATTATTTTTATTTTATTTATTTATTTATTTATTTATTATTATATTTATTATTTTTTATTTATTTTATTTTATTTTTTTATTTTTTGGTTACTTTTTCAGTATGGTATATCAGTAGATTAAAGGAATTGTAATTCCTAATTTCTAAATTTTGTTTCAGCAAAATCAGACTAGTCGTTCTCGAGTTATGTCAAAAAAGACCCCCAAACGTGACAATTTTCCCTATATGATGCTTACTAATTTCAAATCGATATATCTCGATTCCTAGACGTGACCCAGCGAAACGCCGGGAAACGTATAGCTTTTTTTTGACCGATATAACTTTTCCCGGTAGTCAGAACCCCAACGGATTTGGACTGTCGCACTGTGTAATAAACGCCTTATTCTTTTAAATTGAGTTTCTTCAGCCTCATTTAAAATGTCAGGTTCTCTTTTGGTTAACCTATCCCATTTCTTTTGTTGGATAACTTTTTTGTTTTCCAGTTTATGTTGAATTACTTCTCTATTCTGTCCAAATCCAAGAAAAATTCAAATTCACTTTTGCTCAAATTTTTTGTTAAATCCAAATGTGGGTTGTAAAGTTTAGTCTCATTAAACTGTAATTTTGTATACTGCAGCCAAATTCTGTAACTGTGAAGCGGTGAAGTGATAAAAATTTCTTCGTTTCTTTTCATTAAAAAACTTATCACTTCACCGTTTCACAGTTACAGAATTTGGCTGCTGGTTTGCTATTTCATACTTCAACCAGAGCTGTGAAGATTCTTGTTTTAGTTTTTAAGCGACAGGAGTGTTTGCTTTTACTTTTACATTGATGATATGAGATATCCGGTAGAATGTGACTAGTTTTGCATTTTGTTAGAATTAATGTAATATCTTCAAGAATTTGTTCTCACTCTAAACTTTAGTCTTCTGAATTTATTGAACTTAGTTGACTTGGCTGTCATATCAAACATTTTAATTTAAAAGTTCTAAACTGTAACAAGATATTTAAATCTAAACCTCAATTTAACAAGAATAAGGCGTTTATTATTTTATTATTATATAATTCTTTGGATTTTTTTTGTTGCAAAACTTAATTTCATCGATTTGCAAAAAGATAATTTTCCTTTTTAAGATTTTGTGATTGTAGTGGAATTGGGAGCCCGAACGAAAAACAAGTGGTAAACAAGAGGCATTGCAATTATTGCTTTGGAATACCGAAGAACTAGAATAGAACAAGAATAGTTCGTGATAGAAAGCTTTAGATAAATTAGAAAAGCTTAGAAAAGCTTTTTATAAATTTGGAATTTATAGGACAACATTTTTACCAGCAAACCAGGATTTGTTTGAGAAGCATTACGCATCTTTTTGAGTTTGTTTATATTATTTTAATATTATAATTTAAAATTTTCTTTTGTGTTGGTTGAATTTTAAATTTTAAAATGAATAAGCCATATTTTTTGATTTTATAAGAGATGTCTAAACCAGGATTCCCGTGGGCCCTGGTTATAGACGTGGTTTGGATGATACTGCGTTGAGTGGAGGTAGATTTTAATATAGACACTGGCTGATAGTGGTGTTGAATTCTCCAGGAGATGAGTATGATGATACGAGATGTTGTATCCAATATATGGAAAATTTGATGTGTAGCAATATTACCAAACCATGATTAAACTAAATGTTGCATTGTTCGGCATTTTTCACTATCATCATCAACTGCAGTTATTGAATCACTCAATTCATTATCTTTTTCTAAATTATTCATCTTAAAAATGGCAGAATAAATATTGGAAGTTGTGAAAATAAATCTGATGAACTGGCTGAAGTTATAGATATTGAAGAACTTGAAATATTTGACATCGACACTTGTTCTGCTTTCTCATTATAATTAATTAACGAATTGTCTGGATTTGATTTCCATAAATTTATTTGATTGGATTTTTACTTTAATAATAACATGTTAACATTGGTTATATTATTTAAAATTTAGAATTGTGACAGATTAAATTTAAAAAAATTTATTATACAAAACTATTTTTAACATCACGAAAATCAAGAACTTTTAACTATTTGGAAAAAACAAAATCTGAATAATAAAAATATATTTTTTGTTTTTTTAATAAATGTTAACGAAATCATCGCCTGCTAAATTTAAAAATTTTTTAAGAAATGATTTTTGTTATGATGTTCGCCACAACACCACCCCCCCCCCCCCCCCCTAGTGCCATCGAAGATGGAACGATATAAATAAAGAAATTAACCTTTTAATAATTTTTTATTAGTGAAAGAAATTAAGTAGAGTTGAGGAGGAAAGAAGGAAAGAGTTTTGCTTAAGTAGTTGTAGTAAATAAGAAAAAGTTTGGAAATATTGTTTAGAAAACGATACCATTTAGTGGAGAAAAAATTATGGGTCTTACGAATTGAGAACAAAGTTGACTGAGACAATACTAGCATGTATAAACGTGAATATTGGTCTATTTTTCGAAAAGTAGCTGTTAAAAGCAAGAATAAGCAGAAATTTAGCGTAAGCAAAGGAGTGCATATGGTAACACAAGTATGGTAAAGTCTGACGGTACAAAATTGACTGAGACCAATGTTTACCTTGGAGACGTGTACCATAGAAAAAGATTGCTTTGAGAAGAAATATCTGATTAACGATGAAATGTCGTTTTAAATATCCATAAGAACCATACCTGTTCGTCAACAGATAAATGGTTAACGTCAGAAGTTGTTCATGTTGGAAAAACATATGGGTAACGTTTGGGATATTCCTTTAAGATAAGATATTTTGAGGTTCTGCTTAATTAGATGAAATCTGATTTTTGCATCCATAAGGACCGTCTCTGTTTTGTCAACAGGTAGATGGTTAACGTTAGGAGATGTTCATGTTATGGTAAAATAAGGGTAACGTTAGGGATAGAAATTAAAAATCAGAAAATTCGAAAAATTTCTTTCAGCCCATAAGTTAAGTAGATTGGAGCCAGTCTTACGAAGAAAGAAGGTGATTAATTTGGCCCATGAGTAAAAGAGAATGAAGTGGGTCTTACGAAGGAAAGAGTTCTGAAGCTTCGGCCCATGATTAAAGGAGAGTGTAATGGGTTTTACGAAGGGAGGAGATCTTAAACTTCGGCTGATGGTATCGATTTAAGAAAACAAAAATAAATTTAAAAAAAAAATTGATCGCACTAGCAGGAGTTGACGTGGCTTGAAAGCCGAAAAATAAGGATTTGGCGAGAAAAAAAATGTGTCGCTAGGAGAAAACTAGATTATGGCTTAACAGTCGAAACGACTAGTTGGAAGAATATGTGGTCACTACGGGAAAAATATTGTGTCGCTGTGAAAAAAAAATATTATAATAAAAATCGGTCCAGCCGTTTAGGAGGAGTTCAGTGATAATACCGACTGCAGCGCCTTTGCCGGGCTGATTTATAAATTTAAACGATTCGGGTCGCCACCCAAACGCACACAAAAAAATTCATTCAAATCGGTCCAGCCGTGTAGGAGGAGTTCAGTGACAATACCGACTGCAGCGCTTCTGCCGGGCTGATTTGTAAATTTTAACCATCCAGAGCGCAACTCAAACGCACACAAAAAAACTCATTCAAATCGGTCAAGCCGTTTAGGAGGAGTTCAGTGACAATACCGACTGCAGCACCTTTGCCAGGCTGATTTATAAATTTAAACCACAAAAAAATTCATTCAAATCGGTTCAGCCGTGATAATATCGACTGCAGTGATAATACCGACTGCAGCACCCCTGCCGGGCTGATTTTTAAATTTAAACCATTCGGGGCGCCATCTAAACGCACACAAAAAAAATTCATTCAAATCAGTCGAGCCGTTTAGGAGGAGTTCAGTGACAATACCGACTGCAGCGCCTCTGCCGGGCTGATTTATGAATCTGAACCATTCGAGGCATCACCCAAACGCACACAAAAAATTCATTCAAATCGGTCCAGCCGTTTAGAAGGAGTTCACAGTCATACACACGTACAGTAGAATTATATTAATAAAGATATATATATATATATATATATATATATATATATATATATATATATATATATATATATATATATATATATATATATATATATATATATATATATATATATATATATATATATATATATATATATATATATATATATATATATATATTTATATATATATATATATATATATATATATATATATATATATATATATATATATATATATATATATATATATATATATATATATATATATATATCAAGATGGTGATATAATAGATTTAAAGGTGCGTTCACACTTATGCACATGTTGGTGCGAGTGGTTTTGTTTCAGTATTTTTTATGTGATTTTTTGTTATAAAGTATAAAACTTTTTTTGTGTCAGCGAGTTTGAGTCTGTCTAAAACTCATTGAATGAAAGAGTTATGGAGGTGGAATTGCCTCTTGTATGAAGGAGTCCTGACGAAGACTTCTTCACAGTTAGTCAAATATGTTAATATAAATGTTTTGTCTACGGGGTACTTCAGGTATATTAAGACATCCTTTCTGATATCTACCAATAAAAATGAATCTATATGGATGGAGGATGCATATCACTCTCCATAAACCTTAATTTTATAGCAAAGAAATTTTTTTGATATAAGTTTTTACTCAAAACTAAAACTAGATGCACCATTGCTACAAAACTGTTCCCTCGCAAAAGTTCATTGCTCTAAACAGCTGTTTTTTACGTGAATAAATACATTAAATATAACTAATCGTTTCTTTACAATTGTTTACTCTCCAAACCATTTGCTTCTACGCAAATCAATACTTATTTTTTTTCGCCTCTTTGTTTTATTATCTCGTTTTACTTCGGTCTGAAAGACCTAAGGATTACATTCATTCATTCATGAGTTTAAAGAGTCTTACCCCCACTTTTTTTGGCATTTCTCGACGTTTCAGGACCAACTGATTCTAAAATAGCAAAAAAAATATATGACTGTCTGTAGGCCGGCCGGCCGACTGGCCGTCCGTCATTACCTACGCTGCAGGGAAAACCGTTGGAGGGATTTCAAAAATTTTTTTCTAAAAATAGGTAAATTTAAGGGACAGGTCCGAAAGAACGCTATGCTCGATAACTGTACCGGAAGTGTGTCGAAAAAATCATTAAGTGATTCAAAAATAGCAAATTTTCATAGTTTTGGCTTAAAAAACGTTCATTTTAAGGGATTACGAGTAGGAACATTAAATTTGGAGAAATCTTGATGGTAGGGATTGGTGTGTGTGAGATCAAAAACTAGATTATTGCATTATAAGTTTGTCAAAAAAATGTCGTCAAGTGTGTCAAAAGAAAGGTTTTTATTTATTTTTTACACAATTTTTTTTAGAAAAAAATAAAATTAATTGTTTGTATGACATGATATTTTATTATTATTATAGAGAATTATGGCATTATAAGTTTGTCAAAAAAAATAATGTCAAGTGTGTCAAAAATTGATTTCATTTATTTTTTTACCCAATTTTTTGGAAAAAAATGTAGCTGTTTTAATGACGTAAATGTAATTGAACATGAAATTGAACATGGAAATTTTGAATTTGATATAGTTTTTGAAATATTTTTGGAATTTTGAAAAAATTTGTATTTTTGATTTTGTAATAATTTTTGCAATATTTTTAGAATTTCGGAAAAAGTTTTAATTTTTGATTTCGTAAGAATTTATGGAATATTTTTAGAATTTTGAAAAATTTTTAATTTTTGATTTTATTATAATTTTTGGAATTTTGAAAAAATTTTCAATTTTTGATTTTGTAATAATTTTTGCAATAGTTTTAGAATTTTGGAAAAAGTTTGAATTTTTAAGAAATTTTTGGAATATTATCGTAATTTAAAAAAAGTTTTAATATTTGATTTTATTCTAATTTTTGGAATATTTTAGGAATTTTGATTATAATTTTCCGGCAACGTATTGATGTTTCGTGTTAGTTTTGTAATAAATTTTTAAACAGAGACAAAAAATACTTTTACTTTAACAAAGAGTTATGTTTGATATACATCGCTGCCCAAAACTAAAAACCATGTCCTCGTGAAAGTTTTTGCCGAAAACTACATCAAAATCCTTAACCCAGATCGAAGTCTTGATATCTCAGAGCTGTGAGATTTCAGCCCCTCCATATTTTATTGGTTGCATTCATGCATTTTTTGAAGTGAAACTTCTTTAGCGAGGTATTATTTTGAAATTTTTGTTACGCGAGAGATGTAACGTTAAATATAAAAATTTGTGCTTAAACATTTATATTTTAAATGTTTTTACATGTATTTTTTCGAAGTGTATTTGATTTGATTTTTCACATGTTATAATCAATCCTGCTGTTATATGTATTTATGTATGTATACATAATAACCTTATTTTAATGCAGAATGCAATTGATAATAAGGAGCGAAGCTATGTCCAATCCAAAAGATATATCCGAAGATATGCTACAATCCAAAAGAACTACAAAATCGCTACAGTTTAATGTGTGGTAAATATTGCTGCATCTCCCTCCGGCATAGATTTAGTTGAAAATCAATGAAAAATTTTTTAAACGGATTTGAAACCGATATGTCTGACTACAACGATCGTATCGTGAATTTTGTCTATAAAAAGTACTTTAACAAAACGGCAAAGAAAAAAAGGTGAACGAACCAAATAAAAACTCGTCCAGGTTGAAAACATGATCAAACTTGTTCAATAAAACAAAGGTGAAAAGTGTGTTATTAAATTTTTTTAAAATCAACTAATAACAATCTTTTATTTTCAGACTTTCAATATCACTGAAGTTAAAATAAAAAAAAAAAAAAAAATTAAAAAAATAAATTAAAAAAAAAAAATATAAAAAAATAAAAAAAAAACAAAAAAAATTCAATAATTTGTTTAAGTATTGTGAAAAGATGATAATTTCCCCATTGAAAGTCTATGGGAACCGTTTTTCGGTGATTATTCCTCCGTGGTATGTCTAATTTTCAATATTATAAATATTCAATATAACAATATAAACCATCTATAGCTAGATGTCGTCTTGCATGCAAAATTTCATTTTGATATCTTTAATAGTTTGGGAGGAGTATGTCCTCAAACGAAAATCCGAATCGGAGAAGAATGGAGCTACGCTCGCTTTGCTCCAATAAATATGTTTATTAATTACAAACACCAATTTTTTATTCGCTTATTTTATTTACGACAGGTTTTGATTTTCATTCTAGGTTGAATTTGCAATTATCAATTCAGTTTTGTTAATACTGTGAAGAAAATATGTATACCTTTATTCCCGAAAAAAACGTGACAGCAGTTCCAGTGTTCATCACATCATATCAATTTTCTTAAAAATAATATATTGTTACATTCGTTCAATAACTTCAACAGTTTAATTCTTCAAATAGGGCCAAAACTACAACGATTGATTGTAGAACTTTATAACACAGCGTCCAAAATAATTCACAAAATATTTCTTTTAAATAACACTTAAAACTTTATTCATAATTAAAAATAACTTGACTTCTATTTACATGGTTTATGTTCACGCTGTAAGTTTCAATTACCATAATCGCATTCCACCTATTGTTTACACTACCACAGTCTAATTTAAATAAATTAAACGGAATTCCTTATATACAATTTTTCTAAATTTCTCCAATATTCAAGATATCAATTTTTTACACAGAAAACTCGAAAATTTTTATATAAATCTTCTTCATTATGTTGAGATATTTTATTTCATGTTTTAGAAATAGTTGATTTATAGGAGAATTTGAGGTTGAATACAATTTTGTTTTGTATTTTGTTGCGATTATACAGAATCGTAACCATATCAAACAATTTCTATAGACCGAAGGTCGGCCACTATATTTTTTAGTATTCAATGTTGTGATTGTTTCTTTGTTGTCATCTAGATTTTTTTAGGCATGAAATAATTTCACTGTTACAATGAAAAATCGAGTTTTTATTGCCGTTCCGCTTAGTCTAGACCTAGTTCTAGATATAATTCTCAACGATGTTATTTTTTAATTGGTAGTAAAACAGCAATACAAAAACTCTACTTCATTTTCAGTGCAATCTAATTTATCTTGCTCTCGAATGAGATTGATGCACATCTGTTCGATATTATCTAAAAATAAAATTAATGATAAATTTACGAAGCAAAAAATTCAAAATATAAAATAATGGAAAACAATCTGGAAAATCCCATAAAAGCAGAACAGCCTTCAAGTCAAACAAGTTACCAAATATAAAAATGAAAAATCTAATAGGCATGTTTTTGTTGTTTTTGTAATATTTTCATAACAGAAATAAACTGAAAATAATATATTAGAAAAAAAAGTTTTATGTTTATTTGAAAAATGAGATATTTAAATGAGAACGTTTGCGTCTGTTAATAATTTATTATAATAACTGAAGACGAAAAATAAAATAAATATATGAACACAACACAGCACCGTTAAGAAAAAATATGTATTATTTTTTATTTCAACCATCAACCCCCTTCAAACACATTTTCCATAATTTTTCTTATTTACGTGCGATTTTTCTTGTTTTCGTTTTCATTTTAAGACCATCAATATAATTCGTGAAAAATACTTATTTTACGTTTCCATTTTCCAAAACACAAAAATAATTTAACGAAATATATTTCATGTTTTGCTCTAAATTGATGTAAGGAAATTGGAAATTTTTTATTAGAATTTTATTTATTTATAAAATCAAATTAGATCAACAAGTGTTTTTTTTTAAATTTTGCTGAAAAATACAACACGTGAAAACCCACATCTCCTGAATCATAACATTTTTTTTTTAAATTGTCTATTTACATTAACAACAACAAAATATTCAATTCAATTGTTGGAAAATTTACAAATCATTAAACTTTTCAATTAAAATGAATTTTATTGTGTTTGCGTGCAAAATTATGAGCATCAAAATCTTCCCTTTTGTAATGGTGAATTTAATTTTTTTTTTTATTATTATACATTTTCCTGATTATTTTGCATACAATTTAAAATATAATCTGATTGTACGATTAAAATTGTCGGTTCATAAAATAAATACACAATCCGTTGGGTAAATAATCGTTTTTATTGTATATTTTTGTTGTTGATTTTTAGATTGATTATGTAGGGGGAAGAACTTTGATTGGATTTGATTTTAGCTATAAAGTTTGTTAATAAAACCTACATTCATCGAAGAAAACTTTTCACTTAAATTTTTCATTAACATAAAAATAAAAGAAAATTCTAAACCAATGTCATATGATCCCGGAAATTATTAATATTGCAACCTTAAATTCAACAAGTTTTAATGAAAAAGTATGAACACTATAAAGAAGAGAAAAAAAGTAACAAAAGACGAAATTGTATAAGATAAGAACTTTAAAGAATTTTTTTTCTTAGATTTTCTTTATGTTTTTTTTTCTGTTAAGAGTAACGAAAGTAACAAAAAAAAAAACGTAATAACGAAAAGTTTTATTAAATCGGATTTTCATGAATTTTCATGGATTATAAATTTTTTAAATAATATGAATGGCTTTTAGATGTTGGGAATTTGTTTCTTAGCTTGAGCTTTTTTCTTTTATTTTGTTTCTTTTTAACTGTTAAGCTCGTTTTCTTCTTAGATTATTAACACATGAGTTGATAATTTTAAAGTTTTTAACATTTTATTGTTGGATTTCTGTGTTTATTTATTTATATTTTTGTTTATTGTTGGTAGAGAGATAAATAGTGTAATTGTATTTTCAACAAAAAAATAAACGAGATTAAATAATTTAATGAAATTTTACTTATTCATGGAAATAAAAGAGTTGAATTTGTATAGAATATTCAAGACTTAAAATAGAATAAAACAGTTTGAGCTCAAATTGCATTTGAGTGTAGAATAATTTATACAGTTTTGAAAAAATTCAGAAAAATGTTTTCAAGACTACCAAAAATTTTAATAGGAAAAACATAATTTATGTAGGGAACAGAACTAATAAAATGACAAGTTGACAACATATCATTGAACTAATGTTTAAGCAGGACAACTTGACTTTTGAGAAAATGAATGTCAGAGCGGTCCACAGAAAAATAATCATCTTGGAAATAAAAACAATACATAGTATAACACTTTCTTTTTTGTAGGACTATACATTAAGGGGAAGAGCGCACATATACCATGTCACATATTATAACATATATAGTTTGAATTTTTCGGGTTTAAAAATTTAATACAATAATGCTCGGTTGCTTAAACATTTACTAAATGAGAATTAGCTCAATCGCAAATCTCTCAAACAATTTTCATCCCGTTTTTTATGACCGCATATAAACCATGACGATATAGTATATATGCGATCTCCTTTACTTGTGCAACGTACTAAATATAGAATTTCCATCATTGCGTGCTTGCACCTGCTCCATGCAAAACTAAATCTGGATAAAATGTGGATAAAATCAAAACTATTATAATTTGAAATTGTGTCGCCATTACTTGTTTCCATGTACCATCCATCTAGCTTGTAAGAACTCCAAAATGAAATTTATTCTGATAATGATTAACAAAGAACGCAAATAAAATCCAAAAATGTATAACTTAAAGCCAAAATTCAACCTAGGATCGCTTCAAAAAGGATAAAAGGAGGAGAAGATTCTAGTAGCAGTTTAATTTCAATTCAAGTGAAGTTTCTGCTTTTTTAAAAGAGAAATTACCGGTTTGTGGTCTCCATAATTATTTATTTTATTATTATTTTATTATTAATAATAATAATACAAGTGAATAAGCAGATTATAAGAGTATTCCCACTGAGCTGGATCATCAGAAACATAGCACAGATAGACATCTGGATCTTCATTAAAAATTAATAGTTTTTGTTAGTTTTTTTTTTATATAACAAGTTATGTGGCTGTTTTATAAACCCAAAAATTTGTTTTATTTATGATTAATTGTTCTATTAAAATTTAATTAATCGAAACATGAGGCCGATTTCGTTCTGACACCGGAAAGGTTTCGTTGTATTTTTTATATAGTTCTTTTATATCTCACACATTTATTTAACAAGACCTACAAAAAACCTGGTAGTAAATGTAGAGCCAGGCTGAGATCTAATGCAAGGTTTAAAAATCCCGAACGCGTGCAACAAACTGGCGCCGAAATGTAAAACCTGAAAAAAATTTAAAGTCAAAATGATTTTTAAAACAAAATATTTTTTTTTAATGGAAATTGTATTTAGAAAAAATTGTTATTTTTTCAAATTTTTCAAAAATTTTTTGAATGAAGCTAATATTTTTTTTTATTAAAAATCTGCGTCAACTCAGGTCAATTATCTTACAATCGACTGGTTATAGGATTGAAAATTTCTCGGCTCACAGTCAAAAATTTGGAAGCGATGAGACTAGGCTGAGTTAAGTTCTAACAATTATCAGCAATGATGGGTACTTGATTGTTTCAACTAATTGTGCCGTCTCTAGCTATACCCACCACAGCCAATCAAAGCTGATGATTGATGGACACAAAGCTCCTCTTCTCCGATAATTTGAGAGAGTAAAAGTTTTACAGTCATCGTGGTCAGCCACTGCTTCGTGACTATCTAAGACTTCGAACTGGCAACATCTTCTCTCTCGTATCCTGGTTAACTGGTTGTGTTCACATAACACATAAAAGCGGACAGCTGATGTCTTGACACTTGGTTCATGTTTTGGCAAAGGTCGGACTACTTCGTTGATCTGTGCGGACTGTGACAACCCTTTAAAATCTTCATTTAACCATTTCTAAACGAAAGGTAAGAAAAATACGAAACCTTGACGGTAACGGAGCAAGATCGGTCTAACTTTAGGATCCCTTCCTTAATAAAATTAACTTTGTTTAAAAATAGTTTATAAATTAAAAAGATATAGTTTAAAAATTAAATTAATTACAACTAAATAAATTTTTATTATAAAAAAAAATATATATATAAATAAATTAAGTATAATTTATAAATAGGTAAATTGATTAGAGTGCAACATATTAAATTAATCTATTTGTGCAAAGAATTTTTATCCATTGGTTTGATTTGTTGTACTACAATCATCCGGCTGTTGGTTCAAAACATTAAGCAACCACATTGTTTACTCCCCGCGGTACCATAACAAAACCTGAAAAGAAAAAAGAAAAGAACGAGGTATGATTTTTTATTTGTTCGTCAAGCACCTTATGTGGAAGTTCAAAAAAAAAAATTGTAATTTCATCTATCGCGGCAATAGGGTAGTTTAGTTATTTTAAACTGTAGCGGATTCTACAATATACTACAACATTCTACAACATACTACAACAAAAAAACTTGTTCTTGACCACAAAAATACTGTTGCAATAAATATATATAGAACGTATTTTGAATTATATAAGTTAGTCAGTAATGAATCTCACTCGATATTCTAAACATTAAAATAGTTGAAATAAATTGTAAAAGAAAAGTTTTTATTTATGATAAATTATTTATTTATTTTATTTATAATAAAAGTTAATTCGTGAGTGTATAAATTTAAAGTTATTGAACGAAACAATAGTGCACATTAAAGTGATAGCGTGTTACAGTGCTTCACTCAGCCGTAACGGCTATTACAAAACTACCAACTCTTACATGGCCAGCAGCAAGAATCGACAACAAAGCTTTGTGTCATCTGTGAACATGAGATGACGGATTTTCGAAATACGCTACAGAATCCATTTAGCCAAAGTTTTCACGGATACTGTGCTATTTGCTGCTTCGACAACAAAACGGGTACAACCCACTGTCCGATGGTGCCATACGGGTGGCCTAACAATACCGGTGGCCGTATTTGGAAAATGATACCTATTAAAAACACAATTAAAACTAATTTTGTCAAAACTAAAGATTTACGTATTCAATTTAGTCAAAATACTCTAACTAACCATATTTTAGATATTGTTTCATAACATAGATGTCAGTGGTATCGGCCAAAGTCACTATGGGTTCTTGGCATTTTCAAAAATATCCTTACAATCAGCCAAAATTTTGAAAAGTGAACTAATTCTAAATATTTTAAGATCAAAATTAATAGGAACAAAAATTCTAGAGAAAGTTGCAAAAACGACAGCAGCTGAAGATGGAGAATTCCGAAATGCATGCTGCAAAATTTTTTAAAAAATAAACAAATAAATCTTTAAATTTGTTTTTTTTTTTTTTGTAATTTTTTTTTTTCTGAAAATAAAAATCTTATGAAGTCAATAATCGGAGGTGTTTTTTGATTTGTTTTGGTGTAACTAATAACTTAACTAAAACTGACTTCACGTTTGAAAATTCATTTTAAAGAAGAAATACTTAATATCGCATATTAATATTAATCTTAAAGATATTCTTGAGAAATGTTCATACATTTTATACGGTATTTTAGAAAACATATATGTTACTCTTAAAATACTGTACGGAATCAGTGAGTGTACAACACAATTAATTTAATTAACTTTGAAATGAAACACTTTATTGTTATAAAATTAAAGTGAATGTTTATTATCTGTTATTGGACAATTTATCTTTTTAATTAAAATGTTAAATAATATCAACTAATCTTGATGATTAAAATTTACATAATTTTTTTACTTTGATTTAAAATTATCATTTGATCGCTTATTTAAAGTTAGATTTTCCATCTCTCGTTTCTTTTTGATTATTTTTTCTATAGCACATAAATTTAAACTTTACCAATTTCATCTCAATATAAAATGCAAGTCAAACCATTTCCATATATCATTTCAATAAACAATTGTAGACTAACGAAGAAATTTTCTCCTCTACTCTACAACTACAGACAACAATTCTACCTTTTATAAATTGAACAACCGTATATATATACATATAATATTAAAACTAAGCTCTATATAATAATAAAATTTTGTATTATTGATGCATACAAAAACGTATGTTTTATTAATTAACATTGAGTGACGCAACAAAGAAATTAACTGAAAAAATATTAAAAATTGGTTGACTCATGACTGACTTGTAGAACGCATAAATGTTTTAATGTTTGTTAACATGAATTATTGAAATTTAAAGCCCAGAACCGGAATAAAATGACAAATCATTGGAGAATTTTTTTTCGTTATAGACTATTAATTCTTGTTTTAGAGTAAAACACAAACGGGGCTGGCCGTTGCAATTATTAACAGCATACGTTTTTATATGAAGACACTGTAAATACAGAACTGGCTAGAATATTAATTGGGAAATGTTTTAGATTATCTGACCGATTTGACGATTAAGATTGTTCATGCAATGGTTATATATAGACTAAGAGCCAGCGACGGCCAGACCTTAGTTATTTTATAAAAGCTGAAAGTTTTCCTGCGCATAACCCTACTAAGGTAGGAACAATTAGCGACATATGAAGTTTGGATCATCGTGGCTTTGGCGGGGAACAGTTAACAAAGGGGCATACAATTCTTCCGTGAAAGTATAAAGGGTAATTTTTTTATATATTGTTCGGGATAGTACTAGAAATCAAGTCATTCATCGCCAGACACTTACCATCGTGACATGCTCCTGCCAGACACCCTTTATTTTTAAAAATTTGTAATTGATCTTTCGTCATAGTAAAAAAGCTAAATTTTATGTATGTTACTTGGTAAACTATCAGAAGTTTTTTTTAGCAGTCAGACATTTTTCATACTGCCAGACAAATTGAAAATCTGACATGTAAACATGTTTAAAAAAAATAAAACTGATAGGTTCCTAGTAACAAATCCAAAATTCAGCTTTTATACTATAACGAAAGTTTATTATTATTATTTTATTTATTTTTATTTACTCAATTTACAATTGAAGACCATGTAGAAGGTCTTTTTTATACAAATTGTACAGATTATTTAATTATATTTTACAAAATTTTGCATGAGAAAATCATTTACAACTTTAACAATAATATATTTTTCTATGTTAATTTTTATTTCTATCAATTTATTCTCAATCCCAGTCCACCAGACTTCCCGCCATAACAATCACAATCCAAGTATCTATTTAATTTTTTTTATTTATTTTTATATTAAATATTACTTTGAACAGCAAACAGGTTCGCACTATTTATATAACTTTTGCTACAGGCATATAATTTTTAAGCCACGGTATTAAGGTGTTCCAAACATTTTTTTTTGAATAAGAGAATAGATTCAACATCTCTTATGTGGTTAGGTAATTCATTCCATAGTCTACTAGCTCTGATAATAAATGATTTTTCCATAATGCTGGAGGAATGTTTGGGAATCAAAAGATGTCTAGTTCTTAATGAGTTGGCATAATGAAGTTTATCAAAGATGTACGTAGGAAGTCTATATTTAATGATTTTAAACAGAAAGATCAGAACTCTACTCTTGAAAAAGGTTACAAATTCACTCCCCAGAAATTGAAAAGATAGGGTTGAAATGTGGTCCCGAGACCGAAGAGAATGAATAAAACGGATGCAGGCATTAAAGCATAGTTGAAGTCGACGAAAAGTACCAGCACTCGTACCCATAAATACTTCACATCCATATAGAAAATATGGCATGATTAAAGATTTCACCAGTTTAGCTTTAAGTGCAGTAGGAAGTACATCTTTTATCATGTATAATTTACGTAATATATTCCATACTCTGCTAATAATTAGATTTATATGTAAGTCCCACGATAGATTATCGTCTAGGATAAAGCCAAGACTTTTTGCCTTTTGAACGTATTCAATGACAGAGCCATTTAACATAATTGGTTGCAGAACTTGACTGATTGAGTGCCGGTAAAAAGCAACTGCTTGACTCTTAGTAGGATTAAGTATAAGATGATTGGACTGCGCCCATCTTGAGATGCAGGCAAGGTCCTCATTTATTTTAGTAACACCATTATTCAAATCTGAAAAGTGTGCTGCATGCGCAATTTGCACATCATCCGCGAATAAGTGGATAAGTGAGTGCAGGAGAGCAGAAGGCAAATCATTAATGAAGAGGCTGAATAGAAGAGGCCCAAGGATGGAACCCTGAGGTACTCCTCTAAATAAATATAGGAAATTTGACTTATTATCACCTACACTCACACACTGTGATCGTTTATCTAAGTAAGAAAAAATTAATTTCGCCGCAGTATTAGAAAACATAAAGTGGTTTATTAACTTAGACAAGAGTATGGAATGATTTATACTATCAAATGCTTTGCTAAAGTCCAAGAATATTACAAAGGTTACAAATTTCTTATCCATATTTTTCCTAATGAAATCAGTTAAATCTAAGATGGTCGACGTCGTGCTATGGTGTTTTCTAAAGCCAGATTGATTTGCAAAGAGACCAATGTTAAGATCAAGGTGATGGGTTATTTGGTCTTTTATGATGATCTCACATACTTTGGATAAGGCAGGCAAGATGCTAACTGGTCTATAATCCAATAAAGATGATGGCTCACTATTTTTGGGTATAGGAATTACCATTGCTTTCTTCCAATCAACAGGAAATGATGAAGTTGTGAGAATAGTATTAATGATGTGAAGAACATAGGTGGATATAAATGGATAAAGTATTTTAATGAATTTAATAGGAATACTGTCTAATCCTACAGCATTAGAATTAATATGAGAAAGAGCAAGCCAAATCTCACTTTCATCCACATTTCTAAAAGAAAAGGAATTTGGATGCTCAGGCATGTCAGTGTCAAAGATGGTTTGGATTCCTGACTGTACTGAAGAAAAATGACTATTGAGTGCATCTGGATTGAACCCGTCACAGTTAGAAGCGGGAGTATCGGTAACTCCAACATCTTTTATCTTACGCCATAGTTGTTTGGGTGGTTGCTCAATTTTGTAATAAGTTTTACCAAATTCTTTTTTTGCTTTTTTTACAAGTGAATTAACTTTATTACGATACTTACAGAAAGTCTTCCATCGATCAGGAGTTTTTTGCTCATTAAATGCTCGCCATGCTAAATCTCTTTCAGATTTCGCACGAACCACGTCATCGGAGTGCCATAGAATAGCCTCAGGACGAACTTTAATTGATTTAATTGGAACATATAAGTTAAAAAGGTTTAGCAAATGTTGGTTAAAAATTCTAACTTGGTCATCTACATTGCTATTATTGTAAATTACATTCAGTTCATTGAGGTTAGTATCCTGAGATAGTAGGTCAAAGTTAATATTGCGGTAGTCCCGATATTGAAATACTTCCTCAGTTTTAATACACGAGATATTCATTGAAGAATAAATTAGCGCATGTTTTGAAATTCCCGGTATCCAAAACTGATTCGAAAAGTCAACTAATCTACTGTCGCTAACAACCATAAAGTCAATAAGAGAAAAGCTTTGATGAACCACATCATAATGTGAAGGTTGATTATTGTGGATAATTTTACAATTATAGTGATTAAAGAAGTCAGTAGTCTTATCATTAATGTCTTTATTAAGCAGATTTAAGTTGAAATCCCCCATTATAACAACATTTGTGAATTGAGGTAGTAGTGAGCAGAGGACCTCTTCAAGAAGCTCAATGTTTCCACCAGTACGATATACAACTCCCACCAAAGTGCGAGTGGTACCATGACATACTTGGATGAACAGATATTCCAATGTTGTTGACGCTTCAGATCTGGCCACAATTTTAGCACGTAATTTAGACGAAACATACAGCGCAACTCCACCACCTCTTACTCCTGCGCGATCGTTACGAAAAATTTTATATCCCGGAATAGAAACGGTGGAGTTGGTTATGTAGCTTTTAAGCCAAGTTTCTGAAACACCAACCACATCAAGATATGTTTTATATAAAATACTACGTACCTCCTCAAGCTTGCTAAGTTTGTTTGCCACAATACTTTGTGCATTAAAATGCCCAACGTTTAGAAACATTCGCCTTCTAGACTGTAAATCAGATTTTAAAATAGTGCTATCGTTTGCTGTTGGAAGTAAATCAGGAATTTTTAAATTTACGACGACCAGATTGTGATATGACGACGAAAAGTTGATGAACTAAAATGTAAGAAAAAATTATTAATTTTATTTTTATCATAATTTATTTTAATTGCTCTGCTCGAGAGAAATTAAAAGTTGAGAAAAGAAACCAAAAATTGAACTACCAACAAATATTAAACAAGTATTACAATATAGAACTATGTTACAAAACAATACAAGAACCCAGAATTAAGTCTAGGTAATTTAAAAGATAAATTAATATATTTAACCATTGGCTAGGTCGTTGCTGCTTCCAGGCTGCGGTGACATTTGAATATTTAAACTTTGAGCATGTGATGTTGATGGTTCGTGTGTATCTACTATCGTGATGTGTTGTAAAACGTCCTCTTTAGAATGAACCACTACCTCGGAATTATCTAATTTTGTTATGACGATGTTTCCATTTAAGACTGATGACTTGAGAATTTTGTTGTTTTTTTTAAGTCCAATACAATATTTTTTAAGTGCAGCAACATGAGGTGGCAAGTTAGCGTTGAAGTATATTCTAGCTTCAATGTCAGATTTTAGTACTTGAGACAGCTTTAGATGTGGATTTTCAAAATATTTTGATAAGATTTTGTCACGAGTGGGAATATTGACAAACTTGACAAATACCGTTTCCTTATTCTTTTTAGTTTTATTGCAGAAGACTATATCATTAGTGTTTAATGTAATTCCAAGAGCAGATACTGCTTTAACTACAAATTCCCTGGTATTGGTAGTATTTGTCGGAACCCCGCTAATTATAATGTCATGACGACGATTTAATAAATCCAGTCGATCTATTGTTTCAGCTGCATGCTTATTAAATGAATTGGATGAGTTTGTTTTTTCCAACTTTTCAACTCTAGTTAGCAGATTATTTAGTGACAATTCGATCGGTGCAAGTTTCGTTTCAATCACTTCATTAATATATATTTTTGAATCTTCAAATGTTTTAGTGATTGAAGTATTCAAAAGTATTTGAAGTTCACCACGTAGATCTGTTTTTAACTTGTTAAGTTCGTTTCTAAGTATCCGAATAGTGAGACCGCCTTTGTTTGGTGTACATGTTTTACAATACCAATTTAATGCTTCAGAGTCTGCCAGTTTTTCATAGATTGCTTCATCAATATCCGCACATTTGAGGTCATACCATTCGTCACATAAGTCGCAACATATTCCGGTTTCATCAACTTCATCATTACATGATGGGCAAATAGCTTTATTGGAACTAAGATCCTGAATCCCCGACATTTTGAGGTTATTGTTAACCCAATATTTTGGTGATTTATTATATGTAAATTGATAGGAAATTGTAATGCTTCTAGATAATTGAAATATTGATAAGTGTATCACATTAGTGATGGTGCATTTATCATAAATAATGTGTGCCGATGAAAATTTTCAATGTTCTTAATATCAGATTTCGCGCTTCGCTTCAGTTGTCAAATATCACACAATATTCATTAATTTTCAAACTTACAAACCTATTATGCAGCCTTTTTTTTATATATTAATTTTTTTGTTTATTGAATTTAAACAACACTTTGTATTAATAATTATCAATATCAATTTATTAATTGTATAAAAATATTAATTTCTTAGAGCAGATGATTTTCGATGTTACTCATTAAGCGCCATTTTGGAAAAAAAAAAAAAGAAAAAAGAAAAAAAACTTTGGAGGAATTTTATGCCCCTATTGTAACGTTCACAAAATCATCCAGTTTAAAAAAAAAAACAAGATGACCTTGATTCCGTTGCCAGAATCCTCCTGGCTGTAATTACATCGGACCGCTCTCTTGCAAACCGGCTAAAGTTTCGGGAACTGCTTGGCGTGGGTTAACCGATGAACCAGGAACTTATATTTTTAGAGCGGTATTAATCGGAATAATAAATCTAACTTAGCTTGCATTCGCACCTTACTCGCGCTCCATCAACCACCACCCCCATCTACGGCCTCCCGTTAGCCCATATTTAATTTAAGGGAAAATAAATAAAATAAAATAGAATAAAAAGAGTAAACAAAAAAATTTTGCATTTCATGAACTTTACGAATATCTTTATTAAGAAAGTATGTTATTATCAAAGAAAAAAAAATACATAAAAAAAAATTCTTAACTTACCCGTCACCTCCTAAAATTAGACCTAACTATACACAGGGAAATAACAACACAAGGAAACATTTATTATCTTTTCTGTTTTTTTATTATCGTTTTGTAAATTCATATATTTTTTTTTTGTTTTATTTTTAAACTTGTTTCACTGTTCTACTTTAACTGCACACCAATATTAAAAATATTTTATTTTTCGATGACATTTTATTTTTAAAAAAAAAGGTAATATTTTTTAAATTTATTTTCCAGACATTTTTAAGTTACTTTCTTTCTTTTATTTCAAAAGCACATAATTTTTTGTTTGTTTTCACAATTTGTATCCACTTTTTTTTCCGTTTCTTATGAAACAAAATTAACAATTGCGAATAATCCAATTAAAAATTTTTTAATTTCAAATAAATTTTTTAATTCCACTTTAAATGAAAGTTACCGTTCAGCTCGAACAAAATTGTAATGTCCTACTACACTTCAATATAAATCATTTTTTTCCGAACACTAGTTTAGGTGAACTTCAGTCTAATTGATTCCAAATGAAAACTAAACTGAGTGGAAATAAAACTTATGTTTCGTTTTCCAATATTAGAACATTTAATTTACTTTTAATTAAATCATTATTGTGATAATTTTTACAAAACACCTTAATACATTTGTATCATTTAAATAAAAATTTTAATAATTTTAGATTAATCACGTTAGATCTAAGGTCGTTAATTCATTTTACGATTCTACAACTACAATTTATCTTCACTCAACTGTTTATTTTCAAGTTTTTAAATTCACTCCAATTGAGTCGACGCCGTTTCTTTCTTTTCATACAATTATTTCAATATTCAAAATTTAAATACACAACTAACATTAATTCTATTTTTTATACATTATCCATAGTTTTCAAAATAATGATAATATCAATGATGATTAGATTCATATAAGTTATCCAATAGAAATTAAATATTTTGAATCGTTAATGCTTATTAGAAAACTAATTAGTTTTTCCTTCAATTCAATCATCGTTAATATTATAGGATTAAGATGAATGTTTATTTTTTTGAGTTTTAAATCGAACTGATTAACTTATCTCCAAAATCAATCATTATCCCAAAAATGCAAAAATGTATTTTGATTGTTTTTCCCTTCACTTCTCTTTTTAATTGCAGTTAGTTGATCAGATGATATCAAGAGAAATATTTTAATTATTATTATGTTTACACAATAGATCGAATATTGTTAGTACCTTTTCTGTAACATTTGTTTGCTTTCAGGATGATTAATTTGTAATATTTGAAAATTGTACCGACGGGTTACACTGTGTTACCTGGTTCCTGCCAAAGACACGATGATCCAAACTTTATATGTCGCTAATTGTTTCTACCTAAGTAGGGGGTATGCGCAGAGAAACTTTCAGGTTTTATAAAATAACGAAGGTTTGGTCGTTGCGAGCTCTTGCTCTAATAGTTCTCATAATAATATTTTAAGACAGTTAATTTCGATTAATTTTACAAGTTACCTTTGATGTTGACAAATATATGATTTGATTTGAATACTTTTGAAATATGGAGGGGCTGAAATCTCACAGTTCTGAGATATCAAGACTTCAGTCTGGGTTAAGGATTTTGATATAATTTTCGGCAAAAAACTTTTATGAGGACATGGTTTTTAGTTTTGGGCAGCGATGTTTATCAAGCATAACTCTTTGTTAAAGTACAAGTATTTTTTATTTCTGTTTAAAAATTTATTACAAAACTAACACGAAACATCAATACGTTGCCGGAAAATTATATTCCAAAAAAAATGTTAAATTAAATAAAATAAAACTTTTTCAAAATTCCAAAAATATTCCAAAAATTAGAATAATATCAAATATTTAAACTTTTTCTGAATTCCGATAATATTCCAAAATTTGTTGAAAATTCAAACTTTTTCCAAAATTCTAAAAATATTGCAAAAATTATTACGAAATCAAAAATTGAAAATTTTTTCAAAATTCCAAAAATTTTTTCAAAAACTATAACAAATTCAAAAATTTCCATGTCCAATTTCATTTTCAATTAAATTTACGTCATAAAAACAGCTACATTTTTTTTCCATAAGATTGGCTATAAAAATCAATGACATCATTTTTTGACACACTTGACATTATTTTTTTGACAAACTTATAATAGACCAGGGTAGAAGCCTTTAAAAATAATGAAAAGTGAAAAAAATAATAGTAGGATGAAACGCATTCGAAAAGGAGGAGAATATCATAAAAACGAAAGGAAAAATAATTTACGGGCGATCTAAGGTCGGGAAGGGGAAGGGGTGAGTTTTAAGGGTAAAAAACGGTTTATCTTGATTTCCGGTAAAACTAAAAGTTTTATGGAAAAAAGTCATATGACAAAGTTGTAGGTAATAAAAACATTTAAAACTTTTCTATGAAAACTTTTTTCACATAACCTCAAAATTTATGTGAAAAATTCAAAAAACCGAGCTTTTTTGAAACAAAAATTTTTTTTTTTCATGAAATTTGGTGGAAACTTACGTTTTCGTTTTTATATACCAAATACGCTGTAATTTATTTGATTGGAAATATTTATTTTTTCACCTTATTTTGAATTAATATCGAAAAAGCACCCTAATTTTCAATTGAAAATTCAATTCATTTTTTGCATTTGCTGAGCAGATTGACTATAGAAATTTTTTTTTTCACCATCGAAAGAAGAGATTTCAACGAACAGAAACCATACCAACTTTTTGAAAAAAGCTGTTATTTTGACGGGTGAATTTTCGATTGAAAATTAGGGTGATTTTTCGATATTAATTAAAAATAAGGTGAAAAAATAAATATTTCAAATGAAATAAATTACAGCGTATTTGGTACATAAACAGGTAAGTTTCCACCAAATTTCATGAAAAAAAAAATTTTTTGTAAAAGATAAAAATAAAAACCAAAAACTCGGTTTTTTGAATTTTCCACATAAATTTTGAGGTTATGTGAAAAAAGTTTACAATGAAAAGTTTTAGATCTTTTTATTACCTACAACTTTAAC
Source organism: Diogma glabrata (assembly GCA_963693315.1). Taxonomy (NCBI): domain Eukaryota; kingdom Metazoa; phylum Arthropoda; class Insecta; order Diptera; family Cylindrotomidae; genus Diogma; species Diogma glabrata. The sequence continues at coordinate 455,385,063 of OY856186.1, read as the reverse complement.
ACATTACTTTTTTCCATAAAACTTTTAGTTTTGCCGGAAATAGAGATAAACCGTTTTTTACCCTTAAAAACTCACCCCTTCCCCTTCCCGACCTCAGATCGCCCGTAAACTATTTTTCCTTTCATTTTTATAATTTTCTCCTCCTTTTCTAATGGGTTTCATCCCACTATTGTTTTTTTGTTTTCAAAAATTATCGACCCTGGTCTATAATGCCATAATTTTCTATAATAATAATAAAATATTATGTCTTACAAACTATTAATTTTATTTTTTTCTAAAAAAATTGGGTAAAAAAATAAATAAAAATCTTTCTTTTGACACACTTGACAACATTTTTTGACAAACTTATAATGCAATAATCTAGTTTTTGATCTCACATTCCAGTCCCAACCATCAAGGTTTCTCCAAATTTAATGTTCCTACTCGTAATCACTTAAAATGAACGTTTTTTAAGCCAAAAGTGAAAAAATTTCCTATTTTTGACACACATAATGAATTTTTTGACACACTTCCGGTACAGTTATCTCGAACACAGCGTCCTTTCGGACCTGTCCCTTGAGTATACCTATTTTTAGAAAAAACATTTTTGAAATCCCACCAGCGGTTTTCCCTGCAGCGTAGGTAATGACGGCCGGTCGGACGACAGACAGACATACATTTTTTTGCTTTTTTAGAATCAGTAGGTCCTAAAACGTCGAGAAATGCCAAAAAAGTGGGGATAAGAATTTCACTTTGAGCTCATGAATGTGATACTTAGGTCTTTCAGACCGAAGTAAAATATATTAATATATTACTAGAATCACACTGAAGGTTTAGTAAAAAAAGTAAATTTTTTTATATATCTCCTTTATATAAGAACATTGCTTCTTTATATTTATAGAGCTATCGGCCAGTAAATTTCATACACACTTGACCGACTTTTTTAAATTGAAACAAGGGCAGTTAATGTTGCAAATGAACACCGTTGGCCAATGTGCTAGGCATGATCCTGATTTCTTATTCTTATTAATCTTAAAATGGCAAATTAACTCTAAGTTCAATTCCAATGTTTACCAGAAACCAAAAAAGTTCTGTTAAAATCGTTATTCAAACCAACCCAAATGAATCCAAACAAATTAAACTTTAGCGAATTCTCCTCTAAGGATAATCAAAATATCCTTCCCTCGTGTGCGCAGCAAAATCGACGAACAAGAACTTCAAAGTTATCTCACCCATTTGCTGTTCAAATACCTCGTTGTAGAACTATGTCCTTCCAAAACGATTATTTTAATAGAGTGGCCAAATTATGGAACTCTATGCCCGCCCACGTCTTTCCCGATGAATTTGCCCCTCAAACATTTAAAGAAAATGTCAATCGTTATCTAAAACAATTATTATAGTTATTCCTTCCATTTTCCCAACCTTCTTCCTTTCTAGTTGACATGGTATCTTCGGATATTCAAAGAGTCTAAATGATGAATATTTCATATTTAGCGTGCTAAACATGTCTAACTAATTAATAAAAAAAAAATTCCCATTTTTATTGATTTATGTGTATTGTTTAATATAACAACGAATAATAATTATCACTATAGCAACATTAACAAAAATCTATCATTATGAATTCACCCTTTTTAACGTAGAAATAATAATCAAACAATTGTAGGTTATTATTCTTTGTTTCTACCCCAACAAATTTCTATAAAAGTTTGTCATTAGAATATTTATTCTTTTGTATTCATAATTTTTATCTTCTAAAAATAATTCCATGACCACAATTATGTTAAATAAATTATTAATAAATAAAGCCGATTAATTTTTCTGGAATTTAAAACGTTTTCATATCTGTTCCCTTTCTATGTATCCATACGAAGGTAACGTTTAAAACTAAAATTGAGTTTTACACCAGTCAGTTATAAAAGTTTGAGTTCTCTTCTTAGAATTATATTAATACTTGTCAAGGCACCCTCGTACATGTATAGTATCTTTTATATTACCATATCTAAAATCAGCGAAATGCATTATGAGTTTTTCCTGTAGTTGTACCAACCGTCCATCGAACCAAACAAAAATAACTGCAGAAGGAAGAGATTTTTGTCTGTTGAATGAATTGAACATTAACAAACGGAAATTAAGGGAAGAAAAATAATAGAAATTTGAAATCAGGAAAAATAATTAAAATGATTTTGTTTGTCAGTCACGTGATATTGAATAGATTTTTTGAAATATTTGTATAATTTTATAAAACTGGTGTTGGTAAACTTGCTGGTCGGTTCTAATTTTTGTTTTTATTTTAATTTAACGATGATGTTCAGGACGCGATGGCAAACGTAGCATATATATCTGGACATCATTTTAGTCAGCTTTTCATTTTTTTTTCATTTACCAATAAATGAAGCATTCTCTGTTTTTCTCATCACAGTTGATTTTTTATATCAATGTCTGAGTCGATTTCATTTATGTGCTAGGTTGCATTTTATGATTTGAAAAATCGTCTTATTCGATGAACCTTCAGAAGTAGCTGAAGAAGGAAACTACAAACCGATAGCTAATGCCGCCATGCAGACAACTAAATTAAAATTAAAAAAGCACTCGGTTTAAAAGCAAAGAGTAGAAGTGTATTTAAATGCGGTTCAGGTTTTAAAATTTTTAATAGTGGTTTCAAGTGCAGTAACTGTTTGCCAAAGAATCATTTTTCCTGGATCTCTGTCACCGCTAAAATTCGTCTAATCTAATATGAATGATTAGACTAATAAAATTGATAATCTATTGTAATTAATCTTTAAGAACTTTTTTTAAAATTTGTGATTCTATTCTAGCAACATTAAACAATCGCTTGTTTCACCCTGATTTTAAATCTCAAAAATTTAAAAATTCAAAAATTAGGTGTTTGTTTGCTATTGTTATTTTATGGTGCATGTCTAATTGAAACGAGACCACCGAAAACAAATCCAACAACTACTATTGTTTGGAAAATATATAAAATAGAATTATTTTCGTTATTTTCCCCAGAATGTTTACCATAAACAAAAAAAAAATCGGGCTAATAACAACCGTACAATAGAGAATACAATAAAGAAATAAGTATATCAGCTAGTTATATCTTCATGAAAACAGGCGACATTAGATTATACTGCGGATATGTGAAGATAAAATTATTAAAAATTTATTCACCCGTACGCTTCAAAAATTTCACAGAGGCAGAAAGACACACAGTGATCTATAAATTATAGTTTTATCTGTTGATGATTATTTATTTGTATGGGAAACGGTTGTCCCTGTTGCTATTATTAAAGTGAAATATTATTTTGAATTTTGATTTAATGTTGATGCATTTCCAATTGAAATTTATTTTAAAATACATCGAAACGTGGGTAATAAAATGAACAATTTAGTTAGTTGTGAGAATCAACTAAATAAATTATAAATTAGATAGAGCATTCAAAGTAAAAACTGATTTAGTGGTTGGTGAAAAAAAAATGAAATCAGCAAAAAACATGCAATTTTGGAAATGAGGTTTTAATTTTGTATATTTCGGTATAGAAATACATTGACATCAATAAAAAAAAAATTTTCTGCGTTTTTAGTTTTTTTTTTACCCTGTTTTAAGATACAGGATGACGAAAAATCAAAAAATTGCTCGACCCTGGTGTATTGAAATGGCTCTACAGTCAAAACTATTGAGCTGATTTTAATGTTATTTAACTCAAAATGTAGGTATTGAACAGAGCTAATCAAAATATTAATTCACTTTATATGACCTTGAACACTTTTGTTTTGAAAAATAACCGGTAAAAAATTCAAATTTGATTTTCTAGAAATGCATATTTTTTAAATTTTTGATTTTTTAATATGTGAAAGGTACATATGTTACTAACATTTTATAAAAAATTCAGGAGGGGAAGATTTTTTGATTTTTATTATTAATTTTATTGCAACACGCCTTGAATTTTTCATCATAAAAAAAGTGGAGTTAAAAAGTGAACAGTTTTTTTTTTGGATTTACATATATGTTTTTATAAAAAATTTTTAATTTTAACTCAAAATAAATATTTTACACATTTTTAATCATTTATTTAATTATCTATATTACTAAATTCCGTAGAGTTAGAATAACGTCTAGCTAAGATTGATCCATCATTTGTAGGAATGTATGAGTGATATCCTCGTGTTCCAGGAATTGTTTTTAAATTGGCGTATCTATCAGCTAGTTGATTTCGTTTTGCAATGAAATCTGCCTCTGTTACATAGGAAAAATGCATGTTAACTTGAAAATTGCCTGGAGCTGCTGCCCAGTTATATAACTCCAGAGGTGTTGAAATAACTTTGTCGTATTCTTTCTTAAGACTCGCCCTAGCTGTTTTTATTTTTACTGTTCCTCCAATTCCATCACATCAGAACTGTTTTAACCAGGTAACAAGGAGGTACAGTTCACCAAGGAGTAGTTAGTTGAAGACGTACAAAAGATTTTTTTGATCACATTACTGTAGCCACACTATATTCTGATCTAAGCTATAATCTTATCTGGTAATTGAAGTACTACACATAATATATATTTTTATGTTAAAAATAATATACAACAAAAAATTTTCCCCTCCTGAATTTTTTATAAAATGTTAGTAACATACAGTGGTGATATTCGAAATATTTAACAACCGATACGCGTGGAAAAAAAGTCTATCGAAAATATATTAACTTAAACATATCTAATTTTTTATTCAAATAAGAAATACAGAGTATAAAATAGTATTAAAAATCTAATTGAATAATTGCCAAAGTAAATTTTGGCTTTGGGCGGCAGAATAAGAACTGATTGTTTAACACCCTTGTTACTTGCAAAATGTTGTCATTGTCTCAACCGTAATTTAAAATAAGATATGCATAAAAATTTTCAATAGATTTTTCCATAAAATCTATTGTTATTAAATAGCTTGTTGTTATTATTAGTAATTGTTGTTTCTCTTGTAATTTTTTTCCGGTATTGACTTTAAACTATAACTGAGGTAGTTCTTTATTTGATTCTGCCCGTATAACATCAATAAAATAAAATTATTTTGAAAGAAAATTTTGCAAGTTGAATTTATAATAAGTCTGTGAAATCCTACAATTTTTGGGGGCTCGTCTGGGAAGAAGCGATAAGTCATATTTGAAACAGGTCATCGCAAAATCTCATCTGTGGATTTTACAGTTGTTTAAAATATTTTTAGATTCAACATTGAAACGATATTGGCTTAGTACTGGCACCTTTTTTAGATTATAATAATATCTAAACCTCACACTGGATTTAGGAATTCCTTGGATACAAAATTTTAATGAAAATTTCTTTTATTTTTGGTGAAAAAAAAAAGAAAAAATAATTTAATATTTTGTCCAGTATTTTGTGAAATCATAACGGTTAAACGTGTATGGTTTGTTTTGGAACATTTGTGATTTGATGAGGAAACATTTCTACAAAGATTTCAATCGAGCTTAAATAAAATTTTCGAACGATCAACACCGAGGTACGTCGAATGCAACTGATCTGGGAAATAAAGTTTACTGCAATTAAAAGAAATGCGACGCGAATTAAAACACTTTAAAATCAATTCTAAAATGAGAGATTCTGGCGACGATGAAAATTAGGCCAATGTTATTGATTAAGGAGAAAGAATATATAGAGAAACACAGATGGTGGATGAGAATGAACAATATGAGGAAGCAATGCGATATACAAAGATGTCCAAAATTCTATAACAACATTTGATGGTGAATAGAATTATAGAATTCAACCTTTAGTCGAAGAAATCGAAAGGAGACCAAATGAATTGGATACACAGACAAAAGAAATTTAAAGCTGAAAACTGATCTAACAACTTTAAGAAAATTTAAAGATCATCAAATTTTGGAATTTTCTGAAAAATAAGTAGTGCTCAGATACATTGCAATGGCAACTGCGAACAAAAACGAATTATGAAATTTTGAAGAATTATTTCATGTTAATGTGTGAACTTGGATTAATGGGTGGAGTAGAAGATTAATCTGTGATTGAGTACACATTTAAAGATTTCGTAGATACTGTAACTAACAAAATGTTATTGTATAAATCTACAACAGTTGACGAGTTAGAGCAAAAACTGAAGTTGTATTCTTGAAGAGGTAGTTCTTTATTGAATTGAATTTTGAGCGTATATATATCATCAATAAAATAAAACTGTGAGCTGGAGAAGGGTGAAAAATCTTTTATGGCCAATACGAATGCGGTACGTCATATGAAAAAGCACTAAGTTTAGGAAACATAGCAATTTCTTTTAAAATTTTGCAGTGCTCAGTTTTTGAATTATTGTCAAATTTATGTTGAATATGTTCACGACACTACTGGCATCCTTTCCCACATTTTCGTCGCTAACAACATTAATCCACTGGTATTTTGGTTTTTAAACTAGGTGACCATTGCAGAATGCAATTGATAAAAAGGAGCGAAGATATGTCCGAAGATATGTTACAATCCAAAAGAACTACAAAATCGCTACAGTTTAAGGTGTGGTAAATATTGTGTATTGAAGAGCTTTTTCATTGGCGAACCAATTAAGCGGCTTAGCAGGTCGCGTAGCTAATTAAGGTTTTTTTTGTGCTCCGGCTAATCACAGTATGGAGTTCAATTGGTAAACCCTGCTGCGTACAGACATGTACGCGAATTACGTGATTATACAGATGGAAAAATTACAAATGAAAAAAAAATGAGACTCTGGCGACCCCTTTTGCGAAAGAGCCGCGATCACCACGTTCAACCCTTACATTCACTCTCATACGCTCACACTCTCACACTTCATACACGCTTGCTCCCTCCCACACATGCACCATATCATTCATATCCACATCCATGCCCACATTCAAACACACTCATATAGCGAAACAAGACAATTAGGTTCAAGGAAATGTGGTAATTATAGTAAACGGAAGTAATTAAAATAAGTTGTACTGCTGCCAGTTGATCATTCTGATCCAGTTCGTAGAATAATGGTATCACTTGCAAACCGACAATCAAATTATCGAGTACGGGAGAACTTCACACGCTATATTGAAAAGAAATAGCCTATATCAACGCACACCGACAAATCCGATCATAATCTCGAGTGAACAGCAGTGGGTGTTCTGATTGAAACCCAGACATTCCAAGCCAATTCTTACACAGCGGGCGGCAGTGACATATTACGTCGGGTACGATTACATTGGCTTGAATGCTTCCCCTACAAGCCAGTTACAGATAGCCTAGAACTCATCAGGACTTAACCAATAATTCCACAATAAGACATTACATCAGAGCAAAAATATTTTAATTATAATCGTTTTTAATTTTAGATTTATAGTTTCTCGCTTAGATTCACCACAAGCTTTCACACGCGCGCACCGACAAGCACGCCCACATGCATCCATACGTACACCCATTCACACCTTTACGTTATATCAAAAAAAAAAACAGAAAGAATGATTAAAGTTCACTCAACCCCTCCATACTCAAAAAAAAAAAAAAAAACAGAACAAAGATCAGCTTTCAATTCATTGATAGGGGACCGCTTACTAATCCAGGGAATCATTTATCCAGAACGAATCAAACCCATTTAAATTTATTGCTAATAATAACGGGTACAACCCAAACAGCACTGATACACTAGGTCGAAATTAAAAAAAAAATAACAAATTCCATAAACGGATCGAGCACCAACACGGATGTAAAATATACTTCCATACATTATCCTCATCGATTACCCAACATAATAGGTAATCCATTGAAATAATATAATTTTAAAATTTCTTTCAAAGACAATAAATCATCTATATAGAAACTTCAAATTCAAAGAAAAACCTAAATTAAATTGATTAAAGAAGTTAATAAAGCTTCCAATGTGGATGCATTTGAAAGCTATTTTATTTCTAACAATTTTGCCAAATGTTTAAATGTTGATCGAGGTAATATTGCTTCCAGTCCATTCTTAATTGTATCAGTTCTAAGTTTAGTTTTCTTTTAAATCTGGTATAACTATTTCCATTTAGTCGTTATAATAAAATTTTGTATTTTAAATATGGTCGAATTATAATATTTATGTAGTATTTAAATAAAATTCTCTGTGGTGAAAGTCCAAAAAGGAGGAAAAATTTAATGTTCCTTTTTTTATTAATCAATTGTTGCAGTGTTTAAGTTTGTTGAATAATATAACATCACATACAACGCCGGAACTCCCACACACGTGTACTCAGTCACTCAACCTTTCATACGTATACACCCACCCTCACATAGATATAGTTAACAAATAAACTTACCGCATGGTTATTCCAGATCCCGTCCATCTCCAACCTCCGCTACCTCTATCTCCTATCCATGACAGACTTCCAACATTGCGATGAGGTCATCCAGTAACTGAACCAATGACCTTCGGCAAGGTAAGCAAATAATTGACGGTTGAATATCTAGAAATGCCAGCCGACCCGTTGCCCCAATGGTAATCGATGTAGTATCGTTAAGTAGTAACCGTATACAATAAAAAATGGATAGTTGGGTACCGGTTCATAATATGATAATTCCAATCAATGCCTCGTGTCACCGAATCACTGTGATCGGAAGAAAACACTAAAATAATGACAGCACATAGTTTTCCTCAACACTGGGATATTAATATTGCGGCTGTATTGCTGTTTCGTTTAATTAATAAATTAACTGTACCAATTAATTCCTTCCAACATGCCGTACAAAAAACAATAAACCGTTCCACGGTAGGCGATAACAAGTAAAGTAGGAAAATTGCAGCGGGTTTTACGGTTATATGTAAGTAGAGATCTTATCCAAAAACAACTTAGGTTAATGTAGAATATTCTTTCCAAAAACACGTCTTGATTTATTGACTTCAAATTAAAATCTGATTTTATAATAATTTAACAAAATTAATGATACATTATTCTAACTGGTTTTACTGTTATATTTTATAGCTTTAAAGTTGGTTATTAAAATAGGGTGATCCTACTCGGCCCTCCTGGATTGACAGCCGCCTCGGTGTCATCTAACTGTCAAACCCTAAAAACCCGCTTTCATCAGTAGATATAATCGATCCATTTGGTTTATTCTGCGTTGGTTCCCTTTCCTGTTCATCTTCTGTACTATCATCTTCATCGGATAAGCCTACATAATATTTCTTCATAAATTCGGCTGATGTAGAAGTCATATGTGGTCCTTCGGTGTTACTGGATTTTTTGACATCATAACGATCGTTAGGTTTCACTCTAATGACCTCATACGGTCCGAAGAACTTAGGCTGAATCTTAAGACCACTTCCGAACTGAGTTCGTTTAATGACTACCCAGTCTCCTACTTTGTACAAAGTAGCCCTTTTTCTCTTTTTGTTATACGTCCGTTTATTTTCCTCTTGAACCTTCTCAATTTGTATTTTAGCCTCATTCCTCGAAATCTCACGTTCATTACAAAATGACTCCGTTACTTCAGCTTCCAAAACCTCTTGAACACGTAAGTCTTCTGGACTGCGCATTTTCGTTCCGAATAATAACTCAAACGGAGATCGACTGATAGAACGATGAAAAGTATTATTGATGTATCGCTGTACTCTTTCCACGTATTTCTACCAATCCTCCGGATTCTCGTGTGACAATTTGGCTAAAACAGGTATGATTACACGGTTGATCCTTTCGACTTGGCCGTTTCCTGTCGACATACCAGTAGTAATCATGTGATGATCAATACCTTCATCTTCGCAATATTGATTAAATTCCTTAGAAGTAAAAGCAGTTCCCCTGTCCGAAATAATATTCTTTGGACTTCCAAATACCGTTTTCTGTAATTCCAATTTTGTAATAACTTCCTTAGATGCAGTGGTTCGAGTCGGATACAACCATACAAACTTGGTGAATCCATCAACGATACAAAATATGTGTTTATATTGTTTTCTAGAAGCGGTAAGACTGCCAAGATGATCAACGTGGTATGTATTTAATGGTAGGTCGCCTTTCGGGATTGGGTTTTCCATTCTTTCGATTGATTAAGATACCTTACACAATTCCTTATAAATCCTTCCACTCTTTCACTCATGTTCGGAAAATAGTATTGCCGCTGAATAAGCTCTAATGTTCTCCTTGTCCCTAAATGACCCTGTTCGTGACATACTCTTATCACTTCATTCTGCATTTTCTTTGGCACCATAAGACAACTGTTACCCCTTTAATACTTAAAAATAACACCGTTAGTTTTAATATAATCTTCATATGTACCTGAATCCAAAAGACGGGAAATAAGTTGAATGTTCTGATCATCTCTCTGGGCAGCTTTTACTTGACAAGTGACATCATCCTGCAGCACACATAGTATTGGACTTCTTGACAATGCGTCTACATGGCGTATTCTATTCGATATTCGATGCTCCAATTCGAAGTCGAACTCTTGCAAACACAACGCCCAGCCTGCGATACGGGATGATAACTCTTTTTTTTCCATAGTACTTTTGAAAGCAGTACAATCAGTAATGATTTTTATGCGAAGACCCAGCAAATGAACACGAAACTTCTTCAATGCACACACTATAGCCAATACCTCTAGTTCACAGCTTGTATATTTTTCTTCACAGGCAGTTGTCTTCCGACTGTAATAAAATACAGGATGCATTGTGTCATCTTTTATACTTTGTTGCATTACAATAGCACCAAGACCGACCTTACTGGCGTCCGTAAATAACTCAGTGTTTGCTGTTGGTGAATAGATCTGTAGCACCGGCTTAGAGGTCAACACATGTTTTAACTTCTCAAACGCCCGTTTTTCCTCTGGACCGAATAGAAATTTGACGTTCTTTCGAAGAAGATTAGTTAACGGTCTAGCTATCACGACATATCCTTCTACAAACTTCCTGAAATATCCCGTTAGGCCAAGAAATCGTTGAATCTGTACTACATTCCTTGGCTCCGGAAGCTTTAAGATGGCAACCGTTTTATTCTTTGATGGTTTCACGCGACCATCTTCGATTTGATATCCCAAATAATCGACACGCTTTACCAAAAATTCACACTTGGACCATTTAATTTCTAGTCCATTATTTTGAGCAACATCTAGAACACGCTCTAATTTCAGTACTGCTTCCTCTTCAGTGAGTGCTGGGATTATTAGATCGTCCATGTACACACATACAACTTTATCCAGACACAGTTGACGAAAAATCTCGTTTATGAACCGTTGAAACACGGCAGGAGAGTTGCACAACCCAAATGGTACTCTCAGAAACTCGTACTGCCCAAAAGGTGTGACGAACGAAGTATACTTGATCGAATCTTCAGCTATAGGTACATGAAAGAAGCCATTACGCAAATCGAGTGTACAAAACAATTGAGCATCTTGCAGTTGGTCAATCTGTTCATCTACAATCGGCAGTGGATACCGATCCTTTATAATGACCTTATTGAGCCTGCGGTAGTCAACGCATAATCTTTTCTTGCCATCCTTCTTATTGGCCAAAACTATAGGACTGGCAAAGTTGGAGATACTAGGTCTAACAATTCCTTCCGATATCCATTCCTCAATTTGGTTCTGTACCACAGCGGTTTCTAAAGGCGACAATCTTCGTGGTTTCTGGTAGATTGGCCTGTAATCTGATAAAATAATTTTCATTTCCATTTTTATATTTGACATACCTTTTTGACTGTCATAGCCAACAATCATCTTCTGGACTTTGTCTGCTAATGCACGATCTTGAATGTGATCTAAATTTAAATCATCTTCTCTTTCAATGGCATAAATAGGAAGTTCAGACCCCAATTTTCGAACACTAACACCATCCGGTCTCAACACAGTTTCAGTTTGTGCTAGCAACTCGTTCCCAACAATCACATCATAGGGCAGGATCCCATCCTCAGCAACATGAACGGTTGTCCGATATGTCTCACCATCTATAACCATGTTACACGTTATTCTGCCAATCGTATACATAGTGCCTGAGCCAACTCCTTTAAACGATGTTGTAACCCGCTCCATTTCTGGTTGATACCACTTTTCAAGTTTTCCTTTAGCTATGAAATTAAGATCACTTCCACTGTCGATCAGTGCATACATCTCATAACCATCAATAGCAATCCGTTTGACATATCTATCCCGATCTTGCCTAACTGCTGCTCATACATTTGGATTGTTATCGTTTTTTTCCTGACATTTATTATCTAGATGCCCATATTCGTTGCAACTATAACACTGAGGACCTCGTTGTTTATTGGAACAATCTTTTGACATATGACCCACTTCATGACTTTTGTAGCACTTAACTCTTGGTCTTATCCGCGGGATCTCGGTTCTATCATGTTTGCTTGAGTAAGATGGTATTGATGTTGTTGATTGTGATGTAATGATACATTATTCTAACTGGTTTTACTGTTATATTTTATAGCTTTAAAGTTGGTTATTAAAATAGGGTGATCCTACTTGTATGACCTTAAACCATTCCGTGTCACACTATGGCGATCAATAATGTAATTCTGGGTGATTCGATTTTTCCAACAATCATGTATAAGGCAACGTGCACAGAAACTTAATAATTTTACAATTTTAGTTGATTCTTTTATTCAGTATAATTCATCTTTATCGCGGTAAAATTAATGATTTTATTTTATCAACAACACCTTCTTTGTTATTCAGTAATCGTAAGCAAATTAACTATGTATTCTAACATGGATAAGCCATCTACGATTTAATAATTAATTTTACGGAGACAATTCCGTATTGCACATCACTATCAATAAACTTATGTAATGCTAATTTCTTTTACAATCAAAAACATACAATTTTCTTTTATCTGTCTTTTGGGTTTGGAATTTTCACAGCACTATTCTAACACACATAAATTAATTTCGATTTAGCTAGCATTATCACAGAAAGATACAAAATAAACAATTGAATAACATTGGCTAGTATTAAACTACATTTTTTTGAAATTTTTATGCCAACTATGAAACAAAAACTAATAAATATTCTGACATTTTTCCAAAACCAATGTCACACAATTCCAATTAGATAAAATTGACTGCCAGTCAGAATTGAAAATTTAAGAGGCCGGACTAGGTGTTTTCATTTCTTATATAGGCAATTGATATCGAAAATTGAGCTAATAAAGTTTTTCGAAAGTTTTAAATTTGCAAATACTAACTTGCATTACTAACAATGGTACATTTTCCGTATCAAACAAATACTGGTTGTTAGCTTGTATTAAACAAAATTGTAAGATAATTCAACGAAATGGATTATTTACAACGCATTTGAAAGAAATAGCAATATATGCGATATTAGAATGGTTTAAACGTATGTACCGATTTTATGATGATTTCGTAATACGAAATAGCAAACTACAACTGCTTGACAGTAAAAGTCTATTTTTATAACGGAAAGAGGAATTGGTAAAAACAACCATATAAAAATATAATACGTTTTGAAGACAGTTTCAAAGTTGATTGTAGGATAGAATTTTAGGATAACAGACTAATTGACAAATATGCACAGCTATTCGAGGTTTAAAAACACTTAGAGCAATTACGGTCAGAGCCCGGAGAATTCAAATTGATGCAGTATGACGAAGCAACGCTGGTGGAAACGCAGTGTGAACCAATAACAGGGTATCGCCAAAATAAAAGATTGTTGTTAATTCTGTTGTTATGATAAGAATAAATATGCGTAACGGAAACTATATGAAAATATGAATATAGATTATGGATGAACGAGAAATGGTTATGAACTACGCGTGATAGACAAAATTGTGATATGTGAGGAAACAGAAACTACATGAATCTGGGACTGTACTGCACTACGTCATCATAGCCCAGTCTATATAACAATTGCTGCATTGCAAGTTTGATCATGTTTTCAACCTGGACGTGTTTTTATTTGGTTCGTTCACCTTTTTTTCTTTGCCATTTTGTTAAAGTACGTTTTATAGACAAAATTCACGAAACGATCGATGTAGTCAGACATATCGGTTTCAAATCCGTTTAAAAAACCTACCTCCGGCATAGATTTAGTGGAAAATCAATGAAAAATTTTTTAAACGGATTTGGAACCGATATGTCTGACGACATCGATCGAATCGTGAGTTTTGTCTATAAAAAGTACTTAAACAAAACGGCAAAGAAAAAAAGGTGAACGAACCAAATAAAAACACGTCCAGGTTGAAAACATGATCAAACTTGTTCAATGTATGTAAAAGTGTGTTATAAAATTTTTTTAAAATCAACTAATAACAAACTTTTATTTTCAGACTTTCAATATCGCTGCAGTTCAAAAAAAAAATAAAAAAAAAAAAAACAAAAATAAAAAAATAAAAAAAAAAAAATAAAAAAAAAAAATATAAAAAAAAAAACAAATAAACAAAAAAAAATTTAATAATTTGTTTAAGTATTGTGAAAAGATGATAATTTTCCTATTGAAAGTCTATGGGAACCGTTTTTCGGTGATTATTCCTCCGTGGTATGTCTAATTTTCAATATTTAGACATCTCGTCTTACATGCAAAATTTCATTTTGATATATTTAATAGTTTGGGAGGAGTATGCGGACAATGGAAGTGCCGAATCGGGGGAAAATGGAGCTTCGCTCCAATAATTTAGTTGTTTATCATTACAAATAAGTAATAACGCAGCATCACTTGAACGCCTTAATTAGTTTAAAAGCATTATACTGTAATGAAGAGCTTTCTCATTGGCAAACCAATGAGAATGGCATAGCAGGATGCGTACCTAGAGTAGTTTTACGCCTTAACGACTAAAGCCCAGTCCTCGTGGATTTGATGGAGCAATGCTGCTTCAACACAAATGCAGAAATGTACGCAATTTACGAAAGGTTACAGAAATGGAAAAAATTACAAGTGGAAAATGGAGACTCTGGCGACCCCGTTGGCGAAAGACCTACGATCAGCGCGTCCAACCCACATAATCACTCCCATACGCCCACACACTGACACTTCATATACGCCAACATTCACCCACACATTCAGACTGCGAAGCAAGACACTTAAGCTCTAAGACCCCCAGCAAGTATCGCAAGTGGTAGTAATCAAGATTAAGTTGTATTGCTGTCACATGAGCACCATGGTACAGCCCATAAACCACTGCCATTGCTGGTAAACCGTGAATCAGAACCTAGAGCACTGGAGAACGTCACACGCTATATTGAAAGTCTTTATTGATTATTTCCCTTTTTCTTTATTAATAACACTTTTAAAAATTTATAAAACCATAAGCAATTCCCAAAAAATAATATTTACAATTCAAAAAAAAAACACAAGTTTATTTGTAAGTTAAGCAAACAGGTCCAAACCAGGTCCAGGTTTATTTCAATACCTGTAGTTTACAGTTGGTTAATGTATTATATGTTTAATAAATTTAAAACATGACAAAAATTTGTTTTTTTTTGTTTGTTTGGGATTGAGTCTGAATAAAAATATAAATTGATAAATTTAGATAATATAATTTAATATAATAAAGTAAGGTATTCGGAAAACGAGATGTTACCTCGGAGCAACAATATTTAGATTAGGATCATTCCCAGTTCAGACTTAATGTGTCTCACTACACGCACCGCCAGTTCACACACACACGCAACGACTAGCACGCCCCCATTTAATCACTGATACACCCTTTCGCACACATTCACACCTCTACGAAAAAAAAATAAAATAAATCAAGTTCACTCACCACATGATTAAGTCCTTCCGGCTACAACGTCTTACAGGCTCAGCCCTCCATCCTCCACGACCAATCCAATAGGTAAAGTATCAAAAAAATTGCATGTCAATGTGGAGTTGAGCTCCAGTTGCAATTACACCAAAATTTGATATCCGTTGGCAGATGTAAAACGTACGAAAGCCACAGCTTTGATATAAATGTTGCTAATATGTAGCAATAGCAAAAACTTGATATATATGACGTGGTTGAAATACGTAATATTAGCAAAAATTTGATATCAATGTTGAGATGTAATATGTAAAATAGATGATAGCAACAGCAAAAATTTGATATAAATGTTGATTTGAAACAGCAAAAATTCAATACCAATGTTGAGTGGAAGCATATAAAATATACGATGGCACCAGCAAAAATTTGTTATAAATGTTAAGTAGAAGTATATAAACTATACGATAGCATCAGCGAAAATTTGTTATAAATGTTAAGTAGAAGTATATAAACTATACGACAGCATCAGCAAAAATGTTTTACAAATGTTGAGTTGAAATAAGTAAAACAGATGATTCGATATAAATGTTGAGTTGATAACGGCAAAAATTTAATATCAATGTTGCGTTAAAATATATATAATACCCAGTAGTAGTGGCAAAACTTTGATATCAAAGTTGAGTTGAAATACGTAACATCGATAATAACAACAGCATAAATCGGATATAAATGTTGATTAGAAACATGCCAAATAGATGATTTGATATAAATGTTGATTTGATACCAGGAAAAATTTGATATCAATGTTGCGTTGAAATCTGTTTAATATCCAGTAGTAATAGCAAAAATTAGATAACGATGTTGCGTTGAAATAAGTAGTAATAGCAAAAATCTGGTATAAAGGCTGCGTGGAGATACGGTAGTAATAGCATAAATTTGATATGTTGCATAAATAATGTTATATACATAAAAAGAATTGTAAGTTTATCCGCGGCGGTTGGATAATTAATGTAAATGTACCCCAAGTGCAGTTTGCTAATCCCGTAACTGTAAAAGGATTATTCACACAGCGTCACTAAACATACATCGGTCGAAGCCAGATGAGCATTTGGATCACACCACGCAAAAACACCAAAATCACAGATTCCTTCGATCCGCACCTCCAAATCACCAATTTATTCCAATAAAAGAGAATCAATTTTTGGTTTAGCACGGTTTATAACATATTCATCATATAATTTATTTATTTATTCCCATAGGATGGCAAAGGAACATTCATAACTTAATTTATTATAAATTATTTGTACAGCATTTAATTGATTTTATCACAACAAAAAAATTAACTAGGGACGACACACACACAGATAAATCTTTTTCTTTTTATCTCTAGATTAGGTGTAAATGTTATTTTACTTATGTTTAAAATTTTGTTTTTTTCTCTTGTAAATTTGGATTAATAACAAGTGTTTATAAAAAAAAATTTATATCGATAAACGGTACTTGAATTGAACCAGATAAAAAATTTGGTATTCAAAAATAAACCAAAACCGGTTAAGCTACCACACAGTTATTTCATGTTCCCGAGAAGTTCGGGACGTGGCATGTACCGACATCTTGGATTATATCAGCGAAATTCACTTAATATTTTATACGGTGCTAATAACCTAAGGTTATATTACAAAAATAGCGCATGAAATCAATAAAAAAACAAGGTTACCTTATTTGTTATAACTGTGGGTTTTCTTTTGTAATCAGATGAATTCCTCTCCTGTTAACCGAGAAAACTTTACACGTCATTTACACAGTTCCCGCGATTTCTTTGGTTTTGGTTTTATTTTAAATAAACATTTCTGAATCAGAATTTTGACTTTAAATAAATTATTCAACTACACTATTGGACGGTAGACAACACTAAAACATTCAAAAATTTTTCTTTTAAAACAAATAACTTAATTTTTATAAATAATTAAACACATGAAATCACATGAAATCCGATTCAATTTATGTACACGATCTATGAAGATGTCAAAAAAATAACATCAACCAGAAATTGAAGTAATAGACTAAGAGACTGAAAAATTGTATAGTCATTCCTTATATAGCAATTCTTTTAATATCGAAAAATTCGAAAAAAGGGTTTCTGATGCAAGGAAATTAATTTACATTATGTAAACAAATGTTAGGACCTTTTTTCGTTAAAACAAAACTGTTTGTTACTTTGTAATACTTAACATTGCAAAAATAATTTGACGAAACAAATTATCATCCAACACACTCGTAAGAAATATCAATGAATTAGAATGGATTAAACGTAAGTTTAATCGACTTTATGACGCTTACGCATTACAAAATAACAACTTACAACAGTAATACAGTGAAACTCAGATCCATAACAAAAAGATAATTTGATAAAAATACCCATATAGGAAATCGAATGCATAACGAATTGTAGGATAATAATTTTTTTCTATTGCGACGATTGGACAAATACGCACAGCTGTTTTGAGGTTTGAAAACTTCGTTGACCAAGTAAGTTTAGTGTTTAGATAATTCAAATTTTAGCAGTATGGTAACGTAAGGCGGGTGAAAACGAAGTATGAGTCAACAATAGGGGATTGTAAAAGAAATATTATTGTTAATTATTTTATGCCAAGAACAAATTTATGTACGGACCACAGAACGTGGACGGATGAGAAACTATTATGAGCCACGTATGTTAATCAAAATGATGACTTATGAGGAAACATACACTGAATAAATCGGGAATTTTACCGCTCTACATTATCATGCTCCAGTCTACATTACAATACTTGCACGGTTCAATCATACAATTTAATACAGATTTAGAGTAATATGTATATGTAACCATTCACTATCAAAATATTTCTAGTATTAAACTGTATTTACAACCATATATAAAAATAAAAATGTATTTAAAAGAGAAATTCTCACACAATAATATATACAACAATCGGTACGGAAAATTTTGAAAATTTTAACAACCAGTACGGGCGCACCGTTCCGTACGGATGTACCGTTCCGTACCTGCTAAATATCACCACTGGTAGCATATGTACCTTTCACATATTAAAAAATCAAAAATTTTAAAAATCAGTTCAATAGTTTTGACTGTAGAGCCATTTCAATACACCAGGGTCGAGCAATTTTTTGATTTTTTATCACCCTGTATCTTAAGACAGGGTAAAAAAAAAACTAAAAACGCAGAAATTTTTTTTTTATTGATGTCAACGAATTCTAATACCTATATCTACAAAATTAAAACTTCATTTCCAGACCTTGCTGATTTCACGTGTTTTTCACCGGTTGTAAGTTTACAAAGAATGAATACTCACATGCCGGGCAAATCTAGTTAACATTAAAAGTTTTTCGTTGTAATAACATATTAAGCTCTTTTACTAATCTACTCAACAAGTAAATTATATTTAAAAATTTAGCTAAAGTTTAAGTAAAAATTCAATTTGAAATTTGTAGAAATTAAAGGAAAATATAGAAACAAAAACGTATGTTGGATTTCCTATTTTCTTCTTCAATTATTTCTGTAAAATTTTCTATTTAATTAGAAAACGAAGTAAGTAACTGTTATGCTTCTTTAAGTATTAGGTTATAGAATTTCTGTTTTCTTAATTTTGAAAATTAAATTAGATTGTTATTTTGTAGAAAATGTAATTTAAATTGAAAATGATATAAGCTACGTACATAGATAATGCAATAAGTTAAATGAAAAATTTCAATTTTTGTTGCTGTAAGTGTGGGTTTAAATCTTAATGATTTCATATGAAATTGATTTATTGTGAAGCAGAAATTTCATTTTTCTTAAGTTGCATGAAAGATAAATATACAAAAATATTGACGCCTGATTTACCACGACAATGACTGCAGTAAAGTTAGAGTTCTATAGATGTATCAGCGTTTTAGATTTTTTTACGTTTGATTATTTAGCAAAAAGAACAAAACTTTTGCAAATCTAATATATTTTATTTTTTTTTCCTTTCATAATCTACTTGGTTTTCCCTAACTTGATTAAAATACAAATCTAACAGATAGTCTTATACACAACCTGGCTCATTCACAACACCTGCTACATCATAATTCTTAATAAAATTCCAATTTTCAACTCATTACACCTTTTGAAACTATAGAAATGATATTTCGTTTCCTTATCATACCTCACTTTGCATTTCTCTTTCTCAAGAATCATAACAATAAAAACGTCTATTTATTTTCCATTTTCCACACCAATAAAACATTTCTTTTTATTTATAATGTAATAATTTATAATAAAATGTACCGGGAAAATAATGTAAGGGAAAAATCATAAATTTTCTTTTTTTCTGTTATTTTTTCTTGCTTAAAAGAAAAGGATTGAATTGGCATTTTATATAATTTTCATTGGATTTAATGGAGTTTGAACTTCATTTGAATGCAAACATAATTTATTTGCAAACTAAAATAATGTGTTGATCTTTCATTATAATATATATTTTTAAAGTTATTATCTGTTGAGGAAGTAGGTGGAATGAATCAGAGAAAGAATGAATGAATCAGTATAAATCTTGCGTTTCAATATGTAAACTGTACAGTGAAAAAACTGAAAATCATTCATCAAAAAATTAAATCTAACCAATAATCCAACCAATTATTTATTCGCTAGGGATTAGATAAATGTCAACTTTAGAATAGTCACAAAAAATATACTAAACAACAAATTTGAAATGAAAAATAGACATTAAGGCAAAGCAAACAGTTTTACTGTCATATTGACAATGATGAAGTTGACTGCTTTAACGATAAAAGAATCTCTATATCATTTTATTTGCTTATTTTTATTGGAATAGTGGTTTAAGTAGATGATAAATATTGTCTGTTTTTGCCCAAAAAAAACATTGTCTGAAGCAGTTAAGTTAAGTGGCTAATGATTTAAGTATTATGTCATCTGGTAACCAAGGGAAAAGTCAAATTGGTCTAAACGTTGTGTTAGTTAATAGATGCTTTATAAACATTAGAGCTGCAACATCTTATTACTTGCTATCAGCTTTGTTGGCGTTATTTTATTAAATTTTTTAAGGATGGTAAACAAAATTCTTACCACCTGATCCGCAAATACTATGGCTTGGAAAAAAATATGAAAAATTATTTTGTAACCAACTTGCTCACTATAATATTTCCGATCGAAATTTTATTAGCGATGCTCAATTCCATATATTTTTGGTAATAAATTCCATATCTATTTCGAAACCATGATCTACAAAATAATTTCTTATGAGATTTATTAGAAGTAGCACATCAACAAAAATCGTATAGTTTTATATCTTCTATGGCAGGATTCCATACCGTTAAATCTAATAACAGTTGGGTATTGCACCCAGCCAAATCACTGACCATGGCAACTATATGAAAACCAGTTTGTTCCTCTTCTTTTATAATATCATATCAAAGATCTTAATTCATTTTGAAACCGTAATTGTAAGATATTGGCTGAACCAGTTTCAAATTACCAAAAAGACCTCTCTAGACTATAGACACATGGATAAAGTTGGCTGGTGCGTAGACTGTATCAGCGTACTGATATTATGAAAACATGAGTTTTATTTTCATTTCATCTATATAAAATACGTATGATTTATCCAAGAGAGTCATCATAATGTTCTAAGAAGACACGGCTCAACTTCAGTTTTACCACATCAACTATGTAAAAGGCGATAAGCTAGAAAACCAACTAAAAGTATAGTTTTAGTATTGGAAATATCTTCTTGCTTCTTGTCAAGTTGTAGAAACACGGGAAACCCCTCCAAAAGCTTATGTATTGGGTTTCACCAAAATGAAATGTCGAATGCAAGGATGTTATGTGGACTGGAGTATGATAATGTAGAGCGGTAAAGTTCCCGATTTATTCAATGTCTGTTTTCTCATAATTCACAATTTTGCTTACCATACGTAGTTCATAATAGTTTCTCATTCATCCACAATCTAAAGTCATATTTTCATATAGTTTCCGTTACATAAATTTGTTCTTAGCATAAAACATTTAACAATAATATTTCCTTTGCAATCCCCTATTATTGACTCACACTGTGTTTTCACCCGCATTACTTTACCATACTACTAAAATTTGAATTCTCCGGACACTAACCGTACTTGCTCAACAAAATTTTCAAACCTCAAACAGCTGTGCATATTTGTCCAGTCGTCGCAATAGAAAAAATTATTGTCCTACAATCAGTTTTGTATTCGATTTCTTATATGGTTATTTTTATCAGTTTATCTTTCCGTTATGGATCTACATTTTACTGTAATACTATAGTAAGCTTTTATTTCGTAACACATAAACATCATAAGATCGGTTAAACTTACGTTTGATTCATTTTTAATATTTCTTACAAATGTGTTGGAAATAACTTATTTCGTTAAATTGTCTTACAATTCTATGTATGACAAAATAACAAACAGTTTTGTTTTAACGGAAAAGGTCCTAACATTTATTAACATAACATGGATTAATATAAATTTCCTTTCAACGGAAGCACTTTGTCGAATTTTTCGATACTAAAAATCCTGGATATATGATTTGTTAAAAGAGATGGATATATGATTTGTTGCGCTCTTGGTATATAATTCTTATTGGATTTTGTTTGTTGTGCTGTGAGTGCCGTGTTTAGTTAAAATTAAAATAACATCAACCATTATCTCTTATGTCTTGTGTGAGATATTCATTCGTGAATATCAGAAGAGATGGATCATTTTTTTTGTTGATTCAGGCATTTTCTTTCATTTAAAATACACGTAGTGTAATTTTTAATGAGTTTAAATTCAATTAAAATAGTTTCGTCTATACAATAAATGTGTTAAATTAAAAATATTTTTAGTTGCATTTGTGGTTTTTCTTTTAAAACAAAAATCAAATCGTGTTAAAATTAAAATATATTTCGAATAATAATCTGTTTGTAAGTACACACTTAAGATTAAAAATGTTAAATTAAAATAAAAAAACCAAATTTTTAAACTATTTTGTGTTGTATGGAAAATAAAATTTATTCTATGTTTGTGATTTTGATTGCTACGTTGTGTGATTGCAATTAGAAATTTGTCCTTCAAAGTTGGATTTAGTACAAAATCAATTCAAAATGTTTATCAGTGATGGCCTGATTTATTTCAACGCAACATTTAAATGAAATTTTTGTTGATACTATCGCCTGGCAACCGTATTGCAACGCAACAGTTATATACAATTTTTTTTTTGCTATTACTACTCATTTCAACGCAATATTGGTATCAAATTTTTACTATTACCACTTATTTCAACGCAACATTTGTGTCAAAGTTTTGCTATTACTGCCGTATAATATTTCGACGCATCATTTGTATCAAAGTTTTGCTATTAATACCGTATATTATACATACTTCAACTCAACATTTGTATCAAACTTTTGCTGTTGCCACCGGATGTTTTACATATTTCGACTCAACATTTATATAAAATTTTTTTGCCGTTAATACCGTATACTATACATACTTCAACGCAACATTGATATCAACTTTCTGCTACTATCACTTATTTCAACGCAACATTGGTATCAAATTTTTGCTATTACTACTTGTTTCAGCGCAACATTTATATCAAATTTTTACTATTGCTACCGAATATTATACATCTTTCGACGCATCATTTATATCAAATTTTTGGCTAGTACTACCGGATATTATACAGATTTCACCGCAACATTGATATCAAATTTTTGCTATTACCACTTATCTCAACGCAACATTGATATCAAATTTTTGCTGTTCTACCGGATTTCAACCGTATCACAACGCAACATTTGTTTAAAATTATTGGTGCTATTGCTGCCGCATTCCGACCGTATTTCAACACATCAGTATTATTTATACGATTTTATCCATAATACTTTACCTGTTGGATTGTTCACTGCTGATGGAGGGCTGAGACCTTAAGACGTTGAAGCCTGGAGGATTAAACATGGGGTGAGCGAACTTGATTTATTTTATTTACTTTTTTTACATAGAGGTGTGAATGCGTGTGAAAGGGTGTACAAGTGATTGAATGGGGGCTTGCCTGTCGATGCGTGTGTGTGTGTGTGTGTGTGTGTGTGTGTGTGTGTGTGTGTGTGTGTGTGAGCTGGCGATGCGTGTAGCGAGATGCATGTGGTCTGAATTGGGAAATGATTCTAATCAAAATTAATTTTTTTTTGCTCCGAGGTAGCGTCTCGTTTTCCAAATACCTTTTCTTTTATTACATTGCCTTAATGTATGAATTTATATTTTTGAGTATATCAAGAATCATTCTCAAATAACCTGTATTACAAAAAAAAAGACAAATTCTTGTCATGTTGTAGGTTTATTAATTCTATAATACATTAACCAACTGTAAACTACAGGTATTGAAACAAACTGGTTTGGACATGTTTTTTTCTACTTCCAAATCAAATGATAATTTTTTTTTTAGCTGTAAATATATTTTTTGGGAATTACTTATGGTTTTATAAATTTTTAAAAATGATATTAATAACGAAAAAGGGAAATAATTAATAAAGACTTTCACTATAGCGTGGGACGCTCTCCCGTGCTCGAAGAGTTGATTCTCGGTTTACCAGCAATGGCAGTGGTGTACAAGCTGTATCAGATTGATCAGCTGGCAACAATACAACCTATGTTGATTACTACCGTCTGTGATGCTTGCTGTGGGTCTTAGAGTTTAATTGTCTTGCTTCGCAGTCTGAGTGTGTGGGTGAATGTTAGCATGTATGAAACGTGAGTGTGTGGGCGTTTGGGAATGGTTGTGTGGGTTGGACGCGCTGATCGTGGTTGTTTCGCAAAAGGGGTCGCCAGAGTCTCCTTTTTTCACTTGTATTTTTTTTTCCATTTCTGTATCTTTTCGTAAATTGCGTACATTTCTGCATTTGTGTTGAAGCAGCAGGTAAAAATCTATCAAATCCACGATAGCTGAGCATTAGTCGTTACGGCGTTAAATTTCTCTAGGTACGCATCCTGCTATGCCATTCTCATCGGTTCGCCAATAAGAAAGCTCTTCATTACAAGGACTTATCGTAAAAACGTTTAAAGTTTCATATAAACCTTTGCTAGTTATATCCCATCCTCCCTCCTACTTTGTTGCATTTCTCTTAAAAGTTTTCGGAAGTATGGGAAACCACATTAAAGAACTATGCACCGAGATCAGTCAAAATCTGATGACAGGACTTAAATTTGTTAAAGTTCCAACATTGAATGATGGTTCAACAAAATGTTTTGTACGTATAGATGGATTAATTGCACCAATCTAAATTTTAGCTGTGTAAGTAAATAAATGTGAGCTACTTCATCCTGCCGTTCACACATAATAGCGATAAAGCTTGTAATATCAAAATAGGAATTCCAATATTTATTATAATACCCTTTTTAGAAACGCTTTGAACAGGAGGTGTTGATCGATGCAATTTAAAAAATTTTAATTTTGAAGAAGAACTACACGGTAAATCCTATCATAAAATAAAATGTGACATCTGTAGGCCAATTTCATGATCAATGCAGCAAATACAAATAAATCAAAAAACAAAAAAAGCAATTTTTTTAAAAGATTTACTCTAACAAATTAAAATGTCGTGGCTGATAATTTAGCTTGTGACATCCCGGGTAAGAAAAACCTTAGGAGCCAAACCTGGGCAAAACCCGTGCCACAGCTTTTGTGGTTTGGGCCAGGCTTGACGTTTTCAAATAGTCCAAGATTGGACTGATGTCCTGAGGCCAAGTCTGGCAAACCAGTTTTTTTATTATTATTTTAGACATGTTTAGCACACTAAATATGAAATATTCATTATTCAAACTCTTTGAATATCTATTTCCGCAGATAATTTGATTATCCGGAGATATTATATACAGGAAGGAGATGAGGAAAATAGAAAGAATAAGGAAATGGGGATAACTATACTAATTGTTTTAGATGACGATGGAAATTTTCTTTAAATATCTGAGGGCAAATCCATGGGGTTACAGGGGTGGGCATGAAGTTCCATAACTTGGCCACTTGTAATGATGCGATAAATTAAACCACCACTGTAGCATATACAATTCCATTTGGTTTACTATTTGAATAATTAATTCATCCAACATTTCATTATTGATTTTTCCCTTCAATGAATTTGATATAAAGTTAGGTTTTAAATTCGTATTAACATCGTCGAATCATTTATTAGAAAATCAATTCATTTTTTTTTAAAAGAAATATTTTCAAATTCCTTATCGGTACAATATAAACAGATAGCAAAAAAAAACTTATCGTTCCTGCTGCTGTGTATAACCACCTTTATATTGGCTATAAATACACAAACCTAACGTTAGAGGCTCTCTAAGTTTATTTATTGGATTTTGTTTTTGTGCTGGTTGACGTTTGGCAGTCGGGTCGTCATTTTTATTTATTCTCAACTGATGAGTTGGAACTTTATTTGGAGTTCAGCAGATGAGATTCTTTTTTTTGGCCTGAGGATAAAAGGATTGACTGAGTTGGATGCATATCCTCAACTAACTATTGTGTATCATTTTGTTATGTAATATATTACTGAGTATAGTGTTATTGTTTGTATATTGTTCGTGGATCCAAAAACAAAAGCTAGAATATCTAATTCATGGCAAAAGGTGTTATGTACTTCATTCGTCCAGAAGTGTCCATATTTGTAGGAGAAAATAAAACCACATGAATTGAAATTTACTTTCGAAGGCTTGAGTTAAGTATCCATTTTTTTTTAATTACGGATAGGTTGATGCTAATGGTGATTTTTTTTGGTAGTGTGAAAACATTCAATTGAAAGTAGACTCATATGTAGTGCTTAAAATTAACATATCCTTATGCTGAGTACACTCAGAGAATTTTGTTAGTAAATTTAATAACCGCCCGTTTTAAAAAGGCGTAATAAGTTATTTTATTAATCTAACTACGATTTTTGTTAAAGTTATTGTCACAGTAATTAGATTAATATTTCTTTAAATTATTTTAATAAAACTTTTTATTAAATTAAAAATATGGTCAATATTATTAAAATATTCAGAACTGCTGATTAAATTAATAACCAATTCTCATTAAAAAATTGATTTCAGACATTAAAATAAAAAATCTTTTTATTAAAGTAGAGCTATTAAAATAAAAACATAAATTATTATTTTTGTAGTTAAATTTATTAACCATTTTATAAGATTAATTATGGACGTTCTTATTTTTAAAACTTAGGTTATTAGATTAATAAAAGCATACGTTAATTTATTCTTTGGTTATTATTTTAAATGTGAATTAAGAAAATCTTAAGAAGAATCACAGTATATATCCCGACGCTGACTACAAAACATTAAAAAATGTTTGTATTTTGTTAAATAATTTAAAGTTAAATAAATAATTTTTAAGTGAAATATTGAAAAAGTGGGTTGGTTTTATAAAAAAAAAATAAAAATGTTGTGAAATTAAACAAAAATATATAGTTAAAGTTGAACAGTTTAATGAACAGAATAGTTGGGCTGCGCTCCACTCTGTATGGGACTGAACCAAGCAACTTAGACTCAATGAAATAGTAGAACTTACATCGGAAATTTGGAATAAAGGAAAGAAATATAGATCATAGCTTGGTTATAAACTGGTATTTAAAACTGTATAATAGTATATTCGAATAAAACTTTAATTAATATATTTATTTTTAAATTTTCAGATTGACAGCTAATTTTACTATTTACAGTGTAATTTGCAGAATTTTCCAAATTTGAACGCAATCTTTCCAAAAGTCATGGGTTTTAGTAGTAAATTACAAATTTTTATCAGTAATATTTGTTAGTGTTAAATCATTTAATGTTAAATGTTAATGTTAAATCATATTATTTGTTAAATCGTTAAAATTTAAACTACTTAAGACAAAATATCTATAATTTAAGTAAATAATTAAAAACGAAACATTTTATACAAAATTTATAAGTAAAGGGGTCGTATATAAGTTACAAAAAATACTTAAATATAATATACTTCAAATCAAAATAAAAGCTTGAATATTTGAAAAATAAAAATTATTAAAATAAAATATAATTATTAAATATTTATAGCCAAAATTTTTTTTTTCTTTCTTAAAAATCTTCTTTAATTATTAACTATTTTATTGTTACAAATTTTTCTCCAATTTTTCGACCTTGCGGGTCATATTCAGGGGTTTTATTTAGTTATATTTAATATTGCCTATAAAACAATTATTTAAAAAATAATAAATTTAAAAAATAAAATGTAATAACTATACTGTCTTAAATTAATAAGAACTTAAATAAAATTAATTGAAATAAATAAAACTGTAAACAAAATTTTAATTTTTTCTTTTATTTAAAAAGTGTAAAATACAAGTTCCATTATTAATTTAATAATAACTTATTATTAATTTAATAACATCCTTTTATTAATATAATAACATCATATTATTAATCTGATAAACCTACTGTTGTTCTAATGACAACTTATTATTATTCTAATAATTTATGCCATTTATCCAATGCCTACCTGATATGAACTTAAACTAGTCTGACATTAATTTAAACAAATTCTAATTTAATATAAAAGCCATCGTTTTTAGATTAAAAATTTTATTTTTTTTTGTTAGTAAATCTTACCAACGAAAATTATTAGTTTAATAATGACTATTATTCCGAAATCAGTGTAAATAATCACAAGTTGTGATTAGCTGTATAATAATCACCAAGTTGTTAATCTAATGGCTATTTTTATAATTTTTAATGACAAAATTCTCTGAGTGTAGACGATTTAAATCTTAGTGAAATTCAATATATTAGCCAAAAATTAACCTAAACAAATAATAAGTAAATAATTGATCTCGTAGTAAAATTCAATGCCGTAGCCAAAAATTAACATAGTCCTATAATCCGTAAACGATTTAAATCTTAGTACAATTCAAATTAATATAGGAAATTAACCATATATTATTAAAAGTAAACCATTTAAACCCTAGTAGAATTAAATATCCTATCCTTCATGAAAAATATAGAAAAAACAATCACACAAAATACAACCATCTCCACAAAAAAAGACAACGGAATAACGAATTAAGGAAACCATGGATGAACAAACAAATACTCTATCTTACAAAGCAACGAAACTTCCTCTACAAGCTCAAAAAAAGATACCCAAGCAACAACTTTTTTCAAACGAGATTCAAATTTTTCAGAAACCAAACGGCCTCCACAATTAAAAACCTTAAGCAAAATTACTACGCCAACAAATTCAGCACAAACATAAACAATAGCAGAAGATTTTGGCTCACAACAAATGAATTACTTTTCAACAAAAGTAACAAACAGCCAACACCAAATATCATATTTTTTTTTTTTTTTAATAAGAAGTGTTGTGTAGTAGGAATTACAAAATGTGTCACAACAACACATAGATACCTTTTAAGACGTAGGTCCCACAACAACATGCGTCTTGAGGTATAGGTGGACGCCTTTTTTAAATCTTTGTGGATTGAAAGCACTCGAGACTATTGATTCGGGCAAAGCATTCCATGTGTACGATGTACGCACAAAGAAATCTCTTTGCATTCTATTACTATGACAGTGAGTAATCTCGACAGTTCGACCGCCCGCACACACCGATTGACGAGTAAAACGGGGAAAAACATATGTCTGAGGCATTATGGACCTGATTTCATCCGAGCACTGCTGGTGACGATATTTATAAAAAACAACGAGATCAGCAACAGTGCGACGATGTTGCAGGGAATCAAGACCTAATGTTAAATCTCGATCACCAACAATTCGTATTGCTCGCTTTTGAACAGAGTCCAAAAGAGCCAGGATAGTAACAGATGCAGCGCCCCAAACTTGACAACAATACTCCATACAGGGACGAATATAGGACTTATAAATGTGGAGTAATTGATGCGAAGTAAAATATTTTTTACATCTATTGAGGAGGCCGAGTTTTCTTGACGCGCTCTTTGCCATGGCCATTATATGATCGTTCCAGAGTAAGTCATTGGATATTGTGACTCCCAATAAACGAATGCTTTCACATTCGCGTATTTGGTCGTCACACATATTAATTGAAATATCGTTGGGAAACTCGGTCTTTGATCTGGAAACAATCAATAGCTGTGTTTTGGTGGAATTAAAATTGACCAAATTTTTGTCACCCCAACCGGCGACTTTTTTTAGGTCCTCGTTTACATTTATGGCAGCGTCTCTCCGGACGGGATTTATTCGTTCATGCATTTTACCCTTTGAAGATAGGGGGACGAATGACTTGTGCAGTGTACTATCATCTGCAAAACTATTTATTGGGTTACTGGTGATTTGCAACAGTTCGTTGATATAAATTAAAAATAAAGTTCTGAGATAAAACTGAGCCTTGGGGTACACCAGCGTTAATTAATTTGGACTCAGAAGAAAAGCCATCTATAGATACCGAGATGTATCGGTTAGACAGAAAATTTTGAATCAACTTCACGACTGCGGGATGAAAACCGTACGCAACGAGCTTGTTGATCAAGTTGGCATGCCAAATTCGATCAAATGCTTTTGAGATGTCTAATGCGATTACGTACGTTTCACCACCTTTCTCAAGTATGCTATTCCAAATATGTGCCACATAGTTCAATAGATCGGTTGTTGATCTTTTGTTTCTAAAACCGTATTGGCTGTCAGATATCAAATGGTTGTCTTCCAAAAATTTGGACATGTGTGAATTAATATAGTGCTCGTATATTTTAGACATGACTGGGAGTAAGGCTATTGGTCTATAATTTGAAATATCACATTTCGTTCCTTTTTTTGGGACAGGCTGGACATTGGCCAACTTCCAGCAGGATGGATAAATACCAGATTTATAGGATTGATAAAATATTTTGGTGAGGGTTGGTGCAAGTTCTTTTGAAAATGTTTTTAGAATAACAGGAGGAATGTTGTCCAGACCAGAAGCTTTGTTGTTGTTTAACCCCCTTAAAAGTTTTTCGACAATTTTGGGTTTGAAATGTAATTGTTTCATATTACAATATAACAACACAGTAATCCATAACCAAGTCGAAGTAGCGGAAATACTGAACAATACGTTCATTCAAACTGGGAATAGTATCTCCAAAAAAAAAAATCAAACAAACGGCTTACCTGTAACAACCAATGAAAACACACAAAACGTAACACTTCACTTATACGAAACAACCACAGAAGAAGTTCAGAACATAATAAAACACCTAAATAACAATAACACAGCTCGTGGTCCCGATGGCATCCCAACAAAATTTTTTACTCTCTTCTCCGATACCCTAAGCCAAAAAATATCAAACTTAATCAACGAATGTTTCAAAACAGGCATCTATCCTGAATGTTTTAAAATTGCAAGAGTAACGCCCATATAAAAAGCAGGAAACAAGCAAGACACCATAAACTACCGTCCGATCTCAGTACTACCAACATGTTCAAAGATATTTGAGAAAGCTATCTTAAAGAGACTAGACAATTTTCTACTAAACAACAACATAATTCACCGAGATCAATATGGTTTTATTTCCAAATCTAGTACTCTTGCAGCATGTGTCTCACTAACTAATTTTATCGAAGTTAATCTGAATAAAGGGAACGCAGTCGCGTGCTTGTTTCTGGACATAAGGAAAGCGTTTGATAGTCCTGAACACTCAATACTAGAATCGATCGGTATCACACATACTGCATTAAAATCGTTTAAACCATTTCATTCACATCGGCAACAGTATACACAAATTGGATCCTGTAAAAGTACATTACAGCAGGTTACAGCACCCGAATTTTCGATCTACATAAACCGGATATTTAATCTTAAACTTCACGGCAAGATTCAAATGTACGCTGATAATGCAGAAATACTCTATGCTAAATAGAACTTTTAATTCTACATATACAAGATGATATCAGAACTATAGCCGACTTTCTTCTAAGCATTATATATAAACACTAGTAAAAGCAACTACATCATTTTTAACAAAAAAAAAGACCATTAGTGAAAATAGCATACCACTCATTACACTTGACAATACAGTAATCAATTGAGTTCACTATACGAAATATTTCGGTCTTATTATCGATGAAAAATTATCTTGGACAAACCACATTGATAAAATAAAAAAAATAATAAGACAAATAATATTTGCAATTCGCCGACTTAAACCATACCTCCACAAAGACGCACTTTGGAATATATACAACGCACACATTCTAAGTCACTTGTTATACCTAAACCCCATATGGAGCAACGCCACAGCTTCAAAACTGAATGAAGTCAGAGTACTCCAAAACAAAGCAGCAAAAATCATATATGGACATCCTAGACTCTATCCTACAAGACTGCTATACACCATAAACCATAATATAATCCCACTTGAAATAATTTATAAATTACAAATTACTCTTCTGATTTACAAAATAAAAAATAATATAAAAAACATAACTTTGAGTTGTCATACAGACACCATACATACACCCATGAAACTAGGCAATACAACGAAATAAGCCTACCCAAAATCTAAACACTTTATATAATAAGGGAGTAAACTTATTTAACAAACTACCACATCCAATAAAAGACTTCTAGTATCGCACAGTGTTAGGAAATAAAAATCCCCTTTATCCCTATTTCGTGTTACCCTATGGTAACAACCTTTCTCACATCATTGTCACTTGCATTTCTTAAATCCAGTCCAACACCTTCGTGGTCTTATTTCTTTTATTATTTCAAAAATTTTCTCATGATATATGAAGTTTTCATGGACAATTACCTCAACGGTGATATTTGAATAAAATAACCTTCGTTGTTCCTATTCCAGTCTGCAAGTGACGGAAATGGTTTTCTATTTCTATAGAAAATTATAAAATTTATATAAATTTTTTTTCCCATCAAAAATTGCAAGTATTGCAATTTTTTTTATTTTTTCCTCAAAAACTCAAAACTCAAAAAATCGAAAAAATTAGAGAAGATAGACGGTAGTAGACTACTAACGAAAGTGGTCAAGTTTTAATTTGTTAAGAAAATTTTTTTGTTAAAACAAAAAAAAATTTATTTTTAAGATAAACCGAAAGAAACGGAAAATCTATTGTTAAGTTTAGTGAATATATACAAGTTCAGTGAAAATTCCTGTAAGTTCAGTGAATTTTCCAATTTTTAAATTAGTGATAATAATAGTATGGCTCGAGTTGGCGTTTTCTAACTTGTTCTTTCAAAAAAAAAAAAAAAATTTATAATCAATATAAAAAGAGCCAAATGAATTAATATTCTTTTAAAGAAAAACAAAAAAAAAAAACTATCTTGATATGAACGACAATAGAAAATTAGTTATCAAGTCTCTATTAGTTAAGTGAATGTTCAAATTGTTAAATTAGTGATAGTAATAGTATGGCTTGAGTTAGAGTCTTATGACTTTTTCACAACAAAAAAAAAAAACATAATTAATATAAAAAAAAAGCCAAATGGATAATTGTTTTCTTGTTAAAGATAAACAAATATGTTAGTATAAACGTAAATTAGACAAACTGTTATAAAGATTATAAATAAACCTAATACAACCACAAATATTTCTTTTAACATACTTATATTGGATACTTGGAAGGTGGTGAGATAGAGAATAGACAACGCCGATAGAACCAACAGCGGAATTAGGCTAAGAGTAAGTAATAATGTTTAGTACTTCTTATAGTCAAATTTTTTTCCAATATATAAAACTAAATTTATAAAATGAATAATAACATTAAGATCATGTCGTAATAAACTACTAATAGGGAGTGTGTGTGTGAATTGAGTTAGCTAGGGCCGGGCAGTTCCAAAGATGACTAGGGTCTTCAACCCTCTACCGGCACCTTTTCTTATAAGTTTCAAAGTAATAGCTCCCGCTATCCCAGCTATTACAACAGTTCAAACACGACACACACCAATATTTCTACCACGAATATTCCGAGAAAAACAAATCAAACTAACACAAATTTAACTTAATCTTTGAAATCTAACCATAATTATAAAATAACTTAATCTTAAATTATTATTAATACAAAACAATATATTATATGTTACTATTCAAGATAAAATCTTTTGTAACATTTAACAAAGCACGAAATAAAAAAAAAAAAAAAAATATTTATCTAATTGTAAATAAATCTGAATGTAGTGTAGTATTCTGAATTAACTAATTCATAAAAAAATAAAGAATCGAAAGAAAAACAAAATAAAATGGTGTAATTGTGAATTTGTGTGGAGGGTACAAACGGCGTCTAAAACGTTTAGGCTTTTATTGGTATTTTAGGCTTTTAGATATTTGAGGAAAAGCCAATTGCCTAGTTTTTTTGTAAGCCGATAACCAAAACCGCAAAAAGGTAAACAATTAAATTAAAACCCACATATTACAATTGAACAAACCATCTCTTTTTGGGTCAAGAAAATTTAGTTTTGGACTCAACCACGGCGTGTTGCGGTTGGTCGATGTTATTGCGATGAATCCATGTCGGATTATAACCTGTATTAACAGCCACCTGTACTTGTGCGGGACAGCAACTATTTGCAGCTTCACCTACTGTCCTATTCTTATATAAAATTGTTGGTGGGTTGATTGATACCAGAAACGTGTCGATTTGCAGCAGCGGTTTTGGGGTTGTGCCTCATCTCCAGCCCAATTGATCATCGTCATTTTTTTTGAGGATAATTAATTTTGGATGTTTGGATTGTGTAATAGTCATGCTTGAGTTTGCAAAAATATTATTAGTTCAATCAACTTATAAGAGCCATTGGAATTGACTTTCTGGCATTAGTTGGTTTGAGATATCCCACCATCCATCGATCATCATTCCAACGCTCAACGACTCATTAATCATCGGTACTGCCATTGGGCCGCTATTATTTATTGTTACATTATCCGCATTATAATAACGATGACACAGGACCAAGCAAAATGTTCAGCTAAGGGAAAGACAGGGAGAATGGTATTTGACCTCATTATGGGGTGAGTCTAATTTTATTTGTATATACATATATGAGATAGATGTGACTGTGGGTGTGTATATGTGAAGATGTGGGTATGCATGCGAGTATATATGAGTGTGGGCGTATATGTGTGGGTATGTGGGTGTTCATGTGATACATGGGCGTGTGAATCAATATCAATAAAAGATTTCGGCTGTGTAAAAATTCATTTTGTTATATACAACTAGTTTCTTCCTAAAAAAATATGTAATAAGAAGCCACTTCCAGTGAAAAGATTTCATAACAATACAAATAAAAAAAAAAAGAAACTGATATCAAAAAAAAAAAAGATCTAAATTAGAATAATACCTGAATTTCTACAAGTTGAATTAGTTTAATTACAAATAATACATATTTTTCAAATTTTTTTTTTTTTTTTTTTTCAAAACTTAATACAAGTAGAAAGGAAAAATAAAATACACACACGTATAAAGAGGAAAAAAAATCCGTTTATAAACACAAAGGCACAAAGGCACTTAAAAAAAAAAATACAAAAATCATGCAAAAAAAAAAAAAAAGCTACAGTCAAAAACAAAAAAGGGAAGTATTTTATTTAGCGTATAAGAGTTGCGCGATAATTAATATTAATGTTGGAGGGGTCGCCAGAGTCCTATCTTTCCATTTTTTTTTTTGTTATCTCATTTTCAATCCGTTTACGAACTACGCGTACACAGTTTAATTTGTGCTGGGGCGGCAGGATATTCTCCTTGAACCCATAAACTAAAGCTAGCCATGGCTGTATAAAATCGCTAGGTGCGCGGCCTGCTAACTGCTACGTTGAAAATTCCAACGTTACCAGTTCTCCATTACACACTATATTAAAATAGTCGTTCTGGAAGAACACAGTTCTAATACGTAGTATTTGGACCACAAATGGATGGGATCACTCGGAAGCTCTTGTTCGTCGATTATACTGCTCACATGATGGAAGCATGTTTTGAATTTCCCTAGAGGAGGTTTCGCTCAAGTTATATTTGCAGTAGTAACTTTGTTAAGACACCGTAACGTATGAGTTACATGCAAGACTGACGATGGTCGTAGACCAAAATGCATCTATGTCAATAAAGAATTTTGAGTAAGATCAACGAACGGTGGTGTGCAACTCTCATTTCAATTTCAATATATTTGTAGTAGATTGACAAATCAGCCACATTTATTCTGTGCTGGAGTGAATCAAACTGATCCATTAATTCGGTGTTACCAATCAACCGTATTGCTTTTCTCTGAGTCTAGACCTAAATTTGAGTCCTAAATTTTGCATTGCAGATTTAGCGAGATGAAACACATGTTTATTCCATTTCAGGTTATTTCAAATATCCGCTCCAAAAAGTCTAATTGATTAACCTAACGCTTTATCTTAATAGGGAAATTTTTCTGTCGCTTTATTCGTGAAAGACGGCATAGTTTGGTTTTGGTTGGATTAAATGAAACAAGATTACGATCACGCCATTCCATTATACGAGCCATGTCTTTGTTGATAGAATCAATTAGCAGCTCTCTATTAGTGGTGACTGCAGTATGAAATTGAAATTTAGGAGATGCATGTGATGCATGCAATGTGCTGTCATCAGCAAAACTATGAATTGGATGTACTGTGGAAATAAGTAAATCATTAATGTAGAGAAGAAACAAGGTTGGTGAGAGTGCAGAACCTTGAGGAACACCAGCATTGGTTGTAAAAATATTGGATGTGGTACCATCTAAATAACATTAAATTGGCGACCTGTAAGAAAACTACGAATCAAGGGAAATATGCCGGTTTTATAAGATAAATAGAAAATTTTTGTTTAAATTGGAGCTAGTTGCCTAACAAAGCTTTTAAGGATGAGGGGTGGAATACCGTCGGAGCCAGCCGACTTGTTGAAGTTGAGTTCAATATTGCAACAAACAATAATTGGTTTCATTTTCGTTTCAACTGGAGAAATGAGTGTAGGAGAATTGTAGGGGCTCAACTTTGAGTTTTCTGCGAAAATACGACCTAATAGATCCGTCTTCTCCTTCGGGTCGCCTAAGGGAATGTCATTCAGAGCCAACGTTGGATTAGAGGATCGAGTAAAATTGCTCTGGACTGATTAAACTACCTGAAAGAAACTACATGAGTCAGATGGGTGCTCGGCGAATTTCTTTGCTTTCTTCTGGATAAACGCGTCTTTGTCCAAGTCTATTTTGAATTGAAAAATATTTCTGGCTTTCTTATAGGCGCTATGGGTTTCACGTGTTTTATTTGAGTTGTACGTCTAAAATGCTTCGCGTTTATTCCTCACTGCCTTATCAAGATCTCGCGTCAACCAAGGCTCAGTTTTAGGAGTGATCAATCGATTTGGAATAAACTGCCGCATTTCGTCTTTTATGATTTCAGAAACTCTTATTGCTGATGTGCTAGGATCTTGCTCAATACAACAAATAGTTTTCCAAGGTGTTTCATCATAAAAGTTTCTCAGTCCCTCCCAGTCAGCGTATTTATAATTCCAAACGCGACGAGGATTTGCTTGAATTGGTGTCGGTGACATAAATTGCACTATTGCTGATATTAGTAAATGGACCGATGTTCTGTTCAACTTTTTTCTTCGTAGTATCAGGTTTGTTTGTCAAAAACAGATCCAGCAGATTATTGTTATGATGTGTATTATCTGGGATTTTAGTGGGAGACTCTGTCTTTTGCGTCCAACCGTGATAATCTGCGAGCGTCTGTTCGGCTTGTCTTCCTATGTGTTCAGTGTGCGATAAATACTTAAGCCATTCTTTATTATGAATATTAAAGTCTCCAAGAATGGTCAGTCTTGCTTTGAGATACTCCGTGAAAATTTTTTCTAGATTAGCTGATATTTGATCGAAAAATGGACCATCTGGGGAATTTAGGGATCTGTACAATCCTATTATAAACATAGTTTCATCAACACCTGAGATCTTCAATGCTAGAAAATTATGTTATTTAGAGTTCAACTCGTAAGCCTTAATTCTCATGCATGAAAGTGAATCTCGAACAAATACACAGACACCATACTTGCCTTAAAAGGAATGTTCCTATGCGTAATCGGTATTCATCGAGATCCAATTTCGATTCTCTGCCACTGACAATTGTTTTGGTAAGAAACCGATGAACCTCGTTTAGATTCGAATTGAAACCTCTCATGTTGGTGAAGTCAATGCTAAGCTGTTGGTTCAATATGTGACCATTTCGTTGAGACAAAGGCTTACCCTTAAAATAATAAATTTGTTCCATTAAAGCAATAAAATGTAAAATTTTCTCTGCCTACCGCCTGGTAACAGTAAACACAAAAAAATAATTTTTGAATACAGAACAATCTCGCTAATTATATAATTGTAAGTCTCCTCTCTTCACTTCACTTTGGCTTTCACTAAAACTAACACACACTCAGTGTATTTTAGCTTATTTTACCTTTAATCTGTCTTTATAAAGACAGATTAAAGGTGCATACACATGCAAAAATAAAATAAAATAAATTATTTATTTGTATTTTTAAAATAATTTATTATTTTGTTTTGTAGTTTTTGTTTGTTTAATATTTAACCTTCTCCTTCTGACTCCGATTGACAAATGTGACTTGGCTTGGGCCAAGTCTGGCAAATAAGACTTGTGACAGGTCTAGCAAACCAATTTTTTCTTTAGACCTCCTTTAAATGTGTGGAAAGAGGTTGTGGAAAGATTAACGTATATAAAAATAAAGATACACATAATATGGCCTGCACATGTTTACAATGCATTACACTGGTTAGTAACGCATGATATAAAAAACTGATTCTTGGTTCATTGTAGGCAATCACAACTGGCTCAGACTTGAACCAAAACTAACTAGCCAAATGTGACACACTTCTTTCCTTAGTTATAAAAGCCCACATATAGAGTGGGTGTGGAACATTTTTCGCCTTGCTTCGATTTTCAAATCATGGTAGTCTAATATATGAAGTAGTCATCTTTACAATTTCAGTGTAGAGCAGTTACTCAAGGGTGCCGTTTTTCACCGTTTTTTCTGAGCTTATCGGATTAATCTTCTGGATGCTTCTTTTGGCTGAAGTTTGTTTGGAGTTGGACGCTTACTTATTTTAAAACTTACTCTTCATTTTACCAACTTTAATATTTTTATTTCGTCTCTAGAATATTTTTTAATAATAAATTGTAACGACGGGTCTATTTTGAGTTTAACTAAAAGAAAAATATTTATATCTAAAGAAATTCTCTAATGATTTGCTATTTTATTTCGGTTCCGGTCTTTAAATTGAAATATTCTATGTCAACAAACATAAAAACATTTATGTGTGCTACAGATCAGTTAACCAGTTTTTAACATTTTCTCGTTAGTTGCACTCTTGCGTCACAATCACACAAAACCAGTAATACGTGTTTTTCTCTACATAAATAATGAAAAATTTCTTATGTAAAGCTTTTGTCATAATATTATATGTAGATACAGTTTTTCAAATTTATAAAAATTAGAATGTTTGTCTGTAAATGTAGAGTTAGTCCAGTAACTTTATACATCACAGTATGCGTCAAATCCGGTAGTTCTGATTTTTTTCAGACTTGCTTATAATGTTGGCCTAACGAATAATCCAATTTTGTGACCTCGAGCGCCGAACGCAACTTTGTTAAAAATCGAAAAAACCGCGAAAAAAATCGTTATTTTTTCAAATTTTGGCGATTATAACCCTAAAGGACTAGTTTTTTCTCTATACTTTTTAAGGACGTTTTTAAAAAAGACTAAATTTGCTACTATATGATACTAGAACTGTCTCTGTAGACCTAATAGTTTCCAAGATTAATTCTTTCAAAGTTTATCATTTTTTCGAACTTCGCAATTTTATGCAATTCTGTCGTTCTGAATGAATTTTCGAGTGACGTCTAAAATATTGCAAAATATTGCGAAGTTAAAAAAATGATAAACTTTGAAAGGCTTAATCTCGGAAACTATTGGGTTTGCAGAGACAATTCTAGTATCATATTGTAGCAAATTTAGTCTACTTTAAAAACGTCCTTAAAAGTATAAAGGAAAACTAGTCCTTTAGGGTTATGATCGCCAAAATTTGAAAAAATGGCGATTTTTTCGTGGTTTTTTCGATTTTTGACAAAGTTGCGTTCGGCGCTCGAGGTCACAAATTTGGATTATTCATTAGGCCAACATCATAAATAAGTCTGCAAAAAATCAGAACTACCGGATTTAACGCATACTACCCCATACTCGAAAAAGTTACTGGACTAGGGGGAATATTTCCTTGTTAAGACTAGAATTTGTCATTGAGATGATATATGAAGATGGTTGACTAGCATTTTATATTGAGATGATATGAGGAAGTTTTAAAGTGGTGTGCGATGAAAAGTAAAATAGAAAAGAAACAAGAGATGGGCAATATAACTATAAATAAATTTTCCGTAAAAGATTGAATTTGTGTTTAGTGTCCGTTCCGCTTGTTTCGCATCCGTTTATTGTGTTTTAGTTGCCGTTTCTTATACAAACTGTCAGTTTAAATAAAACGGAACTGACGGAATGGATCTGTTTGAACCCTTATTTCTTCTGTAGTAGAAATCGTACATTCATATTGCATCCTGATGAGGCTGATGATAATTGGATGATATGACACGCAAACAAATTTTTTAATAACTGGTCGATAACGTGCAACCGAGTGATGATGGTATTATATATAAAGCTGAAAAGAAGACATGTAATATGGTGACATGTAATAGTCCACAATTATTATCATACTTATTGCATTTACTAGCTAAAGTTGTTATATATACATACTATGAGTGTTGGCTGTTTAGTTGCTTGGTTTCAATTGATCATCAATGTTGGATGCTACGAAATGTTTTGAGTAACGATTGAACCATACCCAAGACATCCGATAAAACCAATTTTGTTATCTCACCCGAATTTGGGCTTCAGTGTTTTCAAAAATAGATCGTTTGAAAGCTGTCCACAAATACAAGTTCCATTTTCTTGGATTGCAAATATTTACGATCAATTCAAAAATAGTGTTTTTATTTATTTTATAAGTCGCATTTACTTATAATAATAAATTTCACATCAGGTACCCTATACTCATCTTACACTTGATATTATTTTGTTTGAACACCAATCAGTCCACTGTATAAAAAAGAAACATGAACATATTCATCAAAACATATAATTTTTTGCCAGTGCACAGTTTTTGCTCTATTTTAAAAACAAACATAAAACTTTGGTTGTTTCACTCAAACAAAAAAAACAAACAAGTCAAGACAAAAAAAAACAACAACACAACAAACAGCCAAAAAAAAGTAAATCTTTATTCTTATATTTATCTTCATATTTATCATTGTGTCTTCTTTAATAATTTTTGTTGTTCAGTTCCTAAATAAAAAAGTGGAAAATGGAAAAAAAAAGATTGGAAAATATTCTATATGATATTCTGACAAGTCAAATATTTTCCAAAAGAAAAATTATTTGTAATTTTTTAAGATTTCCATTTTTTTGTGCTTTTGTAATTTTCATGTATGCTGGAAAAACCAAAATAAAAAAATAAGAAAAATTATTTTTAGTTTTTTCCCTATTGTTTATATTGTTTACAAGATTATGGAACTTTTTTTGTTGTTGTTTTGGAATATGAACGCAAAAATAAATTTTTTGTTGAATTTTTCCTGAAATTAAAGTAATTGTTTTATTTTATTCAAGAAATACACATTTATTCTACATGAAAAACATATCTAGAAAAATGTTGTTGAATGTTGATCAGTCACTTGAAAATTTCTGGTTTAACGACCTGAACCTACATTTCTACTTATCAAACATACTTTGTCCACCTCCAAATAAATTTAATAAATATCTTTTCTTCAAAGACAATGAAAAGGCAATGAAAAACGTTTATTGTTTTAAAATGAAATAAAAATCGGAAAACATTAAAATTATTGAGAAGAAAATCAAAATCATATCATTAATTTTCATTTTTACAATAAACAATTTTCTTTTTTTATTCATTTTCATATAATTTTCTCTTGTTGTTCTTTCATTTTCAATCAATTCCTTCAAATACTTTGTATTTAAAATACCTAAAAGAAAAATTAAGTTAGAATATAAAATACAAACAAATAAATTTAAAAAAATACAAGTTTTTGCAGATATTGCTTTTTTTTACGATTATTTTAATTAGAAAAATTTAAAGTCAATAATAATTCTTTAAAAATTGGAAAAATAATGTTTTGAAATCCAGCTGGAACCACTCTCATCTCAGGTAACTAAGTATATCATCTATTTAATCTTAACATAAACATTAGTATTGAAAACTATCAATTCTAAATATTATTTTTCCTACAATTTTGATAATAAATCAGGTAAGTAAGTATTAACTGTAATAAAATACAAAATCATTTTTATGGTTCTGTTTGCAATATTTTTATGATTTGTTATATTGATTTAAAATTCAGTTTTTATAGATCTTTAAGATACACATAAAATGACAA
Source organism: Diogma glabrata (assembly GCA_963693315.1). NCBI lineage: Eukaryota > Metazoa > Arthropoda > Insecta > Diptera > Cylindrotomidae > Diogma > Diogma glabrata. The sequence goes on along the minus strand of OY856186.1, from coordinate 455,342,918 downwards.
TAAAATGCTAAAGTCAATAATATGAAATTATATTATGAACTGATAAAATTTGAATTACTTAGACAATAAGAAAATAATTGTTTTAAGATGCTGAGTCATGAATAAATATTGCTATATATACAGTCGTTATCATAATCTATAAAGAACAGTGTAGGAGTTTTTGTACAGAACAAAAAATTTCTTCAATCAACAATAGTCTACAATAATTAAATCTAATCATTCAATAAATATATTAATTAAAACTTAATTATCATAATTTTATTTTTCAAACAATTCAACCAGACATTCATTTTTAATCCCGGTAAACAATTGAAATAAAATAAATTAAAATTCTTTTGTTATTTGCTTCAACAGAAATAATTATATTTGTTGAATTGATAAATTGATGAAAAAAAATCAATAAAAAAAATTACAACAATAATTCAATTTTCTTTCATAATGGAAATGAAAAGAAAAGCAAAATTATATCCATATCATCGACCTTTAGCTGAGTGATATTCGTTCAAGGAAAATTTTTCAATGAGCGTGGAGTGAGGTTCAAGCTTTGGAAGAATTAGTTACTAACTTCAAAATACAATAAATTATATTTATGAAAAAATAAATGATAGAGATGCAGTTATATTATTAAAGCTTTGTGGTGAAGAGCATACTGTTCTGTTTAATGTAAAAGTTGCATTTACTTTTCTTAAGAATGAAAGACAATATTGTAAAAGCAACAAGTGCATTTTTGTTGAATGTCCTCTTGACATTTATAATAGCCAGCAAAATATATTATTTGTTGTTTATGATAGGAATGATAATAAACTAGGTGTCTAAGGAATTTAAGGTGCGATCAGAAATTTTGCTCATTTTATGCACCAATTATGTGTCGTTGAGTTGTTTTTGTTGATCAGTACAATGCTTAAAAATAAATTTGTCTATGACTTCTTATGATATTTATAGCTAACATGTACCCGTACGGCGAACGCCGTTCCTTGCAATAAGTGGTTAGAAACAGTAATTTGCAGGAGAAGTTTTATACATAGCCTCAAAATATTGTATCTTGTTAAATTAGTAATTTTTTTATTATTATTAAATTTGATTTAATTATAGTTTCATATCGCTAAACTATCCAAAACAAAAGAAAAAACAAAATCTGGGGTATGTAAGATTTTTTTTCTCGATAGATTGCATTACTTCATACAATTTAAAATTGTGGTGAAGTAAAAATTAAAATAAAATAAATGTTGCTGGAATTGAAGTTACAATCTTATTTTGATTTTTACTTCACCACAATTTTAAATTGTGTGAAGTAATGCAATCTATCGTGAAAAAAAAATCTAACATACCCCAAATTTTGTTTTTTCTTTTGTTTTGGATCCTCTATCTAAATAGCCAATAAAAATTTTGATGTACATCTGTGTGTGGGTGGATGATTGGGTGACCTTCCTGCACGATGAAACTTTGGCAAATGATACAGGTTCACTTGAAAATGGAAGTTTTGGATTCATTTTAAATTTGGAAAAAATGGCGGGGGTCTCCCGAACACCTCTAAGTTTAAATCTTCAATAACTTCTATTCCCGGCTTATGATCTTATTGAAACTTGGTATATAAGGTTTTAGTACTGTTTTAAATATTTCTGCATACCAGCTTCCAGTTTGATACTTCCGGCTAAAAGGTTTTGTTTTCAGGTGTTTATCCTTACTGTAGCCTACAATTACTAAACGATTTTCATGAAACGTTTGTAAAAGCTTTCACGTAACATGAGAAAGATTTTATCAGCTTTTGGAGTGCATTGTATTTGAAATTTTTTTTTTTAATAAAATGTGTTGTGTAGTAGGAATTACACTTTCTGTCACAATTACACATAAAAACCTTTTAGGACCAAGGTCCCACAACAACATACGTTCAAAGGTGTTGATGGATGTAAATCTTTCTTTTTTTGTTTTTTATATATTTTGTAATGGATAACTAAACAAAAAATCCTATCACTGACAAATCATGACATAGCCTAATATTTTATGATAGACTAGAGAAAATAAAAGTAAATAAAAAGTAAATAACAATGTGTACAAAGATTTACTGAAACAAAACAAAAATGTAGTTGCTAATAATCCAGCCGGTTCCATATTCCTTGATCTGACTGTCTTTCTTAAAGATTAAAGCCCACACATAATTATATGAAGGCTCGTTTCTTCAAGGAAACCATAGCTTCTCATCATCAAGGATTATTTCACAGCTAAGATTGATGATGCTACCGTTGACTGAATACATCCATCACCACCCCTAAAATGTCACCTTGGCTAGTGATATCTCACTGCTATTGCCCACACGTTAACTCGTATGTCAATAGCAGGGACTGGAGTACGCATGTAACGAAGTAGTCAGGTGATCAACAAAGCAATTGTGTAAGTCCCTGATTTGTGGATTTACTACTTGCTCGCGCGCATCAAGTTTGCATTAGCAGAGACTTTCATAGTTGTTTTCGTTTTTCCCATATTTTCTTAAACTCAAACCGTAATTGCCATCTACAATAGTTTCCGTAAAACAAAGATTGTCCTAAAACAGTTGTGTAATATTTTCCAGTGTAATTTCCTATATTCAATTTGTAATCGTTAATTGCTATCAAGTTAGCATAAAACAGCTGTGCAGTATCATTAATTCGTGGTTCCACTATTCCCATATAGATTTCCTACAATCGATATATAATCAAGGTTTCTGTTTATAATTGTTTCCCAATTTTTAGTACAGATTAATAGTGAAGACACTTAGTGGGGAGAAATAATTAACGAAAAGAATAAAAAAATAATTCGCCACGATCGTTATTTTGTTTGCCTATGAATACGCCTAGCCGCGTATAGAGGCTCTCCCAGTCTGATTTTATTCTGACTGTCATTTTTGTGTTTCTTTTTACCAAAATATGGTATGGTCACGGAACGACCAGATAAAAAATTTTTAAAATTAAATAAAAATAAATAAAATAATTTGTGCATGTTTGTGAATGATAAAAAATGTTTAGTGTTAATTTATTAAAATCTAGTTCTTAAAATGTTATACCAGATCCAAGGTACGGCTCCTGGCGGCATTAATAACTAAAGTTATGAAATTTTGATTAAATTTTTTTTTGGTAAAATGTCTCAAACTTTGTGACAAATTAGTGCGATCAAAATAATTATTTTCTAATGTTTAATTAGCTGGTGTCAAACTTTTGTCATTAAAAGCAATACGAAAATAATATCGAGTGTTCAGTTATTTCTTTTGATTGTTGTTACCGGTAATTCCTCAGATATTCCAATTCGAACAAAAATTTGGAAAAATTATATATTGATTACGGTAGTGCCTTCTGACTCATGTATAAAAAAAAGTTTATGAAACATCACGGAAAGTTTATGAGATCGAGGTTGGCGTAGAACTTTGTAGATTAATTCACGTAGAAGCGTGAAATTTTTATTAAAAGCTATTTTATTGATTGAGAACTATACAACCTTGCTACGCTATTCTTTATTGGAGGTTTTGTTGTTTAATCATCCAAGTGTGGTGAACGGCGAATTGGAAGGAGACACGACACGCCTTGTGTTGGGACTGGCTTGACGTGGCGGCTGAGAATTTCAACAATAACTGTAGGAAGTGGGGAAGGAAAAGAATTTGCTCGTACTGTTTTATGGGAGACTGAAGTCATGAAGGGCTAGGTGAGACCAGGGAATAGAGAAGAGGGATTTGTCAACACCATGAGGTGAGTAACGTTTTTATTATTTATATATGTATTTGAAAGTGTGTGAGTGCGTGGATGGGTGAATGAGAATTTATTTACTGATACAAATTTTATTTCGATAATTATACAATGAGAACTTAAAGAAATAGAAACGTATGACAATCTACTTACCATTTGTTTTTATAGGTAAGGTAGTATGAAGCACCAAGAAAATGGCATATCATTCCTTTTGTTGCGTCTAGATTTTCCTTCGTCTCTAATATAATGATAACTTCTTCATCAGGTTTGCTTCAATTATAAGTTTACAAACAATATACGCAACCAAATTAATTTGTAGTTCATTGATTTTCTTATAATAGGTAATACCAATTTAAAAAAAGCCAGTGTGAATCCTTACTGCTAATTTAATGGTGTATCCATTGTTCACATAGGGTAAACGAAACCGCTATAAATATATGCGTGCATTGGTCTATTAAATGATAAGGAACAGGGCGTTCATGAATAATGCTGGACTATTCCGGATAGTGACAACCAAGTGATGCCTCACGGTGAAGTAATAAAATTATGTATCACTAATATGCCGACTGCTACTAAAGATGAAACCTCGAAAAGTCATCGTTTATATAGTGCATTTGTAGGGTTACTCAATCACATCGAAAATACCTGCCCTTTAATACAGAACATTTCCGAATCTGCTCCAGAATATGTTCTTGAGGAGATTGCTGTTGGACACGGCTATCGAAGTATTTGTTTGGTACATCTCCGAAAGTAGCCTTCGACCGTCTATATAAGAATGTCGGAGAATAGGAATTTTTCGATGCCTCTTTTGTACGCAGTAAATTCGATGGTGAAAGTGGTGTGTATATGCATACATGAACGTATGTGGGTATGGAAGATGGTGTGTAGGTATGCACGAAGGTGTATGTGTGCGTGTATATGAGTGTCTGAGGTACGAGAGCGTCTGGGTGTGTGAGCATTTGAGGGACGAGAATGCGGGTGCAAGTGAGTGCATGAGGAGCGAGAGCGAGTGAATGTGTGTGAATTGTGGGGTTGGATGTTGTGATCGTAGTTTTTTCGCCTAGGGGGCCGCCAGAGTTTCAGTCTTTCACTTGCTTTTTCTCACATCCGTTCCTTTCATGTTTTCCCGCGTACTACACAGTTATTTCTGCTGACTCGTTCCCATAGATTGAAATTAGTCTGGGGCTATGAATAAATATCGCTAGGTACGCGACCTGCTATGCCACTTCGTTGTCATTCAACGAAGTGAGCGCTTCATTACACGCGGGGTTGTCACACCCGTAGATCAAAAATAAAAAAAAATTTCAAAACAATAAACACTGATCCCTCCATGCAGATGTGGAAGCTTTTCAGCTTTTGGAGTACATTGTACTTGAAAATGGAAGTTCTAGATTCATTTTAAACTTGGACAAAATGGCGGGGGTCTCCCGAACACCTCTAAGTTTAAATCTTCAATAACTTCTAATCCCGGCTTATGATCTTATTGAAACTTGGTATATAAGGATCCAGTACTGTTTTGAATATCTCTACATACCAACTTCCGATTTGAAACTTCCGGTTAAACAGTTTTGTTTTCAGGTGTTTATACTTACTGTAGCCTACAATTACTGAACGATTTTCATGAAACGTTGGTAAAAGCTTTCACGTAACATGAGAAAGATTTTATCAGCTTTGGAGTACATTGGGGGTTGGAGGTCCACCATACAACAAGTGTTTTTTCCACCATGTTTTTTGTATTTGTTGGGAGCATAAAACATTCGTTCGTGAATGAATTTTGATGACACTTTGAAAAAAGATGCAAGTATGAATGGCAAAAAGCTGATTAGTTTTTGAGCGATATTAAACAAAGTGGTGGGGGTGTTGTGCCACTAAAGATTTATGAATGTTCTTGCAAAAGGAAATATATAAAAATACAGACACCAAACTTTGAAGATGTGAATTTTATTTATTTGTTTATTTTTTTCTTTTATAACTCATTAAACTTCACAGACTGACTTCACTAACTGACTAACAACGGATAAACTTTACAGAATGTTATGCCCGCCAAATTACGTGTTAAACATGTATCATTAACAATTTGGATCTGTGTAGGATAGATTAACTGGAATATAAGGCTCGACGTATCAGACACCTAGACCGGGTGCATTTGATACAGGCGGATAGGGCTAAAACTAAAATTGAATGTGAATTGAAAAAAATATCCGCTGTATCTGAAAATAAAATCCAAGGACAACTTTGAGGCAGCAGTCTTTTGCTCCGGTCTTAAGCTCTCGGCCTGGGTCGTGGTTTGCCTCGTTGTTCCTTTGATATAAGGGGACTGCTTTTTGAGAATAAATGAAATACACTACTAATATGGGAACACGATATTATTAATATGACAAGGGGACAGCCATTTAAAATCCCCAAAAACACGATGGACGAAAGTCAGCAAGGAATACCATTTATAAAAAAAAACTAACACATATCAAAAATTAAAAAAAATTACTCAAAAAGCCAAACAATTGCAACACAAACAAAACATGACGTCTTAATACTAATAACCGTAATAATATTAATAAAATCGTTTACCTTTTTAACAACCACCGTTCTGCGATCCAGGCTGATAGATATCCTCAATAAAATGTACTCGGGCCAATTGGAATGAAACACTATCATGTATATTTTCAATAATATTTTTTTCTCATTTATTTGCACAAATTATTTTTTTCTTTTTAAGTTCACAATAACTAATTTTAGTTTAATTTTGGTTTAAAGTTAGGGTTTTTATTTTTTTAATTAACTGTTAATAATATTTGTTGTTTTTATCCTATGCATAAGTATATACGCTTGTTTAACTGTATTATCTTTATATATATTTTTTTGTATGGTTTATTTGACCATAAACAATTTAAACTGCCGTGCTAAGCACAGAGGTGTTAAGTAACATCATAATTTGTTTGTTAAAAAAAAATGAGTTGTGAATTTAGTATTTTTGATTCAAACTCAATTTAAAAATGTTTTGGTCTTTTTGATTTTACTTATTATTTTTTTTTTTTTATGACACAAAACTGTTTAGTTAATTTGAAAGACAAAGTCAAACCCAATTCATTAATTGATTCTTAAGTACAATAAACAAATATTACCACTATTTTCACAAAACCGATTAATAAATATAAAACCATAAAAAAACACAATAGAACTTCTCCACACAAACTTAAATGCACCCACAAACAAAAACAAATAACAAACAAAATAACAAATAATAAAAAAAATGGAATTTAAGTGGAGCAAACGTCCACTTCAAAATTCCTAACCAGACTCCTCGATTGAAAATTTTCACCCGTCCGTTTAATTAATGAAGAAAATCATGTGATGGTTATCTAGCCAATCATAATCATCACATCAGGCTTGGTATCACATATCATTTAGAAAATGTACTTACATGTATTATCAAACGCAAGCAAAAAAAATGCTGTTTTACAGTAAATGTAATTATAATCCATTAATTTCGCAAAATTAAAGTCAATGAATTATAATACATGAACCAGTATGTCAAGGTTTTCTCAATTTCTCGTAATATGGTGATATTAAAGAAATTACAGAAAACTTGGTAAAGCATTCTTGCCCTCGCTTTGATCTTACAGGAAGCAAATCAAATAAATGAAGTTTATGGGATATTGAAGAAAATAATTTTGATTTAGAAATATAGAATAATTTAGGAATTTGTTCCAAATGAAGTTTAGGTTGATTAATTATTGGAAAGGTTCAAATTTCAATCTGTTGTGACGAAGAAAAAGAGAAGGATTTCTTTTTCGCCACCACACATTATCAGCAGAGATTGGGTCCTAGTTGATTCATCCTATACATCATATCCTTGAACTGCCGACCTATATGTTGTGTCTTATCGTAATTTCAGTTTAACAGATCACAACGTGCATATATAAAATCGGACGAAGCACAGTACTATAGTAAAGTATTTTGGTATTCAAAGTTTAGCTAAATAAAAATGGATGGCGCACATTGCAATAGTTGACGTTTGCATTAAGCATAATTATCGTTAAAAACGGCAAACAACTTTTCCTTTGTGATTTTTTTTATTTAAATGAGTAAACATGAAACAAAAATATTAATATTAAACCCTACTTCTCACTTTTTCTTATATAATAAAAACTAATACAACGAATGTTCAATGTTCAACCATAACTTGTTTATTTAAAAATATTATAAATAGAAAATTAATTTTAAATATTTTGATCAGTTATGTTTAGAACATAAAACAATTGGTGATAAATTTCAATCAGTAGTGATTAGCATTGAATTAAATTTAAATAAATATTGCTATCTAAGAAAATTGTAGAAAAAAAATGTAAAATTTTATTATAAAAAGAAATTAAATTATTTGATCTGTGATATAGAAGTTTTTTAATTTGTTTGTTTCGATGTAATGAGTTTTGGTGAAATTGTAAGACGAATCATTTAGCACATAAAATTAATTCACATTATGGAAATGAAAATGAAAATAACAATTTTTCTTTATACAACGAAGTGCCGTTTATAATGATCTGTTACATACACTTCAGATTATCGGAATTATTGATAAAAAACACAGAATCAAAAGCTTTCCACGCAATATAGTCATTGGAAAATAAGAAAATACATTTGGGATTTAATATATTAACGTTGATAGTAATGTTGCAACAATCGCTGAATAGTAGATTCTTGTATGAGCTTAGAATGAAGGCAATTCTTCACGAGGATCAAGTTTCCCGGAACGAGTGTAGCGAGCGGAAGGAATCATCCGAGTAAAGAATTGCCTTCATCCTAAGCGAATACAAGATACTATTTTATCCACGACTACAAATATTTCAAACAATTTCATTCAAGTTTTCCTGTAAAAGTTCATATCGCCATATTGAAATAAATCTATAAAATATAAAACAAAACAAAACATGTTTGTTTATTTTATATGTATTGTTCTTGTTTTATCTGTTTATATTACTATACCAACAAATCAAGTTTTTAATTTGTTAGAGGAATTTTGAATAAATAAAATAGAATGAAATAAATAAAAAAGAATTTGATATATAGAAAGGAATGAATACAATTACAATGAAAGATATACGCATGGAAAGTATATATTCTTTAGTAGTCGTGGATAAAATTTATTACAAAATTTCGAAGGATACGATGAAGATAACTTTCGCTGAAACTTACTGGTAGAAAAACGAGGAAACTAGATGAAGATGGATTTCTAGCCTGATCAACATTCATCAAATTTATGTAAGCTTAATATATTTTTAATTTATTTATCTTATATAATTTTATGTTCTTGCATGATTCACCCCAAACTTTTTTATACTTTGTGTTAGGAAAATTTTGAGCTTAGCAATAGTGTTAGAAAATTTTTTAATTAAATTATACTAGTGTCAGTTAGAGATCTTTTTTGTGTGTTAGTCTACGTCTTAGCCGTACGTTCGTTTGTAGATAGAATTATTTAAAACCCTTGGTAAATGACATCGTAAATGTAGTCCCAGGCTTTACAAAAATTACTTTCAGACTGTATTTCTTACAACTTAGTACTTTAAAACTAAACTTAACTTAACAAAACTCAACTAACTGATATTTCTTATATATTTTAATTTTACTGTTATTTAAATTATGTCAGTTGGACAAAACATTTATTGCAATTTGCATAACTATATAATATTTTAAATTTTTATATAAACAAATTGTTTTAAATATAGACTAATTGTAATGGTTTTAAACACTTATTAAAATAATGCTGATCGGAATTTAAGTTTGGGTAACAGATTTGGTAATATTATTTAAATTTAAAATTGGAATATTTATTGTTTTTGTATGTTTCCATGCCTCAGGGCTTTTGTAAATAAAAACAATCTATGTTCAAGATAGACAACTATAGAAAACAAACAACAATTCTGATTCCAACTCCTTTTTAATGTTAGCAACCCGGCAGCCGAAAATGTAAAAGAAAGTTACGTTTTCCAAATTGACGCTTATGTACAAAATATATCACGTGATCGCCAATAAATGAACAATTATGTACTAAAACAATTGTGTACTAAATATGAACAAAACGAAACACCAAAAACTGTGCGCAACCAATTTTAACAAATGTCAATCGAGATAACATACACAACATAAAAAACCGATGGTACTATGTATCTTATTCATATTAATTAAATCATTAATTTGCTTTACTTTAATTCTAGGAAATTATCTAAATTAAATTATTAATTAATATTTAAGTTATTTATTTTTATTTGTGTCATGAGAACAGTTAATGCTCATGCCCAACAGGGGGTCCCCAGAGCACCTGTTTTTTTGAAAGCTCAATAGCATCTGTACCTGATAATTGAATTGGATGAAACTTGTTACATAAGCATTTAGTACGGTTCACTACAGCTCTACATCCCAACTTTTGTTTTGTCATTGCCGTTAAATTTTTTTTTTACTTTTTCTCGTACTACAGAGTTTGTGTTTGTTGGGATACTACAGCTTTCTATAATATTGATATAATTAGAACTACGCGAAATATATTACATTGGTTAGCCTTTAATTAAAGTTTTTAGTTGATATAAGCTCACTATACATCTAGAACATTTTGTTTCCAGAGCAGAATGTGGTGAAGCTAATCTATTTATCAGCGTCGCAATATTTTTTATATGATTATAGAGCGGTTTATGATATACTATAATCAAAGTTCTTCTATCTCGTTAATAACCGACATAAAGCTGCCCAAGAAAAGGACACGGTTTCACTATATCTAAAATTTGGATAATATTTGGCATCAGATTCTTGACAGACAGTCGTGTTATTCAATACAGAGTGAAGCAGGATTCTGATTTCGGAGAGGCATAATAGGTGATTTAATCTTCAACATGTGAGAGGGTACTCCAGGTGGTTCCAAAGTAATTGACGGTATAATATGTGTGACATGTTGTGTCAAAATTCCTTATTGATTATGCTGACAGCTTTGTTTCTAATTATTTTTTTCTATTAAAACCAGATCCCTTCACAATTGCAACAAGTCAATCAACAAATTTTCAAATATTTTCTCATACAATATTTAACACAGTTTTTGTGAGCTCATACGTTTGTATACAATATTTGTTTTATGCCCATGAAAGTTTATTGTCCTGTTCTCTCAAACAAGTTGTACATAAGACATGACCTAACTTATGAAGTTGTTATTTTCATCTCTCCCACCGACTAATTATGTTCCTTTTGACTCGAAAATGAAGTGTATGCAGTTTTACTGAAATCGGAAAATAATTACCCACCGCGCAGTGGCGTCGAAGATAAGAAAATTAGCAGAATAATATAATATTTTATGTTTATCAGATATAATCATCTTAAAATATAATAAATCTCATAATTTCGATTTTTTATTAAAAGCTAATTACTTTACGATTCCAACGAGCCTAAGTATGTAGAAATCGATCTTAGGAAAGCGTTTTTATCGAATTTCTTCTTCTTAAATCCAAAAAAAAAAATTTCTGCGAAAATTCAGAAAAAATAAATTTTTATGTTAGATTTAGACTTTGTTTGAGTAACACAAATTTTTATTTTTGGATACATTGCTAGCAGAATTAACTGGACATGGTAAAGTAGATCGTTTGCAAACCATAGTAACGTTTGGTAATATTGAGAAGTTATTAACGGTTCCATAATGCAAAGAAGGGAGCGGCTTATCGATTGCGAATGCGATATATGAATGCCTTGAAGAATGGGATCTCACTGATAAAGTCGAAGCCATGTGTTACAACATGACATCAAGTAACGCTGGACCAGAAAAAGGTGGAAAAAAAGATTGGCCACAACTTGATTCGAATCCCATATCGTCATCACATACAGGAGATTAAACTGCGGGCTGTTTATGATCTCTAATTTGGAAAGTCCACAGCAACCGATGTTTATCTGTTCAACAAATTTCAGAAGGCATGGGACGATGGTAAAATTAATCCAACAATGTTCAAAAATGGAATATCGGACAAACAACTGGGAAACAAAATTCTAAAACACTCGTGAGAAGCTCTAGTAATTTTTTGTCATGAAGAGTTGGAAAAATCACACCCACGCAGCGAATATAAAGAATTTTTGGAAGTTACATTGATTTTTCTTGGCGAAACCATTGAGAATTACAAATTCAAACGCCCAGGTCCGACAAATCGCGTCGTTTGCATTTTTTCGAGACATTTGCATTTTTCTGATTATGTTGTATGTAAAAATTTGGTTCAAATGCATAGATGGAACAGCAGCCGCAAATCAGGATTTGGATTTCATCAAAATTGACCAAAGAGATTCAGAAGAAATGTTGAGCAAATTTGTTATCATCTTCACTATTTAACGGAAGCAAATATTGGCTTGGCTTTTTTCGACCCAGATATTTCGTTTGATGAAAAACGAAAAATGGTTCAAAACCTTGAGGTCCCAGCACGAGACATCCCCATCGCACCTCAAACTCGCAAAAAAGATTTTGACGCAGTCAAACATATGCAACTTTTTGCTAATAAGAACATTAGTGATTTTGTCACAGAAATAACTCAGAGTTTTTTTAATTGATTTAGAATTTGTATTGATTTTTTGCTACATGACCCATCGGAATGAGGATTTCGTCAAAGCCACGTTGTTTTGCCAAAGTTTGCATGTTGTTAATGATACCGCCGAACTCGGTGTTAAGTTGATGACACGGAATACAACAGCATTCTAACTAAAGACGAGGAAGGTACACAATACACCATTCAAGTGGTCGAAAACTACAGATGCAAATACCCTTCATACAATTAATCTAATTTAATTTATTGATTTCTTTTGGAAAAATGTTGCTTTTGAATGAAAAATTATTATAAATTTAACCATAAAAATTAATTTTTTTCTTTGAATAAAGATTATTATGCATTAGTTAATTTTTGTACATGTAAGAAGAAAAATTAAGATAAATCGCTTTTCTAAGATCGATTTCTACATACTTAGGCTCGTTAGAATCGTTAATTAATTAGCTTTTAATAAAAAAAATCAAAATTATGAGATATGTTATGTTTTAAGATAATTATATCTGATTAAAATAAAAAATCCTATTATTCTGCTAATTTTCTTATCTTCGACGCCACTGCGCGGTGGGTAATTATTTTCCGATTTCAATAAAACTTGATATAGTTCATATTCGAATCAAATGAAACATAATTAGGCGGTGGGAGCGAAGTGGTTTGAAAATTGTTAATACATATCTGGTCATGCCTATTGTACATATACATATACTAACACGAAAATCAAAAGTTACAGTTACACATTTTATAACATATTTCTATTTATAAATATTTATATGATTCAATTTTTATTAATAAAAATAAAAAAAATTACAAGCTAATTACGTAATTTTTTCGAATGTTTTACATTTGATTTATTTTTATTTTATATAGAGTAAGAAATTAAATAGGGCCGGTCGTTATAACTCCAGCGAATTATAATATTCTACATTAATGTTAGAATTGAAAAGTTTTCTTAATAAAGGACAAAACCAAGGACCCAAAACCGTGGATAACCATCCTAGCCTGGCTGTGTTCTCTTAAAAATTTACGTGGGAATCTCCTTATCGAATCACCTTCTGCAAATTTCATTCTTCAAACATACGAAGTTGGGATTTAAAGATCCATAGAGGGAAGAGTTATTATTTAAACTGCTCATGCATGCAACTTGTGTTTTGTTACACTGCTGTAAAGTTTTTGGTCTTATTGTTGGCTGGGGATATCTGCCCTGATGTCCTCTACTCACCAAACATGTAATGTAGCGTTAAGCCAAATCAGAATGTGGGCACGAGGAAATCTGTTTTAGTAAGTGAAGAAAGAAATGAAATAGGGCCGGTCGTTACAACTTCATCGAAATATTATATTCTACATTGTTGTGTCCATTGAAAATGTTTGTTAATAAAGAACAAAACGAAACATTACGCGTTATCCACAGAAATTTCTGAGCCTCGACACCTAATATTTGTAGTAAATTCTCAGTGTTGTGGACTTCTATGTAGAGTGGATAGTCGTCTTGTCTGTGTATCTTTTAAAAATTGACGTGGAATCGCTTTATGCAAATTTCATACTTCAAACATGGAGAGCCAGGATTTAAAGATAAATAGAGGTAATTTAAACATTCCATGCATGCACTATGTGTTTTGTTACACTGCTGTAAAGTATTGGGTCTAATCGTGGGCTGGTGGTCTCTGCACTGACGTCATCTAATCAGTCAACATGTAATGTAGCGTTAGGTCAAATCAGAATGTGGACAGGAGGAAATCCATGTTTCTGCCATTCTATTGTATACATATGACATTGAACTTCGCCAAAAATATTGGTTTTTGTAATGAGACTCATGAGTGTCTTTTGCGTTTAATGAAATTTGTGAGTCCGGTCTTCCGTAGCTTCTCCCATGAGTAATGGCATCTTGTGAACGCTCGTTGCATGTAACTGAGACCATCAGCAAAGCTAAAAAGCAAGTTACTTAACTGCCCAATTCCAGCAACATCTCCATCATCAATAAAAGCGTCACTCAAGTGTGCACACAGTTTCACTCTGAACGTCTTTTGATTGAGTCGAATGTTTTTCACTTTCAATTGAAATTGTAAACCTAGCCTTGCTTTTCAGCAAAGTGTAGAGTTTTTGCATCATCATCCTTCAAGCATAAAAATTTGCATAGCAGAAGTTTGTTTTGTTTGAGACATTCCAGAATTTGGGTTTGTTTGTCAATGTTGAAAATGATAGTGAAACTCAACTGTCAAAACATGAGTGAATGCTGAAGCGTTTCATTGGACCTGTACGTTTCTGAAATTTTCTTGATGAGGTACCAATTTTTTCTTTTAAAAATATATCTATTCCTCCATATTGCTCTCCCATAATGATGACAGAAGTTCTAATTTTGTCGGTCATTTCGAAATAATTTTGATATCAAAATAAATATTGGTCACATTATATACATTCGTGTTTCAATTTTATTAAAATAACTTCACAGATAAAAAATCAATCAAACCAAACTTTAGTGTACACCGAAACAGGAATAAAAAACAGAAAAAAAAAATGAAAAAAAAATAATTAAAATTCGGGCTACTAGTTTTTTAGGAGCAGTTTAAGACCCTGCGTGCAGTAGATATCGATTTTAAGTCCCACATTAACACGCGAACAAAAAAAGATTATTGCAATGAGTTTTCAAAATTGCAATATCCAATTAAGGAATGCTTTTTGATTAAGATCAATACGAAAATCTTCTGAAAAGAAAATTTTTGCGTAAGTTTTTTTTTTTTCAAAAATACAATATGGGTAGACCACGCACTGTAATCAAACAAACTTTAACCCTACTTCCTTTTTATCTCTTCAAACTTACCAATAAGTTCTACTTCTCTGCTTGTTACAGTAGATATAAGAGTTATGCTCTTTCTTATTATAATTTATTTGCAATTAACTTCAATTCTTTTATATAATTTTCTTCAGATTTGCTTTTTTGCTGATCTGTTCTATCATCAACTTTTCTTAAGGACTTTAGCCGATGAAATACAATAATAGAAGAAAAATAAATGTTATATTGCGTTGAAAATTGATTAATAGTCTTTTTGTTTTTACGTCACACGAACATACATTTTAAGTTTTCTTTTTTGCGGGTGGTACTTTCTAAGAGATTATTCTTAAGATGTTTTGTTGACAAAGAAAAAAAAAGCGAAACTTGTATGACGGAACGCATTAAGAACTTTTTCTCATTAATTATATTATTATGGTTATTTCGTTTTGGAGAAAAAAATTGGGCTTAGAACAATAGCTGATTACTAGACAAAAGTTAATGGATACAGAAAAATTGTTGACTTAATTGTAGTTAATAAAAATGTATATATAGTTGTGTCTTTTTGGCAAGAAAACCATTCATTCCATCAATCTGTTTTTGTTGTTTCAAAAGCTTAAGATTGTGTAATATTGATCTAAATTTATCAGTTACAGTTATTTATGTTTACGTTACATTTTTTAACGATACTTCAGAGCATTCACCAATATATCTATAGTTTATTACTCAGATAATAAAACAATAAATCCATCATTGAAAACACTTAAATCTCTAGCTTAAACTACCAAACAACAAAATAAAATAACAAACTAAACCAACAACAACAACAAAATCAAACAAATCCTTAATTCTATCATTTATCAATTTTTTTCCCTCCATTCCAAATCTTATCATTTCCATTTTTTCCGCATTATCCTTAGGAAAAAAACACAAAAAAAAAACGCGAACAAAAAACTATTGAAAAATCTTAGAAGAATATTGATCATTTTCATATCTCGGTTTTGTATGTAACTCAAACAATTTTCTTTAACAGTAACACAAAAATAAACAAACAAAAATTCTGGGAAATTATTTCATATAAGAAGAAAACTCTGGGAAATTCTTTTCAACAAAAAAAAAGATAAAAATATTTTTATTTGAATTTGATGAATTTCAAAAATATGTAAATTTCTCGTTGAAATGTGCTTTTTTGTATTTTTATTTTTGGTTATTTAATGATGAGCTTTTGTGGATATTTTTGCATTTAAAAGAAAAATGAGGATGGATTTTTTGTATACATTTAATAATTACTCATTTTGCTTCCGATGCTGATTATGTTTATTATAGAAAGGAAACAATTAATTCGTTGTATTATATCCTGATCCGTTTTGTTAATATTCGATTCCTTCCTTCACATTTATTAAAATCATATTTAAAGTAACAATACTTTTAGAATTCAACATATCGTTTAATAAATTAACAAACGAAATGACGAACGAAAGTCTTGAATACAATATATTATTTAAAACAACTTTTGGAATTTGTGTGACTGTTCCTACAGACAAATGCTATGACATTCAAATATATACTAAGTTCTAAATACATTAATAATAATAATAACAATTTTAGACTACAATAATTTAAATCAATAAATGCGATTAATTACTCAATTAATGCGATGAATAACAGACGAACGTTCCAATCTTTGATTTGAGACCAATTGGCACCAAGAATATAATTCTATATCAAAATCAAATAAAAGTTGTAAAATATAATTAATAAACCAAAAATTCAACAAGCTTTCATTTGACTTTCCACAATAAATCATGAAACTCTCTCTTCATCACTGTCATAAATCTTTAAACCTCACCAACAATAACAAAAACGAAAAAAAATTCCAATTAATAACAAATAATTATCTCACCACTAATTTTCTGTCTATTGTTCTACAAATATTTAAATCAACATAAATTCAAAACAATTAATCATTTGCATCAATCATCACCAGGTTTTTCTAACAATATCTCATTTTCATTTATTTTTTCATAAAGTATTTTCTATTTCTAATTACATTACAGGAATAAATTTCCACTTTTCATTTAATTTTTGTTTTTCCTTTCGTTGGTTTGGTTTTGGTGTTCTTAAGTTTAAATACAATAAAAAGAACCTGTTTCTGAAGTAGATTATACTACCGTTGAACCAAATAAAAAAAAATAAAATCGTAAAGAAAATTGAATTTGAAAAATTGAAAAACATTATGAAATTCATAAAAAAAAATCGTTTCTAATTCATAAATCAAAATGGATATAGAAAAAAAAACTCAATGGAAAAAAAACAAGAAAACGAACATATTTTTCTTTCTTACAAAAGATAATTTTAATCTCTTTAAACAAATATAAAAAAAATAGGAAAGAAAATGTAAAAACTTCACGTGTTAAAATAATCATCAATAAATGAGAGGAAAACACATAAAAAATATAAAACGAAATACGATCCCCGTTCAAAAAATAATAAATCACCTGAATGGAATAAAAGAAAAATTTCTTATTTTTTTCATTTTCTTATTTTATTCTTATTCATTTTTCAATCACGAATCAAAACAATTTGATAAGAAATTTATTGATAACCGAGTATTAAGGCGGCTTTCTTGGAAAACAGAAAAAATTTTCGTTACTTTGTAATCGCTTTTGTTTAGTTAAAAACAATACGACGCAGAGCAATTTTTTAGAGTTTAGTTGACAGTGTTAGGAATGTGTTCCGTTCTTTGAACATCTAATGGCGTCCTTATCCCGTCATTTGATATTCTCATCTCCAAAATATCTCAGGTATGCTAATAAAAATAAACCTTATGCAAATATTTCCCTTTTTATGTTTTTCGTTTTTCTTTTAATCTAAAATCAGCATCATTATCTATTTAAACCACCAAAGAAAAGATGGAATACTTAAAAAAACGAGAAATCGTTTTTCACAGTTAAATCGAAAATCTATCATAGTATCATCTTAAGATGCTGCTCTGAATGTTTTGTGTATTTCAAAGAAAAAATTGATTAATGTTTTAACTGATTAAAACATGAAAGTTTGATATATCTTAACTAGAAAAAATATTTAAACCGAATCCACCACAGTTATTATAACAATAGCTTTTCCATTAAAACCAATTACTACACACAACATTCAAACAATTTTTAATGAACCACCTTCTTCACAACCCTTTCACAAAAAACATATCAAAAGTTGTGACTTCTGGTTTTTTGATATTTTCCTCATTGTCATGTTAGTATTATAACCAAAAATAAAATGATAAAATGAGAAATAACAGCAAATGTTTTTCAGTTTTGAAAGAAAAACAAAAGCAAAGTCGAAAGAAAAACAAAGAAAATAAAAAACTTTATCATTTATTATAGTCAAAGAAAAAAAAAGAGACAAATGACTAAAAATTATTATCTTTGCTTTTCTTTATGGCACTATAACTGACATTCTGCTTTTGTTGAAGGTTGCTACTTACAACACATAATCTTTATTATTCTAATTACAAATAAATATTAATAAATTAATTAATATTGTTCTTAAGAATTTCATGTACCAAGAACCATTTAAGTCGTTTTATGCAAGGTGATAGTGCCATATGATTGATATTCACTTTAACGCCATAAAAACATTACACAGAATTTTTGTGGCACTATTTCTTTATTTCTACTAAATGAATGTTTGACCAAGTGCCACCAGTACCCTCAATAAATACAAATAAAAATTTGTTATAATTTTTAGAACCATCAGTCGAATAACTCAATTTTGTATAACCAGATTCAATAACAATTTTTTGCACCTGCAACAATAAATAACTACAGTCGAATGTGTACTGGCTGATCTATTTCCTCTGTCGGCATAGTCGAAGAAATGATCGCCAATTTTTTTTAAACAACCTCTGCATTTAGAGTTCAACAATTTAAACTTTTCTAAAAAACTACATATTTTCTACCCATATACCTAATATATTTTCTATTAGTCCAAAAAAAAAGCCCAGAAATGTTTTTAAAGTTTATTTTTAATAATTACAACTGACAACAGGTTATGTTTTCCAACTTAACTGTTATAATTAGTACATAAAATTTCAAACAAAACTCCTCAATAAGGCATAAATGCTCACATTCATTCATCAACCGGAGTCAGAAGAAGAAGGATGTTTCCTAAATTTTCAAGAAAAAAAAAATAATCGAAAATAGAAAATAAAAAAAAATATAATAAATAAAAAAAAATATAATAAATAAATTTATAATTAGTGAGATTGTTCTTTATTAAAAAATTATTTGGTGTTTTATATTTACTGTTACCAGGCGGTAGACAGGCAAAAATTTTACCTTTTGTTGCTTTGATGTGATTGCTTTGTTATTATTTTAAAGCATAAATTCGTTTTGTATTGCATGGTAATAAGAAATATAAAATTTCGTTTTAGTTATTAGTGAGAATTTCGAATTTAACCCTTTATCTGTACTCTTCAATTTAGTTAGTGTCTTTCGTGTCCCCATTTTTTTTCCTTCACCGTGCTACTGTTGCATGAAACCTGCTGTCGTGTTTTTGTGACAGAAATACCCAGGTTTTTTTGAGTTATATAGTGTTGAAATTTAGGCCTGGCCGAATCTCAGTATCTATACCTGCGATGTCAAAGGGTAAGTCTTTATCGAAACAACATGGCAGCAGATTCAACAAACAGCTTAGCATTGACTTTACCAACATAAGAGGTCTCAATTCGAAATCTAAACGAGGTTCATCATTACATCGAAAAAAATAAACCTGATATATTGTTTCTTTCCGAAACAATTGTCAGCGGCAAAGCATCGAAATTGAATCTCGATAAATACCGGATACCTAGTTACGAATTGGAACATTCTTTTTATAACAAGCATAGTGTCTGTGTATTTGTTCGAAATTCACTTTCATGAAGTGAGAATTAAGGCTTAGTTGAACTCCAAGTACCATAATTCTACAGCACTGAAAATCCCAGGCTTTGATAAAACTATGTTTATAATAGGATTATACAGATCCCCGAATTCCCCCCTGGATGTCCTTTTTTCGATCAAATTTCGGCTAATCTAGAAAAGATCACCACGGACTACCCCAAAGAAGACTGGCCATTCTTGGAGATTTTAATGTTCATAATAGAGAATGGCTTAAGTATTCATCGTGCACTGACGACGTAGGAAGACAAGCCGAACTGATATTCGCAGATTATCACGGTTTGACGCATATGATAGAGTTTTCCACTAGAATCCCAGATAATTCACATCATAACAATGATTTGCTGGATCTGTTTTTGACAAATGAACCCCATACTACGAAGACAAAAGTTGAACAACCCCTCGGAACATCGGACCATTTACTAATATCACCAATAGTGCAATTTACATCACCGACATCAATTAAAGCAATTCCTCGTCGTGTTTGGAATTATAATCGCGCTGACTGGGAGGAATTGAGAATCTTTTATGATGAAGCACCATGGAAAACTATTTGTTGTGTTGATCTAGATCCTAGGACATCGGCAATAAGAATTTCTGAAATCATAAAAAAAGGAATACGGCGGCTTATTCCAAATCAATTAATCACTCCTAAAACTGAGCCTTGGCTCACGCGGAATGTTGATGAGGCAGTGAGGAATAAAAGTAAAGCATTTAATACGAATAACTCAAATAAATCACCTGAAATCCAAAGTGGATATAAGAAAGCCAGAAATATTAGTAAATACAAAACAGAATTGAACAAAGACGCGTTTATCCAGAAGAAAGCAAAAAAAATCGAGCACCCATCTGGCTCACGTAGTTTCTTTCATGCAGTTAAATCAGCCCAAAGCAACTTTACTCGATCCTCTATTCCACCCTTAGTTCTGAATGACATTCCCATGAGCGACTCAAAAGAGAACACGGATCTTTTGGGTCGTATTTTCGCAGAAAACTCTAACAGAGTTGAACCTCCCCATTCTCCTACACTCATTTCCCTAGTTGTAACAAAAATGAAATCAATTATTTTTCGCTGCAATATTGTACGGAAAATGCTTCTTTCTATCAATATCTACAAATCTGCTGGCCCCGACGGTATTCCACCCCTCATTCTTAAAAACTTTGCTAGGCAACTCGCTCCAAATTTAACAAACATTTTCTATTTATGTTATAAAACTGGAACATTTCCCGATTCTTGGAAGCTGGCCAGCGGTCAACCCATTTCAAAGAAAGGCAGTAAGATAGACCCTAACAATTACACTGTGCTACAGCCAAAATCCGCTGGAGTTCTGACTACCGGGAAAAGTTATATCGGCAAAAAAAAAGTTATACGTGTCCCGGCGTTTCGCTGGGTCACGTCTAGAAATCGAGATATATCGATTTGAATTTAGCAAGTATCATATAGGAGAAATTGTCCCGTTTGTGGTTCTTTTTTTGACATAACTCGAGAACGACTAGTCCGATTTTGCTGCGACAAATTTATAAATTAAGGATTACAATTCCTTTAATCTACTGATATACTATACTGAAAAAGTAACGAAAAAATAAACAAATTAAAATTAAATAAATAAGAAATACAAAAAAAAAATTAAATAAATAAATAAATAAAAAAAAATAATAAAGTAAAATAAAAAAATAATAAAAATAATAAAATAAAAATATAATAAAAATATAAAAAATAAAATACAAAAAATTTAATAAATAAATAAAATAAATAATAAATAAATAATGCATAAATAATAAAAAAATAATAAATAAATAATAAATAAACAATAAAAAATAATAATATATAATAAATAATAATAACAAACAATGAATAATAAATAATAATAATAAATAATAGTAATAATAGTAATAAATAATAATAATAAATAATAATGATAATAAATAATAATAATAATAAACAATAATAATAATAATCATAATAAAAAATAGGACTAATAATAAAATAATATATGATAAATTATAATAAAATATGAAAATATAAAATAAAATTATACTAAAAATAATAAAATAAAATAATAAAATAAAATAAAAAGTAAAAGAATAAAAAAATAGGAAATAATAATAAAAAGTTGAAAAAAATTAAATTAATACACAAAGACACATAGACAACTGTCCAAATACATTTAAAACAATAAATTTTGGAGTTTATTCCAGTAAAAATATTTTAAAAAAATTTGTATGAAAAATCAATATTCTTGTCAAAATGAGATACCTTTAGTTAATTGTGAATAAAAACTAAATGCGTTCATCGATTTTCATGATCTATGTCTCGTTTTGTGCACAGATTATGTGACTTTACGTCAAAGTAATAAAACTTGACACTTTTTTTCGTTTTGAATTTTTCATGATTTTTTAAAATACATTTTTTTTATTTTTTAGGCAAAAAATTATCTTTTTTCTTCATAAATTTATTTATAACTGCGAAACTGTTGATTGTGTAAGGAAATAGTGTGTTAGTAGATTAAAGGAATTGTAATTCTTAATTTTTCTAAATTTGTTTCAGTAAAATAGGACGAGTCGTTCTCGAGTTATGTCCCCAAAACGTGACTATTTCCCCCATATGATACATACTAACTTCAAATCGATATATCTCGATTCCTAGACGTGAACCAGCGAAAGGCCGGGACACGTATAACCCTCATGATCATAAGCGTGGACGAGAGACAAGAATGTAGATACAGTCTATTTGAGGAAGAGATCACTTTGATCCACACGGGAAGGAATCATCACATGAGTATTATATTTACGGGCATGACCTGCATAAACTTAACCTCTTCATACCCTAAAGATCACAAAGACATAATTATTTGTAAATCTTCTCCATTCCATTTAATACTTTTTCTTCTAGTTGACTTGATTGTTTTAACTATTTCAAGACTCTAAATAAAAAATATTTGTCATTGTGCAAAATATGTCTAAATAATTCATTAAAATAAAAAACCGCCGTTTACACTATATTATTCTTATATAAATGAAACTTATATAAATTACTCGCAACAAAGTTTCCAAAAAAAAGTGATAGAAGTTATAGCTGTCATTAGGATTGAAGAAGTTTCATTGTAACTGTTTAAAATTCTTAGCTATCATAGTCTAAAAATAGCTTAAATATTAAGGCTTTAAAAGTTTTGCCGAGACTATTTTGCGAAAATAAAATATATCAAACTGAAGAAAACTAATGCTTCTATTATTTTAACTATATAAAAGCTTATTTGTGACCACCATTTCGTTTTTATCAGAATTATATTGTGTAAACGGCGGCTTTTGGTTTTAATAAATTATTTAGACATATTTTGCACAACGACAAATATTTTTTATTTAGAGTCTTGAAATAGTCAAAACAATCAAGTCAACTAGAAGAAGAAGCATTAAGTGGAATGGAGAAGATTTACAAATAATTAGGTTAACTTTTATAGTTAATTAAAAAACTTTCTTTACATTTCTGAGCCAAACTCGTCAGAAAAAACTGAGAGGGGTACACAGCTCCACAGTTAAGTTACTCTATTAAAATAATGTGACGCAAATGGATGGAAATTAAGTGTCAGATGTGTTTTGGTGTTTATTAATGAAATTTCTGATAAAAAGTGATACATTGGTTTATTTTCTTACAAAACTGTTTAAAAGTTAAGTTTTAATCACTGTTGTAACGATTGAAAAGTTTATAATTAATTGTAATATAAAACAATAAATAATTGTCGAAAGTATATCTCAAAAACCTTTTCGCGCCAAAAAGTTGAAGAATTGTATTAATAAAGTTAAAGGAACAACTATAGAAATTGTATTAATAATAAACATTAAAAAGTTCTGTTTATAATATTAGGTTGTGTATTTGATCCTATAAGCACGGTAACCATTAATAAAAGTCTACTGTTTACATCACGATAATGGAGACAACCAAGTGTCATTCTTGTAAAGGGACCATTTCAGACGTCCATCAAGGAATTAAATGTATAACGTGTAAAAATGTTTACCACTCACGTTGTGTTGGTTTATCAGGGAAAAAAAGACAAGAAATCCAAAAGGGTGAATCTACTTGGCGATGCTGTCAAAATAAAACCGTCGAGGAAGTACCACCGTCAACATCCAATAATGAGTCATTTTCAAGTTTGATAACAAGATCACCTATTCATCAACCACCCAGTGTAGTAAATTTGTTCAACACTGAGTCCAGTAGCAAAGACGGAGCCAGTATCAACTGAGTTACTGATGAAACTTCAAAAATATGATGTTGAGTTTTCTGAGTTGAAAACATTAATGCGAGATATCAAAACATCGCAAGAGTTCATGTATGCGGAATTCGAAACAATGAAACTGGCATATCAAAAGGCAGTAGCAGATAATAGGGAGTTACTAGAACAGCTACATAGTTCTGTTGGGGAAAACAAACTAAAAGAAGAGCGTATTAATGAGCTAGAAGCAATGGTAGATGATCTACATCAGACTCGAATTGAACGAAACATGATTATTGCTGGTATTCCAAATAAAACAATTACTCCAATGGAAGTATTAACAAAATTGCTTTGTGTATTAGACTCTAAAGAATCGATTAAAGAAGTTGAAACATGTCGGTTCATTAAACATAGGTTTATTCAAAATAAGTAATCTAAAATTGAAACAAAGATTATGGTAACATTTAAAAGTAAGGAAAAAAAACAGAAGGTGCAAGAAAAGAAAAAGAAAAAATTAGTTTACACTAGTCAGCTTGATTTCACATTACCAACTGAACAACAGATCTATTTGAGGGACCACTTGACTCCTTTCAGGCTAAAATTGTATGGCATAGCACGTAAGCTTAATAAATTTATCAACTATAAGTTCCTTTGGATTAATAAAGGAGTTATTTACTTTCGTAAAGAAGAAAGGGCACCTGTCTTTAGAGTATCATCTCAAAATGACATTAACAAACTTTTATCAACAAACAATATTAATCCAGAGCTACTTAAATAACAAAAAATCTTTTCATCTCACTATTTCTGTTTATAAATTAAAATTAATACATAATGATCAACTTTTTATTATACTAACAGCATACACTTCACAATTATTTGTAGTAATATTCAATTCAACTTGTAAAATTTTTTCGTGGCAACTACACTTCCAAATATATTCCTGTGTTTATTATCCATTCGAACAGAACATACTTAAACCTAAAAACAAAAAAACAAATTTTTTCGTATTAACTAAAATTTCCATTTTTGTGTTTGATTATTGTGATTACTGTCATTTTTATTGTATTTCTTTTTTTAATGTTAGGTCTAGGTGAAGATATTGAAATTGACAACGAAATTTGTTGTCACTCTATTATACATACCACTGAGTTTGAGCCAAAAAAAATTGTTATGATCGGTAAAGAAGATTTGGTTATTTTGTATCTGAACCTACAAAGTCTCCGTAATAAGTTATACGATTTGGAGCTACTTATTAATAATATACAGTGTACCATCGATATAATAGTCTTAACTGAAATTTGGATAACCGAAGAGGAAAACAAATTTTTTAATTTAAAAGAATTTAATAGTTTCTACTCAAATAGAGAAGGTGGTTATGGGGGCACAGCTATATTTGTAAGGTCGAATATAAAGGCTGCCAAAGTATTTGCAGAGGATTTTGACTTTTGTCAAACACTGGGAATTAAATTAACTGATAGAAATGTGAACATTATTGCAATATATAGATCCCCTAAAAACAGTATAAACAATTTTTTCCACCTATTAACTAAATATTTGACTGAATTTCAACAGAATTTTATCATTGGCGATTTTAATATAAATTTATTGGACTTTGAGGACAACATTGTTATGAATTATGTAACGTTAGTTAAATCTTACGGTCATGTATTTTTGAATAAAATTAATCAAGAGCATTCAACTCGAAGTAGCAATGGAATTAGTACACTGATTGACCATATAATAACAGACATGCTGACTTACTCTTATGCTGTCTCTACATCAGATACGCCAATTTCCGACCATAGACAAATTTTTTTACAAGTGTCAAATATTAGCATTCCTCGCGAAAAGCACAATACTTTGTTTGAGATATTAGATTACAAGCACATTTTTGATGATCCCAGGTGGACTGATATTCTCAAAGCAACGAACATCTCAGAGTTTTCATGCAAGCTCCAGGAAGTTGTAGTTGGTAATACTCGAACCCATAAGAAAAAAATCAAAATGGACCATGCGTCCTGGATGAATGCAGAAATAATGGATTTGATCTCACAGCGAGAAAAATTCTTTAAATTGAAAAATAAATTTAAAAGCGATAACTTTTTGGCAGAAAAGCATAAAAAACTATGCGCTTTAGTAGCCGGTAAAATTAAGAAAGCAAAACGAGAAAGAAATTTTGATTTTATAACCAAAAACATCGGTTAATCAAAGGAACTATGGAAGTATTTTAACCGAGTAATTTTTAACCGTACTAGCAAAAATAAAAGTATAACTTCTGTAAAAGTTGGGAATGATATAGTGACAAACGACCAAGAAATTGCTGAAGAGTTCAATAGTTATTTTGTAAATATCGTCAATATTATCAAAAGTAGTTTTAAGCAGACTAACAAGGGCGATTTTGATTATATTAAATATAACATCAATCAGGAATTTAATCTTAACCCAACTGTAGAATCAGAAGTGAGAGAAGTATTATTAAGTCTTAACTCAAATTTTGCTGTTGGTATAGATAAAATATCCACCAAAGTTCTTCAATATTCTATCAATTACATTAGTCCACTTTTGGTTAAGTTTGTAAATGATTCTTTTGAAAATGGTGTGTTTCCAAACTGTTGTAAGGTTGCAAAAGTGACACCTGTTTATAAGTCTGGTGACGAAACGTATGTTGCAAATTATAGACCAATTTCTGTTTTGAACGCCCTTGCAAAAGTCTTTGAAAAGATTCTGTTAGATAGAATTCAAAATTTTCTAGCTGCAAATAAAATAATAAGTAATCAACAGTTTGGGTTTACAGTCAACTCTAACACAACAGCTGCATGTCTTAATTTTACAGACTTTATTAGTCGAAGCATTGATCAAAGAATGTTCTGTGGTTGTCTTTTTTTGGATCTAAAAAGAGCTTTTGATACGGTCGATCCCGACATATGCTTAATAAAACTATCAAAGTTTGGGTTGACACAAAACCAAATTAGTTTATTTCAAAGCTACCTTAGCAGCAGGCGCCAATTAGTACAAATAAATAACACCCTTAGTTCAGAAAAACTGCTTACGGCTGGTGTTACTCAAGGATCTATACTGGGGCCTGTTCTATTTAATATATATATAAATGACATAGTATTCATTGAATTAAAGGGAGTCTTACAATTATATGCAGATGATTGCTTGATAATGTACTCAGCAAGTTCACTTGATGAGTTACTCTTGCAAATGAATCATGATCTACAGACACTTAAAAAGTGGTTTGATTTAAATCATCTGACATTAAACCATGACAAAACCCAATATATGGTGTTCGATAACAGACACTTTGATGTGGATGTCTTAAATAATAATCCTGTGATTTATGACTCGTTTATAATCAAAAGGGTATTGAGCTATACATACTTGGGGCTGGTGATTGATAGCCGTTTAAAATGGTCACCCCATATCGATAAAATAAAGAAAGCTGTGCTACCATACATATTTGCAATCAATCGAATAAGGCATGTTCTTCCGATAAAATCTTTAATGTTGCTTTATTTTGCATATATCCAATCACGATTGACCTACCTCAATCCGATTTGGAGTGGCTGTGCTGAGTACAAAATGAAAGAGTTAGAGATTTTACAGAAACGTGTCCTAAAATATATAATTAATGCGCCACCAAGATATTCAACTAAAAAGTTGTTTGAAGAATTTCAATCGCTCAAACTTTTATGTGATCGTGAACTCTTACTTCTGATCAATAAAGTAATTAATAACACGATAAAACATAGTTTTGAGCTGACACAAGCTCAGGACCAGCATGCATATGGTACGCGGCGAAAATCACATTACGTGTTAGAGCATTTTAAAACGGGATCTGCAGAAAATAATATATTGTACCGTGGCCTTTCCAAATACAATAATTTACCACTCGAAATTAAACACATCACAAATCCAAAAAGTCCAAGCGGCACGTATATCCGCTAGAAATAGGTAGATTTCGAGATCAGACAGTTTTATGTGCCAGTAGAATCTGATGTATCAGATTAGTTTAAACAAAACAAACTAATTTCAAACAGATATCGAACAAATTTTAAAAAGAAAATTAGCTACCTACAAGCAAAATTATATCTATCCAATTTTGCAACAAACAAATATCAAATCTACCACAGAACATGTGTGTGACAATTTATGACACAAACCTACTCTATATCATATGTCGTGCAATTACTGCAAAATATCAAAATATTTTATTTCTAAGAAAAAAAAATTAATTTCTTCTATTCAAATCTTTTATTTTTTGACTGTTATAAGGTTGACATTGACTGTTATAAGGTTTTTGGAAATTGTAGTTGGGGATTGTTGCAAACTTTTCTGTTGAAGCCAACAAGACAAAAACATCTAACTGCAGAGGTTTATATTTATAAGAAACGGATACAAATGTTTCCACAGATTCTAAATTTATGAAGATTTTAAAAATATTAGTATCCAAACGGCCGTTATAACGGATTAAAAAAACCACTTTTTTTTCTAGTATAAAGCCTATAGTTCCTTAACCATGTGTCAGATTTTTTTGATTTACGAACTTGTCTAAGATATTAATAAAACACACATTTTTAAGAAAGGTTTTTTTATCTGGCTCACAAATGCAACCGTGAGAGCGCCGGTTGATTCAAACGCATTTTGTGTTTTACAAGCTTTTTTGTTGGTGCCGCTCACTCAGAAACCTCCAACTGCAGAGGTCTTTTTTTTGAAAGAAACTATTTTAAAAGGTTTCAAAGATTCTAAATTTATGAAGTTTTTAAAAATATTAGAATCCAAACGGCCGTTATAACGGATCTAAAAAACAGAGTTTTTTTCTAGTATAAAGCCTCTAGTTTCTTAACCATGTGTTGGATTGGGCTGATTTACGAACTTGTCCAAGATATTAACAAAACGCACATTTTTAGAAAAGGTTTTTTGATCTGGCCTTATAAATGCGACCGTGAGAGTGCCGGTTATTTCAAAAAAAAAATTTTTTTTGCAAACTTTTTTGTTGGAGCCGCTCACTCAGGAACCTCTAACTGCAGAGGTCTAGTTTTAAAACAAATTGATAAAAAAGATTCCAAAGATTCTAAATTTGTTAAATTTTTTGAAATATTAGTATCCAAACGGCCGTTATAACGGTTTTAAAAAATCAATTTTTTTCAGAAAAAAGCCTCTAGTTTCTTAACCACGTGTCGGATTTTGCTGATTCACGAACTTGTCCAAGATATTATTAAAACACACAAGTACAGAAAATTTTTTTGATCTACCTCAACAAATGCGACCGTGAGAGTGCCGGTCGTTTTCGTTATATCTCATATCGTTTATATATATATATATATATATATATATATAAATTTTTTTTTTTTTTTGTTTTTTTGTCTCCGCTTATCATATATAGTCGTTTGGCACAAAAATTTTTCCGAAATTCCGAGATGAAGCCCATTGCAATAGGTAGATTTTTATATGAAATCTACCTAAAAATATTTAAAATTAAAATAGTGGAATATTTGAAGTGTAGTTAAGCGAAATCATTAAATGTATGCGTTAGTATAACTATTTAAATTTGTTCTTTGAATGTTTTTATTTGCAATCAATTTTACTTTTGTACATTGTTTATTGTTTAATGTAATATATTTCTATTTATTACTTATGTATGAATATTTTGTCCATAATCTTTATTACTTTTGTTAATATCAAATTTACTTTGTTTATTTACTCTTGTTTATATTTCATTTATTTACTATTCATTTTTTTTTCATTATAAACACTTTTGCACTGTAAGTAAATTAAGATACATATATGAAGTTGCGCTATAACCTTTTAAGGTTCGAGCAACTGACTTGCAAACAGTCTCTTAAAGAGAACTAAAAAAAAAAAACAATCAAAAAAACTGTAAAAACTTAGAAAATTATATGTTTATAGTAAATAAAGTAAAAAAAAAAAGTGTTAATTTAAGGAGGAATAATAATTTGCATTTTCAGACAGACTGTAATCATTTCAGTTAAATTTATAATAATCCATTATCTGAGTACGAATGGTGACTTGTGAAACCTATACAAAAGGTTTTATGAATTAGTTCTTATTCAAACTAAGTTTGTGGATGATGTTTTGTAAATTGTTTTTGGCAATTAAAAATTTGTAAATTTAGATATCAAACGCGCCTTATGCACTTATACCCCATCATTATGTTATAATTAATAAGTTCGACATCAATCAATCCGTTCTAAATAATATTAATCAAAACCCACTTAACCTAGATTGGAACAAAGAAGTATTTTTAGTAACCTGAAATAATTTTCGAAATAAATTTTCTTTAATTTTTCTTCGCGCATCTTAGCCCATATGTTCTGTTTTTCATAATAACTCAAGAAAAACGAAAAAAATGTTTAATTTCGAAACTACAATTTGAAATTCTTATTCGGTTTTCTTTCATTTCCAGGTCATATGGAAAATGTATATTGCAGATCAACAATTTATTATCTGAATCAAGAACGAAAAAAAAAACAACAGTTAAACGAAAAACTGGAAAGAAAATCTGCAGTTACTGTAAAATTTCATTTAAAGAAGAATTGTCTTAAAATTATATGAATTTTTTATTATTTCCTATAATTCTTTCTTACTATTGTCTAGACATGGAAAATATTAAGAAATAATATCTTTAAGGAATAAGGTAAAAAGTTTGTAATATGAGAAAGTTACAGAAGGAGGTTTTGGTTTGAATAATTTGCAAAATTTATGTGAGTTATGAATATATTATTACTGATGTATATTCATTGTCTTTAATTATTTAGATAACTGCAAAACTTTATTAAGTTTTTAAAATTTGATGCTACTAAAACTATGACGCTGTGGAAGTGGAAGTTTATGGTAACATTATTTCTCTATACGTTATGAATAAAATGTTAACTGTCACAATCTTTTATTTTCAATAAAAAAATTGATTAAAAGTAGTTCCTTACAATAATTAAAATAAAACTAGAATTTCTAAATCTTGAATAAATACTTTATTTCTTACTCCTTGCAATAAGAAACTAACAAAAATTTGTAGATAAGAAAAAAATTCGAATTATAACAATAAATGCTAATAAAACCGGTAACACAATGGTTACAACAGCCCCGGGTACTTTATTTTTATTCCTTTTTATTATTATTGCTATTTTTTTATGAGATATTAAAGAAGAAAAAAAAAATATAGAAATACATTTTTCTAAGTGTAAAGATTTTATGTTGTGATGCTTCAATACAAGATAATTCAAAGGAGAACATACAAAAGAAGCAAAAAAAAAAGTATAAGAACAAATTTTCCCTTCAAGGAAAATTATTGTTTTTTTTCCTGCTCTTTGAAATTGGTTTTTTTCGTACAGAAAATAAAACGCTTCGGTTAATCAGCTTGTAAGTAATTAAAAACTAATTTGGACTGTTTGAAAAACATTGGATGGGGGAATGCAAGAGAGTTGAAGATTCAAAGATGTTTAGGCTACCTCTTACTCATCATCAACAAGAATGTTTTGATTTGCGTTTATGACACAAAATAAATTTCAACATTAAAGGTATGTTTAAGATTTTCTAAAAAAGTATGAATGATTGATTGGTGAATGTGGTTTGAATGTGGAGATGCAATGTAGTGAAGAGCTTCTTCGTGGCGTAGCAATGAAGTGGCATAGCAGGTCACGCACCTGGATGAGATTTATTTAGCCCCAAGCTAGCTTCAACCTATGGGGTCGAGAAAGGAATCCTGCTGCTCTATTACAAAAAACAGTATTGTACGCGTATATTTTGGTAAGAATGGGTTAAACAAACAGCAAGTGAAAAAGGTAGACTCTGGCGACCCACATTTGTGAATAACAACCACGATCGTCACGTCCCACTCCCTTTATTCAATCACTTATACACACACTCTCACATTGCATTCGCTCACCCACACTCACACCCATACTCACGACCATATTCACACACGCTCTCATACATTTATAAATGCCCATATAACTATAGATAAAGCTTACTCACCCCATGGTTAGTCCAGAGCGCCCTCCTTGTTAATTGGACTTGATCAGCCAATCATCATCGGAAGGACATTATACACGTAAGCGTAGTGATACTTCAGTAGTTGGTCCAGAAGGATGCAGTTAAAACAGTTGTATAAGCAGTTGTCGACTTCAATTGCCAAAGTCGGTTATAAAAATATGCGTAATGATACGTAGGTTGTTAATCCAAAGGAGGGTAGGCAAAGTTTACTCACGTAAGCACCATATATAAAGCCGTTGGTGAATTCAATTGCGCATGAACAAAATAGAAACATGCGTTGAGAAATGCATACCTCCAACCATTCATTTACTTCTCGAGCAAATGCCAGACAAATCTCTACTGAACAAATCGATAACCCTTCTCACGGTTGTCAGACCACAAAACCACACGTTTTCCTCCTTACAGTTATTAAAACGTACCATTCAATTCGTCACCCAAACAAAAGTTTTTATTTACGTTAACAGTTTTCTGTATTTAGTTGCTATATTAAATAACATTGGTTGACAATTATACAAGAAAACGGTGACTCTGTCAGCTTGACCGCCGTTTCGTAATATAATTTATTTCTTTTTATATTTAATTTAATTAATTTAATTAATTTGAGAAATTTTAGTATTTAAGTAACCTACGACTTTGGATTATTAGCAAATTATGTTTTAACAATTAATTGTAAATTACTTAAAGATTTAATCAGTATAATTTCACATATTTCTACTATATATCACAGTTAGTTCAGTTTGTGTTCCGAATTTTGGTAATCAAAATCATTAAATTCGCCCTGCTAATTTAACCGTAAAATTTGAAATTTGAATCGATTATGCAATCAACAAAAAATGTTGGCACATAACACTTCACATACAGTTATTTTTGTTGTACCACTCTTGGTACTCAAAATTTTCCCACTGTTTTGATTATGTCCTTCCGCGATTAGACTACTCATTCAAACATAAAAACGAGCTATCAGATATAATATTTTTCGTAACTTCTTTCTCGTTTAGAAACGTATCAATCAAGTTTTATTTTTCTACACTACACGCAAAACTACTTTTTATTAATTTGAATTTTCCATAGGAAATTACCTGGAGTGTAATTTAATTTAATTTGACCGACCAAGGTCGATGAAAACATCCAAAACCGCAAAACTAATCACCTTGGATCTCTGAATTGTATAATTTATTATTCTAAAAATTTGACTAGATACCACAACACGAATATTTTAATAGTACTATCACGGAAATAAATATCAAAGACCAGAAATCGAGTTTATTTTCACGCATATTTTAAAAATCACCAACATTTTTCACGCGTTTAAACAATGTTTGACAATCTGTCAAAAAAACATATTCCACAAAAATGAATAACATAATAAGAGAGCGAGGACATCTGGCGGTACTTATTTATAGAAAAAAAAATGGTAGCATTCTCTGGTAGCTTGTTTGAAACCCACTAAAGAGTCTGTTCAACTAACTTGTATTAAAAAATTGGAAAAGAATTATAAAAACAAATATTGACTACGAAACGATTGTAAGAAATTAAATATGGGAATAGCGCGATTACGATATGAATGATATTGCACAACCGTTTCATAAAAACTCCAAACAGAAACCACTGCGACAGACGATCACGATCCGAATATAAGAAATTAGGGTTGAAAAGGCGAAAACAACTACGAAAGCTTCTGATAATGCCAATTCAATGCGTGTGGGAAAACAATGCGACTCGAAATTGCGAATAATGAATAACAGCTTCAGTACAGCAATGGATTCCTTTTATTGAATATATAGTTCTCTTTTATAAAGTTTAAAGTCTGTGATAATGGTTTAATGCATAATTTTTGAAAGAAACCTTAAAAAGTGGATTTGTTTTTCGAAAGGCATCTTTAGTAAAATAAAGGTGGTTTGCAAAGAATCTAGAAAGCGACAAATTTTCAGTTAAGAATTTCATAACATAACTAGCGAATTACATAGCCAATAAGAACAATGAATGCGATGTCGTAAAAACATAATTTAACAACGTATAACTCAATTGCCAATTGGGTTCAATCAGAAAACATGACAGAAAATCTTTCCATTTAGAATAAATATTCCTTTAAAGTAACTACAACGTTTGTGAAAAAACGACATTTAATGCAACAATCTGATATTGTGGAACTGTTCTTTTTATTTTGAAGTAGTTGAAGCTGAATTTACTCAGCAAACAAGATTTGTAGAGGTTAATATATTTAAAATTAAATTATTAATCTCTACAAAGATAAACGATCATTTGATCCTAGCACCTAAACATTTATCGTCTAAACACTTATCGATAAAACTCACAGCGCCTTACGACTAATTAATTAATTAATTACTTTCTTCGAAAAACGAACACAGTTAATCACAGTGTACAATTATAAACAATTTAGAGTTAACAATTATAATATTTAACTAACTCAGGGTTGTGCATTTTCATGTAAAGAATAATTATTTACATTTTTATGTAAAGAATTAGTAAAGAATAGTTTTTTACGTAGAGACTGTAAAGAATTTTAAGAATGATTAATAAATGTAAAGAATTTTACTTCCAGATAATGTTTACAGCTCCTTTAAGAAGACAAAACGTGTGCCCAATTCCAACAATGGTAATACAAATTTTGAATTGAAAAAAATTGCGAATTTCAGTTTCTATAAAATATTTTCCCTCCTTAATCATAGAAAAAGCAAGGATTGGAAATCATAAATTATGTATTTAAATTTAAAACTTATTACAATAAAATTATCAATTTAACTACAATAACATCAATTTGTTGAATACGACACATAACAAGCTTGATTTGTAATAGCAATTATTTTCAGTATACAAATTATCAAAAACCGGCTTAACCTGTCACTTGATAAAATGAAGAATGTCCGAACCCAAGCTTTCAACCATTCATCTTTAGAATTTAGATTAAAGAAAATGTTTGTTGAGATGTCACTATATAAACTATCTTTGTATTCAAAAACAAATTTTATTTTTAAAATTTTAGTTGTGCAAACAAATGATTGATTTCACAAATTTGATATTTCTGGTATCGTGAACTTGTTTATTTATATTTTAACAAGTTTGAGATTTAATTTAAAATCTCTTTTTAGTATCGAGTCGACCAATTTGTGATATCAATCATTTGTTTGTACAACTAAAATTTTAAGAATAACATTTGTTTTTGAATACAAAGATATTTTATGTATGTGACATCTCAACAAACATTTTCTTTAATCTAAATTCTAAAGATGAATGGTTGAAAGCTTGGGTTCGGACATTCTTCATTTTATCAAGTGACAGGTTAAGCCGGTCTTTGATAATTTGTATACTGAAAATAATTGCTTTTGTAGATCGAGCTTGTTATATGTGTCGTATTCAACAAATTGATGTTATTGTAGTAAAATTGTTAATTTTATTGAAATAAGTTTTAAATTTAATTATATAATTTATGATTTCCAATCCTTGCTTTGTCTATGATTAAAACGGGAAAATATTTTATAGAGACCGAAATTCGTAATTCTTTTCAATTCAAAATTTGTATTAACATTGTTGGAATTGGGCACAAGTTTTGTCTTAATTCTTAAAGGAGCCATAAAAATCAGTATTCAAATGATAAATATAACTAAAGACTGACTTAAAAACTATGATTATTTAGGAGTTTGAGTTTCATTTTAAATTATATATTAATCTAATGAGAAAATTGATACATCTTTTTAAATTTTTTAGCATTATTTACATTCTTTACATTCTTTACGCTCTGAATGAGTTCTTTACAGCAAAGAATTACGTAAATTACATATCAGTCTATAAATAAATGGGAATCTAATAATTCTATTATTGTCGAAATAAATGTGAGTTCTATACAACATTGATAGTTTAACATAGTAGACAATTTATTAAGTGAAAGAACTATATAAACACACTTATCCTCAGATTCTTAGTAATGAAAAAATTAATGAATTTTTTCAATTATTTATGTGTTAAATATTTCTAGACAAAAAATTTTTCCAGTTATATGTTTGCCAACAATAATTTATAAAAACGAAATTATTCAGCACGCTCAATTTAACAAACGGTTAGGTTAGGTTACAAAAGGTTATAATCGGCTCTGTTCCGTCACACACATATGACGAGTAGTGGTCGTCAGTCAGATATATTTTATTTTTGCTTATTTAGACTAATTATAACCCAAAACGTCAAGAACAATCAGTTGAGGGTAATATTTTCAAAATGTTCGCATGAATGTAATGTTTAAGTTTTTCCAAACCTAACTAGTTCACTTTTAGTTATCGTTTTTAATTTACGACGAAAAGCGTTTCAAATACAACTTAATTTTCGTTCTGCAGAGTGTCCTGTTAAAATACGATGCTAATATGTAAACGATGCCAAATGCCCCGATTTATATGCTTTTATTTCTATTTGGTTATATAGAAAACAGCCCCCTCCCCAGGGGGCAGGGTGGCAGTCAGAACCGGGTGGCAGTCAGAAGGCCCGCTCTTAAAATCTTCGGCGACAAAAGGCATACGAAAAAACGCCCGGGATAAAAGGCCCACGATGACAAAACGCCCGGGACAAAATCCCCGCAGCGACAAGACGCCCGGGACAAAATCCCCGCGGCAACAAACGCCCGGGACAAAAATTCATGCAAAAATCGAAAAATATTATTCTATTAATTTTCAAAATATGATAAAGCATGCTTAAACCCAGCCCGGGTGGCAGTCAAAAGGCCCGTTCTTAAAATCCCCGGTGACAAAAGGTACGTGACAAATCGCCCGGGACAAAAGGCTGGCAAACGCCCGGGACAAAAGGCTCGCGATGACAAAACGCCCGGGACGAAATCCCCGCACCGACAAAACGCCCGGGACAAAATCTCCGCGGGAGCAAAAAGTGTGCAAAAAATTGAAAAATAACATTTTATTTAGTTTCAAAATATGATAAAGTATGCTCATGCCCGATCTACTCCGCCTTTCACTTTCACTTTCACCGCCAAACGCCCCGATTTATATGCTTTTAATTCTATTTGGTTTTAAACTGTACTGGTTTTAAACTCTACTCAAAAATTTAATTATTAATTATTTTTTGTAACATTTTTAAAGAATATTGGCAATTTTTTGATTCATTTATTGCCACTTCTGAAATTTTTCAATTTCCTTAGTCAACATGATGAATAGGGTTGTATAATTATTCGCTTTATATTAATTTTATTTGACTCGCTTCTGCGACCTTGTAGACCTTCGATCAAATGCAGCAACCAACATCCCCCCCCCCAACGCACGCCCCTCCCCTCTTTGTTATTCCCTTTCTAAAATTTTCAATTTCCTTCCTTAGTCAAAATTATGAATAGGGTTATATAATTCTTGGTTTTTATATTCATTTTATTTGACTCGCTTCTGCGACCTTGCAGCCCTCGGGGAGGGGGGGGGGATCTTTGATCAACCTTCGATCGCGAGTCAAATAAAATGAATATAAAAACCAAGAACTATATAATAGACGAGGAAATAAAGCACTAAACCTAAGCAAATTGGCAGAGTAAATGGATCGAATGCGGTTTTTTGCATTCGATTCAGGAAGCCGTCAGGAAAATTTGTGAACATAGCCACTTTTCGGCAAAAAACCTATGGAGTACCTAGGGACAAGGGCGGGTTATATACACCTCATCTCCTGG
The DNA here is from genome assembly GCA_963693315.1 of Diogma glabrata. Taxonomy (NCBI): domain Eukaryota; kingdom Metazoa; phylum Arthropoda; class Insecta; order Diptera; family Cylindrotomidae; genus Diogma; species Diogma glabrata. The sequence goes on along the minus strand of OY856186.1, from coordinate 455,305,063 downwards.
AACTTTCCATAAATTCACCTCGTAATTGATCGAAGCTCGTTACATGGGGGATTTTGGGGTCGATGAACACGTATATGATGTCGACGATGACCCTCGGAGTACCTAGGGCCCAGGGCGGGTATGTCTCACTCATCTCCTGGAACTTGACATTAATCCAGCTAGACATTGGAGGGAGCTCGTTACTGGGGAGGTTTTAGGGCTGGTGAACACGAATATGATGTCTGCAATAACCTTCGGAGTACCTAGGGGCCAAAGCGAGTTATATACACCTCATCTCCTGAAACTTTCCATAAATACAGCTCGAAATTGATTGAAGCTCGTTACTCGGTCGTTTTTGGGGTCGCTGAACACGAATGGGATGTCAGCGATAACCTTCGGAGTACCTATGGCCCAAGGCGGGTATGTCTAACTCATCACCTGGAACTGGTGTTGACCTTCGGAGTACCTAGGGACCAGTGCGGGTTAAATACACCTCATCTCCTGGAACTTTCCATAAATACAGCTCGAAATTGATTGACGCTCGTTACCCGGGGTTTTTTGGGGCCGCTGAACACAAATATGACGTCGGCGATAACCAGAGGGGTGCCTAGGGCCCAGGGCGGGTATGTCTCACTCATCTCCTGGAACTTTCCAAAAATTTAGATCGAAATTGATCGAAACTCGTTACTCGGGAGTTTTTGGGGCCGCTGAACACGAATATAATGTCTGCGATAACCAGAGGGGTGCCTAGGGCCCAGGGCGGGTATGTCTCACTCATCTCCTGGAACTTTCCAAAAATTTAGATCGAAATTGATCGAAACTCGTTACTCGGGGGTTTTTGGGGCCGCTGAACACAAATGTAATGTCTGCGATGACCTTCGGAGTACCTAGGGACCAGGGCGGGTTAAATACACCTCATCTCCTGGAACTTTCCATAAATACAGCTCGAAATTGATCGACGCTCGTTACTCGGGGTTTTTTGGGGCCGCTGAACACGAATATGATGTCGATGATGACCCTCGGAGTACCTTGGGTCCAGGGCGGGTATGTCTAACTCATCACCTGGAACTTTCCATTAATAAAATAAAATAATATAATAAAAAATAAAATAATCGCTTAAATAAAATAATCGACTTTTAAGTATGGAAATTTTCAGGATATGAGTTAAATATAACCACCCTCCAACCCAGGTAATCCGAGGGTATCATCGCCGACATGATATTCATGTTCAGCGACCCCAAAAACCACCGATTAACGAGCTTCGATGATTTTTTGGAGATGACATTTGAACATCGAAATCAAAGTTTTCTTTCTTTCATGAACATACCCCTTCAAACGTAGACAGAGCTTCTGAATTTTTAGCATATTTTCAAACAGATGTTGTTGGATCAAATGGCTTTGGTCCAGTCTGATTGTACCATTCAGTGATTCAACAATTTGAACTAGCTTTCTCTCTATCTTAGTTAACCGCACAAGCATAGCTTTGATCGAATCCCTTTTTGTCTTTGACTTGGATGAAGTTGTGGTGATTTCTCACCAAATTTGGCTAAATCTTATTAACTTTATTTTGGAAGTAATTTTTGTAAACTTTAGGATACTCGCAGTTAACAAATCAAGTATGCTGGTTAATAGTTATTATTTCTATATAACTTAGTATGTTTGAAAAAACAGAATTTTAAAAATGAAAAAATAATTTTTTGTGAATCAAGTTTCTTTATTCAACTTAAATTGTAAAAATTGTTAAAAATTGTTAAAAATAGTAAAATTTAATTACCTATATTGGCTAACCACTAATAAGTTTTTATTTCAAGGCCGATAAATTATTTTAAAAATAAAATTAGTTTAGTGACTTATAAATTTATTATTTATTTAAATTAATCATTATGTAAATCTACGAATGAATAATATGTTAAATCTTTTATAAAGATATTGTAATGAAATTATTATTTTCAAATATTAATGAAAAAACTAAATGTTTTAAAAACTTGAAGCTATTTAACATTTTATGGCATATAAGCTCATTTAAAAGCTTTAGCAAAATAATAATTTTTCATATGTGTGGCAGAAATATCAGTATTTATTGAACGAAAAATAAAGAATTAAAACCATCAAATCGAAGATACGTAGCAAAATTAAAAGCGAGAAATTACAAGCTTTTAACTGGAGGATTCTCATCTTACTATTTTTCGAGAAAATACAAGTTATTTACCTATGGGTACGAAGTAAACTCATATAGCAAGAAACATACAAGCTTTAAAGTCTTTGAGACATCATCACCAGAAGCATTTCTGTTTTTTGCATCAAAACCACATGGTGTTTGTGCCTCCGTTTGTTAGTATAGGATTTGAAACCACCACCACAGGAACCGCTATTATAAGCTAAACGTAGGCTGCTCTTGTGATGCTGAAAGGTGTAATCCGTAGCCAAGCCTGTTTGATCATTACATCTTTCATACTTACGGGCGGAGTTATTTCAGAGAGTCCTCTAGAGGTAACAAGCTGTAGTGAAGAGCTTCTTCGTGGCATAGCAGGCCGCGTACCTAGCGAGTTATTTTTAGCCCCAGATTAGCTGCAGCCTATGGGATCGAGAGAAGAATACCTGCTGCTCCAGCACAAATAACTGAATTTGTACGCGTAACATGAGATAAGAACAGATGTAAAAATAAGTAAGTGAACTGAACAGACTCTGGCGACCCCCGTGTACGAACGAACCACGATCACCACGTCCAACCCCTACAATTCACACCACACCTTCACTCGCTCTCACGTCTCATACACTCACACTCACGCACACACACACATACACACACACATACATACTCTCACTTAACTATAAAGATTTTATCTTGGCTAGCTAGATTCATTTTCTGTTTCCTTTTTCAAATGTAAGAGATAACATAGTTTTTTCGATGGAATATTCAAGATACCGAATATTGATTGAATATTCAAGATTTCTACATAATCGGCCGTATTCTTATTATTTATCCAGTTATTTGAGTTTAACTACTCACAAGTTTATTCGTAAGAGATAATATTTACCACAACACTTTTATACAAAAATTTTTGATAATGTAATATTATATTATTAGTGTGAAAGTTTTGGTCGATAGGTACATGACGAAATATTTAGCTTAATTGTAAGCAAATCGATAAGTGCTCGATGGATTTGCATCCCTTTCTGAAATAAAAATCTCCATATTTTTATTATTCAACAGATTTCCAAAAATTCGTTTAAACTCTTCAAAAAAAAATTCCTTTTTGGAGTTGCTATGGTCACACAGAATAACCTGGCTGCTATTATGAACTGCATCCAAAACGTCATGATGTGATATCTCGCCCATTAAATAAAACTTCGCTTCAATACCTTTTAACACCGATGCTCCAGATCCGGTACATGCAAATCCCATTTACATTTAACAAGAATGTCACTTTCACGATTAAATTGGACAAAACTTTGAGCTAATTGAATCACACCATTTATTTAGGACGTTGTATTTTACATATAAATTTAACTATAATTTGATTAGTAAAACTATCAGAAATAAGTTTTACTTAATTAATCAATATTTTGCTATATATTTAATTTACAATTTATTTAGAACTAAGCAAAGAAAATAATTAGTTCTACTCTAAACAAAAGTCTAACAGCACTTCGATAACACAAAAAATTATTCTCGATTTAATTGAGTTTTTCTATTTACAAGAAAGCATATTAGTTTCATTGGCATATGAATAAAAAAAAATACTAACAGGCTAACAGGCTCTTTGTGTCTTCAACCACGTATATGTAGTTAAAGAAACGCTGTTTTTACATCACAAATCGATAAACAGAATAATTTTGTTTATTGGACATTCTCTGTCCTGTTAAAAATGTGTACCCGCTAAAAGGGTCTTCACTATTGACCTGTACTAAAATTTAGAAGGGAATTATAAACAGAAATATTTATTTCGAAACGATTGTAGGAAATTACATTTTATAAAATGAAACAAAGGCAACTCAAAAAAAATTCACGACACCACGATGAACGAGACGTACTCCATTAATTGATTCCTCGTATTTTTTTTGGAAATAGAGCGAATCCAACGAGAGAACTTTCGTTTAGTTTTCGTTTTACTGCACCCACTAAAGAGTTCTTACAACAACCGGGTGTTAAAATAGAAAACTGCATAAAAAAAATTATTGATTAATAATGATTGTAAGATTTATATATGAACATAGCGCGATTACGAATCAAATTGAATATAGGAAATTACATTGGGAAATAGTACAAAGCTGTTTTAGGACAATTTTTAAACGGAAACTATTGTAGATGGCGATTACGGTTTGAGTATAAGAAACCATGGTTAAAGGAAAAACGAAAATACTTATGAAAGTCTCCCCAATTCAAATTTGATGCGTGTGAGAAAGTAGTGCATCTCCAAATCAAGGGAATTACACAACTACTTCGTTGACCACCAGTCTACTTCGTTACAAGGCAACTCTGCAATAACTGTACGCAGTGACGAGTCATGAAAGTCATCGTAACTGTTGTTTTGCTTCTCCTAACTGAACCACACACATTTTTCCTCCTCTTCTTGTTTCCACCTGCTACAGTGGTCTCGAAACTTGTTTCTGTGAGAGTTTGCTTACTTCCGCTTCCAACTGCACTCGATAGCGAATTGTTGACATTGGCGTAAAGGTAGTGTTACTCCTACATTTAGCCTATGCGTACGTTTCCGTCCACGGAGTCTTCATCTGTTTTGGTTTCCCGGTGTTTTTATGTTTTGGTGTATGAATAAGTGCGTTCGACTGGACTGAAATAACCGAATAAACTGAGAAAAAAACAACAACAATTGCATACAGTTTTTCAGTTGCTTCCGTCAAATCGAACGCGGCTTATGTGTGTGATTTTGTTGTATTTTGTTTGTTTTAGTTTTTTCTTTTGCATTCTACGGTATTGGTTCAAAAGTCATTCGAGTCAAGCAAAGCCGCCCTGCATGACAAAGATCAGCAATAGCTAATCGATTCCACTATATTAAGTGAGAGTGCAACTAATTTTGGCTCTTAAAGAATTTGAATGCTAACGCCTGAATAAAATTCATCTATATCACTTTAAACAATGCATAGCTTACTTGGAAAATAAAACATAACTAATCCTCTTGCGTTTGTCATTATAGATTACTAATACAATAGTTCAGACTATTGACAACTTATTACTGTTTTTGTATGGAACGATGGAACACGTCATTTGCAGCAGTCCTGAACTCTCTTGGCACAGATACAACCAACTTGGTCATAGAAGACTAACATTTCCATTACCACTAAACGTCACTCCAATTGAGCTAATTAATTTTATTAAAAGTCTCAACTTGGATGACAGAATAAAACTAGTAACGGCACAGACGACGACAGTGCTACTTGAACTGTAAGTCTCAAGGCCCTCCAATAAAAAATGTCTTTGTATAGCAGAAGTTTTTAAACTCAAATTGTAATGTTATGTTTTTATTTATTTTGTACTCTTAAAACTTTTTCGAAAGTATTCCAGAAATTCATAAACGAATCCTCAATGGAAAAGCTCAACCACCTGTTAACTACAAGTATTTCACAACTCTATTATTTCATGGCTCAACGGCTAAAGTAATTATCATTCAAATTCAACTCTGTTTTCACATAATCGAAAATAAAACAGAAAACCAACCAACCATTCAGCACAAAAGAAAATCTTTTGTGACAAATATATATTATAACAGCGTAAATTTTCCTAGATAAAACGTAACATTTATCTTCCTAGAACTTTTTTTTTCGCTTCTTTTTAATTTCAATCTGAATGTTCTGAATAGGATAATAGTATCTAGCACAAGGAACAACAAAAGTTGTTCCAGTTTACATAAAAAAACTAAGATTAAATATAAAAATTTTCTTCTTTCTTATTTCATTTGAAAAAGGAAAATGGTTGGTTGGTTAGTTGAATGGAAAAATAAAACAAACCAAATTTCAGGATAATTTCAAAATGTTTTCATACAAAGAATCGCAAATTTTCGTTTTAAACGGGATAAAGAAAAGTTATTTTTTAGTTGTTGCTATTTTTTTTTTATTATTATTATTTAAACGAAAAACGAATATTTATAAGATTTTACAGATAATTTTCTTTTGATAAAAGGAATATTGTTAATTTGAAATTTTTCATCTCAAGACAAAAAAGAAAGTTGGATATGGGAAACAAGTGGAAAAGAAATTTGTATTGAAGTTTTCATATAATAATTCAAATAAAATGAAATGTTATATGATTAAGTTTAGTTGTTTAAATTTTTTCGTTGGTAATGAATTTGTGAATCATCAAAATTACAAATTATTTTTATTCAATGATTATAAACACTTATAAAGGTTTTCCACTTTCATACCACAAATATAACCAAAGTAAGGTTGCAAACTTCTTTGAATAATAGTTTTTCCAATCTAAGAACGAACGAGAGTTTTACATAGAAGTATAAAAAATTTAACTTAAAACTATTAAAACAAAATCAACAGAGAACGAACAAAGTGAAAGATATAACCCCAAAAAAACGTACATAGTTCATGTTCCCGACTGAAATTATCAACAAATAAAAGACATTTTGATAATCATTAAAAATGGAGCAATAATTTTTGGAAGGAAAAGAAAACTATTTAAACTACTTCAACCAATAAAGAAAATGAAATCTTCTACTTATTCATGTTCAACGACAAAGGCAATAATCATAAACAGAAAAAAAAATCCAAATAAGTTCATCAGAAGAAAATTTTTCTTGTCTTTTTTTTTTTTTCTTAAAAGAATATAATCAATCAATGTCACAAACATATCCTCATTTAAGGATGATGATGATGATGATGGTTGAGAAGAAAATGGAAAAAAAATATTATGATGTACGATGTCTGTGTATGGAATGATGTATGTTGGGAATTTGTTGAAATTTTTTTGACATTCTAAATTACTTAAAAAGAAAACCCTTTAAATTTTTTTCACATAATTTTCTTTAATATAAAAATTGAAATCCCATTTGGTTGTTAACTTTTATTATTTTATACAATTTTAAGTCAGCTTTTCATTTGGGGCAAGAAGAGGCAGAAAAAAATTATTTTTTGGTGTAGATTTCTGTAATTGTTGCCTGTGGCTGAAAGTTTCAAAAATTGTTTCCGATCAAGCTAGGAGACAAACAATAAACAAGTTATTCAATGCACACATGACATAATTGAAAAGATTCTTTAGCGATAATTAGGCATCTGTAGTAAAATTTTTCTGACTTTAATTTGTTTTCTAATCCACACCTTATCTCTAAAAATTTCATGCATCCAACTTGCACACTCAATAACTAGACAGCATAGGTATGTAAATATGGGTAAATCGTTATACTGTCTATAGTTTCTATCCACAAAAACACTTTGTGATGTATAGATTTTACTTTTTAATAAGAACCTGTCTTTTATATACACGCATTGTCGGTTTCGATTACTTTTTAAGAACTATTTGGAACACTAGCTGGATCTGCTTTTTTCAGATATATAAATTCAGGTTCAATAGTTCAAAAACTTCTAGTATATGAAAGCTTTTGAAAATCAGGCGCCAATTTCTTACTCTGAAACGATCAATTTATTAACTATCGTTTTTTTAGGAATCGGGCAGTCGCGGAAATTTTCAAAATTTTTTTTATCGATCGGGCTGAGCCGTCTCCCGAAAACTTTATGAGATTGGGGTGGTAGTATCTACCCCCACCCCTCTACACCCTCTTTAAGTTTTAGCATATAAAAATCTATATAAAAAAATGGGAAGAGATAAAAAAATTTAATGGCACCATTATCTTTTATTCAGACCGGCGCAGCTTTTGAGTCCAAAAGTTGGTTTGCACCCCTACCCCCAACCAACCCCGTGGGTGGGGTTGACACATTAAATGAGTAAAATATGTCATGTGGGGTATCGTTAGAATCAGAATTTAATAACAAATACAATCTCCCATATTACCCCCTGATCGGTGACATAACCAATTCTTGCTCCCAAGGGGGTACCCTTATCGTAGAAAAAAATATTTTTTTTGCATGTCATGTTTGGTGTCGATTTCAATATAATCGGGGATGTTGAGTTCAATGATGATGATAAAAATGGGAGCCGGACTCGGGGTAGTCCAAAAAGGGGTGGAGGTTGGGCGGTTGGTTATAAAAAATATTGAAATTATCGTCATAATAAAAATTGGGATTGGACTCAGGGTAGTCCAATAATAGGTGGGGGTTGGGGGGGACGGTTATACAAAGTATCGAAGTTATTGTCATTATTATCGATTTTTACATAATCGAGGATTCTGAGTTCAATGGTGATGGTAAAAATGCTGACCGGACTCAGGTTAGTTCAATAAGGGGTAGGGCTTGGGGGGTATGGTCATGAATAGTATCAAAACTATCGTCATTGTTATTGATTTCAACAAACTTGAGGACGCTGAATCCAACAGTGATGTTTAAATTGGGATCAAAAATATAAGGCTGTCACTAAAGGGTGGGAGTTTGGGCTGAAAGCCGAGAGTATATTATTTTTTTTTTTTTTAATAAAATGTGTTGTGTAATAGGGTTTAGAATATGTGTCACAACAACACATAAATACCTTTTAAGACCTAGGTCTAGACCCGGGTCCCACAACAACTGGCGTTCTAAGGTGTAGATTAACGCTTTTTTTAAACATCTGTGGGTTGAAGCCACCTGAGACTAAGTGTTCCGGCAAACTATTCCATTTGTACGCAGTTCGGGCAAAGAAGTCTCTCTGCGATCTGCCAGTATGACAGCGCGGGATCTTTACCGTTTCAGCCGATTGCCGAGTTGAACGGGGGGTAAGCATAAGTTTGAGGCATGATGCCGCTGATTTCATCTGAGCACTGCTGATGACGATATTTGTAAAAAACAACGAGGTCAGCAACAGTGATACGATGTTGTAGGGAATCAAGTTTTGATGTCAAAGTTCGATCACCCACAATTCGTATAGCCCGCTTTTGAACAGAGTCCAAGAGGGCCAAGATGGAAACAGACGCAGCACCCCAAACTTGACAGCAGTACTCCATACAGAGACGAATATAGGACTTATAAACATGGAGCAATTGGTATGGGGTGAAAATTTTTTTGCATCTATTTAGGAGGCCGAGTTTTTTAGACGCGCTTTTCGCCATCGCCATTACATGATCGTTCCAGAGTAGGTTATTTGAAACTGTGACACCCAATAAACAAAAGTTTTTACCTTCACCTATTGGTTTATATAGTGTGGCAGTGTATCTATTCATATCACAAATGATTGATTTTATAAAAGATAAAATAAAGCATTCTGAAAAAAGTCTATATAACTGATGGTGCTGGATCTCAGCATAAAAATAAATATAGTTTTATAAATCTATGTTACCACAAAGGAGATTTTAATATAGACGCAGAGTGGCACTTCTACGCTACCACTCATGGAAAAGTGGCGTGTGATAGAATAGGAGGTACATTGAAACGAGGCGCTCATCGATAAAGTTTAACTAACAAGAATATTATTCAAACCCTTTTGGATCTTTATGAATGGGCAACAAAATCAACAATAAATTTTGCATAGACCAGTAAAAATTACTATACAGAAATGAAGTCACAGCTAGAAGCAAAAAAGGTGGAAGCTGTAACTATAAAACGTACACAATCCTTTCATGCGTTCAAACCCAAAGATGAAAAAACATTGCTCACAAAAATATATTCTAATTCAGCTAAAACTAGGATTTTTCAGATAAGCCGCTAATATGCAATGTAAATTTATTTTATATTTTTAATTTCTTTTATATTATTTTATATTGTTATGGATTTCTAAATCTGCAAAGCACTCAAGAAATAAAGAAAAGTTTGGTTATTTATTTTAATTCAATCTTTATTTAATTATTTAAAATTGTATAAATTGTTGATGAATAAATATTCGCTAATTTATTGACATTCAGAATTGCAGGCTCACAATTCTCTTTTTGATGAAAAGCCTTTTTGAAGTTCAGGATCAAGTGAATGATTGTTTGAAAATCGCCTTCTTATATACTGCATCTACTCTTCCTTCTTTTTCCTTTAATGTTGCTATTTCTTTTTACAGTTGTAATTTTATTCCCATAGAGATCATTGTATAACGTCGGTAGCGTTCATAGTAGCAGCATCATATATGCTTATAACAAGTTATTAGACTCACTCCTTTTGTTTATTAAATGTAAACAAAAGTTGACAGCTACAAAACATCAATGGTAAGATTGTAAAAAGTGTTTGTTAAAATTAAATTAATATTTTTCTAATTTTAGGCTGATTCTTGTAACAATATTATTAATAAATGTATATTGTCTTTATAACACAAGCTAGAATAAAATTAGGAGTTAATTATTATTTCTAATATTCTAAGCAACATGCATTTTATTTCACATAATTTTTCTCACTATTTACTTCTCAGCATCAGTTTTAATATATTTCAGGTACTTTCATTTATAATTAATTTCGGACAGGTAGAAATGGGAGAAAAAGTGAATTATGTAAAAAGCATCCACACCCTCAAATACTTAACTTGTATCCTTAAAATAATTAAATTTCTATAAAACAAGAATTCAGGCGGTTTTAGTTAAATAAAATGCATTTTTTAAAAATCATAAAGTTGAAAAACCAGAAGTTAAAATTTTGTAAGAATTTTATTTTTAAAACAAGAAATTATGTACCTGGAAAACTTTCGTTTTAGATTACGAACTAATTAAAAAAAATTTTTCTGGAAAAAAAAGTGGCAAAAGTGAGAGTCCCTTAACAGCACCATCTTCGAAATTTTTTTTAAGTTTAACACACTTTTAAAAATTATTAAAAAGTTTTCAGAAATTTTTTATATAAGTCCTATCAATTACCTTTCCAATGAGCTATAAATGACTTAAATCGGTTTAGTCAATCGTTAGCAATCGATATTCAAAGATACTCATATTTCGCAAGCCCCCACAACTTTGCCGCCACCCTGTGTCATCCCTAGATCGAAATTTAATTTTTTGAAAGAAATGGTATTTTTATTTTTTTATTGGCTATCTGTATATGAAATTTTATCGAAATCAAAGGGGGTCAGGAACATCGATTTTGCGGTGACGTGGAATTGCTCTATAAATAATTGAACTTCGTCTTTAAACCATATTGAGTAAACTAGACGGAAAAAATCTGTTTATAAAATAAATAAAGTCATTTATTCTTTATTTTATGAACTTCACATAAGTAAATAAACACACAAAGTATTCAAAACCCTTATTGAACTACCCTGAATCCGGTCACCATTTTTATCATCACCATTGAACTCAGCATCTTTGATTATTTTAAAATCGAAATAATGACGATAATTTTGACCAGATCCCCAACCCTCACCCCTTATTGAACTACCCTGAATCTGGTCAACATTTTTACCATCACCATTGAACTCAGCATCCTCGATTATGTAAAAATCGATAATGATGACAATAATTTCGATCTTTGTGTAACCGACCCCCCAACCCCAGCCTATTATTGGACTACCCTGAGTCCAGCCCCAATTTTTATTATCATAATTGAACGCAGCATCCTCGATTATGCTAAAATTGATAATGATGACTATAATTTCGATAGTTCTTATAACCGACCCCCAACCCCCAACCCTCATTGAACTACCCTGAGTCTGGTCAACATTTTTACCATCATTATTGAACTCACCATCCTCGATTGTGTAAAAATCGATAATAATGACAATAATTTCGATACTTTGTAAAACCGACCCCCCAACCCCTACCTATTATTCGACTACCATGAGTCCAATCCCAATTTTTATTATGACAATAATTTCGATATTTTTTATAACCGACCGCCCAACCTCCACCCTTTTTTGGACTACCCCGTGTCCGGCCCCATTTTTATTATCATCATTAAACTCAGCATCCCCGATTACATTGAAATCGACACCAAACATGACATGCAAAAAAAATATTTTTTTCTACGATAAAGGTACCCCCTTGCGAATAAAAAATAGTTATGTCACCAATCAGGGGGTAATATAGAGGATTGTATTTGTTATGAAATTCTGATTCTAACGGTACCCCACATGATATATTTTACTCATTTAATGTGTCAACCCCACCCACGGGGTTGGTTGGGGGTAGGGGTGCAAAACAATTTTTGAGCTGAAAGTTGCGCTGGTCTGAATAAAAGACAATGGTGCCATTAAATTTCTTTTATCTCTTCCCATTTATTTTATATAGATTTTTATACGCTAAAAGTGAAAGAGGGTGTAGAGGGGCGAGGGTGGATCCTACCACCCCAATTTCATAAAGTTTTCGGGAGACGGCCAAGCTCGATTGATTGATATCAAAATCACAAAATAGAGTCAAAAACATTTCCAAAAACCACGTTTTCTGCCCGATTCCTAAAAAAAACGATAAATAAGTTTGCAAGGGCAAACAGCGAGTCTAGAAAGCTCTCTCCCCAATATAAGCAAAAAATAATTCACTCCATATCAATTTCACATATATAAATCTTTTAGTCGTTCTGGTCTGGAGAGTTTTTGTTAAACTGTCCATCTGCGACCATGCTCAAAATCGTGCTATACAATTTGTGATAACAAATTCTAAAATATGAAGGGGCTGAAATCTCAAGGCTCTGAGATATCAAGACTTCGGTCTGGGTTAAGGATTTTGATATAATTTTCGGCAAAAAACTTTTATGAGGACATGGTTTTTAGTTTTGGGCTAAACTCTTTGTTAAAGATACTATCCTAGCTCTTTTGGACGCTGTTCAAAAGCGTGCTATACGAATTGGTGTTGATCGAGATTTAACATTAGATCTTGATTCCCTACAACATCGTTGCACTGTTGCTGATCTCGTTGTTTTTTATAAATATCGTCACCAGCAGTGCTCGGATGAAATCAGGTCCATAATGCCTCAGACATATGTTTTTCCTCGTTTGACTCGTCAATCGGTTTGTGCAGGTGGTCGGACTGTCGAGATTACTCACTGTCATAGTAATAGAAAGCAAAGGGATTTTTTTAGACGTACATCGTACAAATGGAATGCTTTGCCCGAATCAATAGTCTCGAGTGCTTTCAATCCACAAAGATTTAAAAAAAGCGTCCACCTCAAGACGCATGTTGTTGTGCGACCTAGGTCTTAAAAGGTATTTATGTGTTGTTGTGACACATTTTGTAATTCCTACTACACAACACTTATAGAATTCTATATTCTATATAGAAACAATCAACGTTTGCATTGAAATAAAATTTACGAAAATTTCGCCATCCTCGCAATACGGTTAATTATTTAAAACTTATTTTATTATAGCCTCTTCTGTAGCCTTCTTCTGTATTTTGCCTTTTCTAGACTGGGATCAATCGATTTGTCTTACATTTACAGTATACTATCATAAATTTTTTTATTGAGATAAAAAACACAGGATAGGGAACATGATTCGTGTAAATGTAATGCATATTGTATCAATTAATAGTTTCTTTTTCCTGACGTTCATAAAGAAAGCGCCTTTCCCTTCTTGCAACGTGCGTCGTGTCAATGCTAAGCCAAAATTTACAGAGATAGTAACAACAGTAATACATCAACACCTATTCAGATATTTTTTTCAATAACTTTTACCTTAATCTGCATTTTAAACCACCAATAAATTCAACCCTAATAACCAAACGAAATCGGGATAAATATCAAGGATTAACATAAACTTCCAAACAAAATTAAAAAATTTTCTGTCTTGCTTTAAAGGCTAGGTATTTCTTCTCAACTATAAAAAAGTTTTATATAAAAAAAATTATATTTAAAGATAAAATAAAATATAATTTATTTCAACTTTTTTATCTTATCAACTTTTTATGAAAATGTCATTTTCATTAAAAACGAAAATATGAATAAACCGAGAAAAAGAACGATTTCCTCAAGAGAAATTTCCATAGGAAAAATTGTAATATTTTCAAAATGTGTAACCGAGATGAGAATTAGTAAATGGTGATTCAAATCTGGAGGAAACTCATCGTAAGCTCATAATTGTTGCATATAAAAACAAAATTGTACAGAAGTTTTTCATCAATGTGTAGTTCACGCAAAGTGAAACCGAAAAAGGATTAAGTAAATATATATTTTTAAAATATATATTTTTTGTCTCGTTGCCCTAATTTACATATGAAATAAAATTCCTTAAATGTTTTTCTACTTGTTGATGTATTAATTTTCATTCTTAAACAAATGTGGCAAAATATGTGGAGTTAAAACTATGAAAAACGAAAACTAATAATATCAGAAAAATGATACGAAAAGCGACAGGTATTTCGGATAGAATTTTATTTAAATTTAATAGGATATATTTCTTTAAAATATCTGTCATTTCAGCATTTACCTTGTTCTTTTTCCATATTTTTGTGATTTTGAAAACGAGAAGAAAATGTAAATTAATGTATTGGACACAAATTTGGGTCTTTTCTAAAGTTTTGTCGATAAAGAAAAACGGCAAAAAATGCTTCAGCTGGCAGAAAAAATAAAAATATATTGATTAATAGGTATTTCTCACAAAAGGTCATCGTCGGTAATTTTTTCTTAATTTTTAAATTATCACCATGTCCATTGATACAGTAAAAGTCATAAAAATAAGTCAAAACCAAATTTAATATTGCGCAAATAATTGATTCTAACTCGTTTGATTTGGCTCTGGAAACGGCAGTCACTCTTGTTTCACATTATGTTATTTGTAATATAATGATGTTACTGTTATTATTTGTGTCATTTGGTGTTGCGCTATTAATTGATCATGATCTGAGGATCTGATCGTCAAATCATCAGATCTTTAAATCCTCAGATCATCAAATCATCAGATCTTCAGATCATCAGATCATCAGATCATCAGATCATCAGATCATCAGATCATCAGATCATCAGATCATCAGATCATCAGATCATCAGATCATGAGATCCTTAGATCATCAGATCATCAGATCATCAGATCCTCAGATTATCAGATCATCAGATCAAATCACCAGAGGTAGGTACGTAATTACTCATACAAATTATTTTGATAATTAACAAGTATGTACTAACGATTAGCATTGATAATAACGCAAGAAAAATTCAACATTTTTCACAAAACTTAACAGTGTATGCATGACGCCTAAGTGTTTGCTTCTCTAATTTTATACATCGTTAATCTCTACCCAGTTGAATGAATGACTCAAGCTCAAACCAACACAGACAATAAAATAAACGTCACAAATAAAGATTAAAAATCGACAAAAAAATTTAATATGATTAGGTAACAAAACATGTGCTTAGTAGTTTTGTATAAAAAATCGAGTGAAGTAGATATAAATATAAAATTGTGCGTGAAATGTCAGAAATTATTTATCGAATAGCTTTGACCGATGACAACGATGAAATACTGGAAATACTTCGTCAATACTACTATCCAGATGAACCAATTACAATAGGAAATAAACCAATACAGCAATCACCAGAAGATGAAGCTTTTTCAATGAGAAATATTCCATATGGAACATCAGTCGTTGCTATAGATACGAAAACCAATAAAATTGTTGGAGTTTGTATATCCGGACCAATCTTTCCTAACGATGATCTTGAAATGATTGAAGAATCTAAAACAACAAAAGATAAAAAATGGCAAGAGATATTAGAGTTATTTGTATACCTGGAACAAAAAGCAAATGTGTTGCAGAGATTCAATGTTGAAAAATCATTGCATATGTATGCGGTTGGTGTTAATCCAGCATATCGTGGCAACTCGATTGGTTTAAATTTAATGAAAAATGTTATCGAAAATGGAAAAGTGAAAGAATATAATTTAGCAAGTGTTGACTGTACAAATGTGTTTTCAATTAAAATTGCCGAGAAATTAGGAATGGAGCTTGTTGCCACAACAAATTTTGATGAATATCTAGATGAGAATAAACAACAAGTTTTTTGTCCACCTCCACCTAATAATACAATTAAATCATTTGTGATACGAATTTGAAGAAAAAAATAAAATATTAAATTATTTACATAATTTAACTATTTTCAGTGTTTGTGTTATATCTGTAAACCGGATTAATCGGCTAAAAGGGCCTAGTCTGATTAAATTTCTGTATAATATATCATTCTTACCGTTTTCTCTCTCTTTATATTCAGTGATAGAAAAAAAATATTTTTGCTTGTTCGATGGAGTTCCCCTATCTTAAATCATATTCTAATCGCTGATTAGAAAAAAACTTGCGTCTGTGTTAACCTTAATTAATCAAATTAAATTTTTTCAACATCGATTAATTTAACGTAAGTGGTTGTCACCAGCAGTAGATATTATTTCACTTTTTTTATAACCACGCAATTTAAAAAAGTTTAGTAGAATAGTTGAATGCATAATCTGAATTCAACGTTTATTTCAAACCTAGCCAACAAATTTTCGTTCAGATAGATCAATGGGGATGTGATAGCCTTCCATCATTAACTATGCTAATCATTACCTTTTTTGCGTTGCTAATACTCCATGCAAGGACGTTGACTGTCCACAAGTGTTATTCGCCTGTATTAATATTACTTCTGAAAGACCTAAGTATTACATTCATCAGCTCAAAGTGAAATTCTTACCCCCATTATTTTTGGCATTTCTCAACGTTTTAGGACTTAGACTGATTCTGACTGACTTCGACTGACTCTAAAATCAGACTGACTTAGACTGATTCTAAAAAAGCAAAAAAAAACAAATGTGTGTCTGCCTGCATGCCATCCGGCCGTCCGTCACAACCGACGAAATCTAGAAAATCGCTGGACGGATTGGATTTTTTTTTTTCTAAAAATAGGTTTACTCAATGGGAAGAGGCGAAAGGACGATGTGTTCGATAGCTGTTCCGGAACTGTGTTAAAAAAATCGTCAAGTGTGTCAAAACAAGAAAATTTGCATATATTTTGCTTAAAAAACGTTCATTTGAAGTGTTTACGAGTAGGAACATTGAATTTGGAGAAATCTTGATGGTCGGGATTGGTATGTGAGACCAAAATCTAGATTATTGCATTATAAGTTTGTCAAAAAAATGTTGTCAAGTGTGTCAAAAGAAAGATTTTTATTTATTTTTACCCAATTTTTTGGAATAAAGATAAAATTAATAATTTGTATGATTGAAAATATATTATTATTATAGAGAATTATGGCATTATAAGTTTGTCAAAAAATAGTGTCAAGCGTGTCAAAAAATGATTTCATTGATTTTTTTAGCCAATTTTTGGGGAAAAAAATGTAGCTGTTTTTATGACGTAAATGTAATTGAACATGTAAATTTTTTAATTTGTTATAGTTTTTGAAATATTTTTGGAATTTTTAAATAAGTTTGTATTTTTGATTTTGTAATAATTTTTGCAATATTTTTAGAATTTTAGAAAAAGTTTTAACTTTTGATTTTGTAAGAATTTTTGGAATATTTTTGGAATTTTGAAAAATTTAAAATTTTTGATTTTTATTATAATTTTTGGAATTTTGAAAAAAGTTTCAAGTTTTGATTTTGTAATAATTTTTGGAATATTTTTAGAATTTTGAAAAAAGTTTGATTTTATTATAAATTTTACAATATTTTTGGAATTTCGAAAGAAATATGAATTTGTAATTTTGTAATATGCTGAAAATGTAAATGAAAAAAATTGGACATGGACATTTTTGAATTTGTTATTGTTTTTGAATATTTTTGGAATGTTGAAAATGTTTCAATTTTTGATTTTGTAAGAATTTTTGGAATATTTTTAGAATTTTAGAAAAATTTTAAATTTTTGATTTTATTATAATTTTTATAGTTTTGGAAAAAATTTCAATTTTTGATATTGTTATAATTTTTGCAACATTTTTAGAGTTTTGGAAAAAGTTTGAATTTTTAAGAATTTTTAGAATATTATTAGAATATAGAAAAAGTTAAAATTTTTGATTTTATTCCAATTTTTGGAATATTTTTAGAATTTTGAAAAAAAAATTTTTTAATTTTATATATATTTTTAGAATTTTGAAAAAAGTTTCAATTTTTGAATTTTTAAAAATTTTTGGAATATTATTAGAATTTAGAATAAGTTTAAATATTTGATTTTATTCTAATTTTTGGAATATTATTGGAATTTTGAAAAAAGTTTCAATCTTTGATTTTGTATAATTTTTTCAATATTTTCAGAATTTTTGAAAAAGTTTAATCTTTGATTTTGTAATTATTTTTGGAATATTTTTGGAATTTTAAAAAAAATTTGATTTTATTTAATTTTTACAATATTACAATTGCCTACAATTACCGATCGATTTTCATGAAACATTGGTAAAAGCTTTCAAGTAACATGAGAAATGTTTTATAAGCTTTTGGAGTACATTGGATAATATTGGTCCACCATACAACAGGTGGTTTTTTCCACAACTTTTTTATGTTTGTTGGGAGTATAAAGCATTCATTCGTGAAGGAATTTTGATGACACTTTCGAAAAAGATGCAAACATGTATGACAAGGAACTGATTAGTTTTTAAGTGATAGTGAACAAAATGGTGTGGGGTCCCTGGAGCACCTGTTTTTTTAAAGCTCAACAACATCTGCACCTGATAATTTAATTGGATGAAACTTGATACATGAGTTTTTAGTACGGTTCACAATAGTTCTGCATCCCAACTTCCAGTTTTTCACTTCCGCTAAAAAAATTTTGTTTGTACATTTTTGATGTTTTCTCAGTGTCTTTATGCACACTACAGCCTACAATAATGAAGTGATTATGATGAAGCTTATGGAAAAGGTTACAATTAGTGTGAGAAGATAGTTATCATATTTTGGGACACATCGATCAAAGTGGCGGGGGGCTTGCCATACAAATGCTGACTTTTCACACTTTGATTTTAAAGTTTGTTAGGAGCATACAGACTTCATTCTTTGATCAATTTTAATGAAACTTTCGAGAAAGATGCAGTCTTAAATGATTTAAATGATAAAGAACTGATTAGTTTTTGGACAATATTGGGGAAAAGTGGTACGAGGCCTCTAGAACACCTGTTTACTGTGTCACAATTTTTTCATTGTTTGTTGGGAGCACACACCATTCGTTCGTGAACGAATTTTGATGACACTTTGGAAAAATATGCAAACTTGTATGGCAAGGAACTGATTAGATTTTGAGCGATAGTGAACAAAGTGGTGGGGGTGTCCAATACACCTGTTTTTTTAAAGCTCAATAACATCTGTACCTGATAATCGAATTGGATAAAACTTGGTACATACTCTGAAAAAAACATGTCCTATTTCCAATCGAAATGAAATTGTCTCAACCTCTCCGTGCGGTCACGTATGGCGAATCAAACTACGAAATTGCTTCAACAACTCTACAATTATAAATCGATGAAGTTGAGACAATCACACGAAATATTTATGTGAAAATAAAATATAGTTCAATTAATCTCAAATACTTAAACTTTAAAATGATAAATTCATGATATAAGGCCAAAGAAATTTTTTTTCAGGGAAATAGTTATTATCTTTATTCAACTACTGTTATATTGGATATAACACTTTATATTTTAAATAAACCTCACTCTGTTGTTAGGAAGATGTTATCGTGTAGTTGTACCAATCACAGTGAAATTGTTTGCAAATAATTTTTCTTTGCATGAATAATCAACTGCCAACTTGGAGATGAGGTTGTCATGAGCCTCAATTTTTTTTCAGTGTACACATTTAGTACGGTTCACAACAGTTCTGCATTCCAACTTCCGGTTTGTCGCTTCCGCCTTTTCCATGGTGAATTGGATAGAAGTTGCCTATCTGTTTGTTAGTTGCCTATCTGTACCATTCTATAGACACAATATCTCATCCACATGTATCTACACCAAAAAGAGACGTGTTTAGAAAAGGCATGTGAACCGTTTAAGATTTGACTTTCGGACCAATTCATGAACAGTTTAGCGAGTAAGAGTGATAAAAGAGAGCCCATTGGAAGTCCATCGGCAAATTTGAAAAACTTATTATCGAATGTGAAATAGTTCTGTTCAACACAAGTTCTGTAGATGAGTAAAAGATCATCTTTGAGTTCGACAGAATTAACAGATGTATTAATCATTTGGAGAGCTATATGATTAAGAATGTTTAATGCAACTGATGTGAACAAACTAGCTACATCAAAGCGTATAAGTTTGGAATTCATTGAGATGGTGACGTCTTTGATTTTTTATATGAAATCGATAGAATTTTTGACTGAAAAGGGAGAGACGAATCTAGTAACTTCAACTAAGAATTTGTTGAATTTTTGGCAGAGTGTATGCTGGAGCACTACACTAGGACACAATAGGTCTGATTGGGACGTTTTGTTTGTTAAATTTCGTTAGTCCGTAAAGGACAGGAACGAATGGATTCATCTGCTTCAATAGGAAAGTTGTTGATGATGGGATAAGATTTGGGCAGGAAGCCAAACCAGCCAGTTATATTAAGTTTTTGTAAATAATCAGTTTTAGGTAAAAGAATATTGGTATTCGCTTTACAAAATATTACATTTTTATTATACATTTTTCTTTTTAGGGATTTAATTAAACTAAGGTTATTATTGATGGAGTATTACATACCTTCGAAAGCTGATTTCCTGATTTCTTCAGCACAGATGGATTTCAGGTTGTAGATGTTGATTGAAGTCTGAACGTTTTTGCCTGAGAGTGCTACTTCTATTTCAATTGCGACTGCTGTTGCACTTCTGATTGGATCTTGCCCATAGGAGCAATTTTCAGACCTCTTTCAAGCAGTTGTGTCTTTTAAATCGCAAGGTTGATGTCTGAGAGGTTGTTGATTCTTGGGTAGTTTTTTTTTTGTAATTTTCAAAAACACAGTTTTTGACTTATTTTCGACAACGTAAAATTTTTTTCTTTCAACCCCTCCCCCGTTCCCCTCTTAACTTCGAACATTACAAAAAATTATATACACGGAACCCCCAGTGATCGCATTATATTCGTACTTGCCTGACGTTTTTTTGTAACTTGATATTGGTGTAACCAGGTAGGGGGCTAGAGGGCAATCTAGACGAATTTTGGCCCTCCCTAGGATATGAAATTCGTGAAGCATACACCCGGTAGGAAAATAAAACTGTAAATCAATTTTTAAAATTATTTTGAAAGAGATTAATGGTTGTGCGTGATATGATCAACCTGATAGAAAAAAACATCTACATTAAAATATTGTCGCTGATAAAATAAAAAAGTGAACCTAATTATTTCTAATTTATTGAATCTTTGTTAAACGTTTGTCTAAAAAAAAATTAATACCTTCTTTTTGTTTTTTTTTTTTATTTTTTCACTAGGTTTACACAGGGTGGCTCAAAATATGTTAAGAAATGTAGTGACAAGGAAAGTTTTTAAGTTAAATTGTGCTTGAACGGGTTAACCGATTTTAATGATTTTTCTCCTTTTTATTTTATTTTTATTGAAAGGTTTTAAGTACCATAGGGCTTTATAAAAGTATTACACTAATAAAAAAATGATATTCACATATCATTATTTTTTTAAATTTAATTTTTCAAACTTTCCGATTTCAAAAAGTACCTTTAATTCTATATTTGAAAGATGGGGCAACACCTGGGGCTACCTAATTACTCAGAGCACGTATGTATCACAATATTTTGCAAACCACAATTTAAAGCCATCAAAAATTTTGTTTTGGTCTGATTCAACTATCGTCCTACACTGGATTAACTCTGAATCCAGAGACTTTTTGCCATTCGTTTCAAATAAAATTGCCGAAATAGTAACAATTACAAAATCGGTTGATTCGAATTGGATTCCAACGAACATGGATGTAGTCGATGAAGCCACACGTGCAATATTTCCGGTTAATTTTCGATATCAAAATAAATTCATAATCGGGCGATAGTTTTAGGTAGATTTCATATAAAAATCTACCTATTGCAATGGGCTTCATCTCGGAATTTCGGAAAAATTTTTGTGCCAAACGACTATATATGATAAGCGGAGACGAAAAAACAAAAAAAAAAAGTTTATATATATATATATATATATATATATATATATATATATATATATATATATATATATATATATATATATATATATATATATATACATATATATATATAAATATATATATATATATATATATATATATATATATATATATATATATATATATATATATATATATATATATATATATATATATATATATATATATATATATATATATATATATATATATATATATATATATATATATATATATATATATATATATATATATTAAGCTTGCCAGATCGCCCGGCTAAAGCCGGACTCGCCCGGCTTTTGTTGGTAAAACTTGGCTGAAAAATCGCCCGGTTCGGACGCCCGGATTTCTAAACAAAAACCGGAAATCGCCCGGATTTTTCCAACATTTGTTCATTGAAAAAAAAATATATATATAATATTAATTCGTTTTATAGTCAAAATTTCAATAATCTGTATCTTTCTTATTCAAATATGTTTCACATGTTACATCGTGTTATTTTCAATGTTTCATATGAAAATATATAAACAATTGACATCATTTCAATGTTTTATAATTTATATATTGTGCTCTCGTTCGTTCAATCGTATGCTGCAAATTGTGGAGTTTGGTTTAGTTATCCCAGCGGCCAATACGACAACTGAGCGCGTATTTCTCACATCAGTGACATTTGGACAAAAGAAAAAGGCAAATTGACACTGGAAAACGTTCGGGCACAATTGATGGTAAAATTCAAATGGAAGGAGACATGTCCAGAGTTTTATACAAAAATAAAAGAAGATGCTGGTTTTCTCCAAAAAGTTGCTGGAAGTGAAAAATACAAAATGAGAGCTGATAGTTTGTTTGGTACTCAAGAGAGTGGACAGTCATCGACTTCGATGGAGATTGATTGAATACAATGTTGACAATTTAAGCATAGAACTCTTTCTGTAATAAACAGAATTAAAAATATTATTAACAAAATATATTTCAACATTTCAAAGCAATAAAGAGTTTTCAAAGGTTATTTATTGTTGTGTACGAGGTACGAGTGGATTTTATACTATGAATTAAAACACAACATATAATTTTATAATATAATTATTATTTAAATTATGATTTAATATTAAGATCCGCTTTCACTAATCGGTAGATACAGAATGCCCTATTTAATATCTTTGATATTACAAAACATTTCAAATAGCGGTACAATACATGTTACATGAATACAATATAATTCAATACAATAAAATATAGATTCGTGGGTAGCACACCTATTTGTTGCGTACCCAACACCTCCTCTTCTGAAGATACTTGCTGCAGTAAGTTAGGATTTTTGTCTTGGGCGTAATCGTCGTGCAATTGGAAGATGGTCATCCACATCATCATCATCATCATCAATAGTTATGGTTGTAATTTCTGTTGGATCAGATGTGATGTCTAGACTTGACAAATTAGGTATAATTATAGCTGACGATGGTGTTGCAGCTGTAGCTTCAGATGTAGCTGGAGTATGATTCTCTTCTTTATTGTTATGGTTAACGGCTTGATTTACATGAGCATCATATAAATTAAAAGTATCAAATAACGTTGAGTATACTTTGTTGTCCTGCTCATTTCTTTTAATAATTTGATTTGTGTGTCGTTTCCATATATGGTTATTAACTTGAACATTGTAAAGAACGGTGCCACATTTGCTTATAATAGTGGCAGGTATCCAAGTGGGTTTTGTAGTTCGAAAATCTCTAACGTAAACCATTTCGTTGTGAACAAAACTTCGTTCCACTGCACCATGTTTATTATTAAACTGTTGCTCGAAGGCGGTATTGCGAGATTGAGATATTGATGTTTGATTTGGACGTAACAAATCGAGTTTTGTTTTAATCTTCCTTCCAAACATAACCTCGGCTGGTGTCTTGTTTTGCAATGTTGGATTTGGTGTAGATCGATAACATTTTAAAAATGTAAAAAGTGCATCAGATGTTATCTCTTCCCCCTCCAGTTTGAGAATAGCTCTCTTGAATGTGTCCACAAACCTTTCAACCTGACCATTTGACTGTGGATGAAAAGGTGGACTAAAAGAATGATGAATACCATTTTCAATACAAAAGGATTTAAAAATGTAGGATGTGAATTGTGTTCCATTGTCAGACACAATTGTGTCTGGTAAACCAAATCTGGCAAAAATGTCTTTCAGCTTATTTATAGTTGCGGTAGATGTTGTATTTGGCATTATAAAAATTTCTGGCCATTTTGATAATGCATCGACAACTAATAAAAAATGTTTTCCTTGAAATGGACCTGCATAGTCTATGTGAATGCGTGACCATGGCTTTAATGGTTGTGGCCATGATGCTAGTTTAGTTTTAATAGGTGACTTGAGTACCATTGAACAATTTTCACATCTATTGACCCAATCGGAAATTTGTTGATCAATATTTGGCCAATAAACAAAACTTCTTGCAAGTGCTTTCATGCGAACTATGCCTGGATGACCATTATGTAGTTGCTTTAAAATTTTTCTCTGTAATGAAAAAGGAATTACTACACGATCTAAATAAATTATAATACCTTCAGATTCAGCTAATGAATCTTTGTGGTTGTAGAATGTCTTCAACTCATCATTTAAGATATTATCTGGCCATGAAGTGCGAATATATTTTGAAACTAGTTGTAACAACTTATCTTTTGCGGTTTCTTGAACGACAGTGTCATACGTAATTGGCAATTCACGTATACTATCTACCAATACACGTTTCACTTCAGCTTCTAGTTTGATTGATGCTATTACAAAATCTTCTGTGTCTGAAACTTTCTGTTGATAAATGAGACGTGATAGCACGTCTGCATGACCAAAATTGCTTGAATTTTTGTACTTAATCTCAAAACCATATGACAGCAATTGTAATGCCCAGCGTTGAAGACGGTTCGCTGTATATACTGGAATACCCTTTTTTGATCCGAAAATTGCCAAAAGTGGTTGATGGTCAGTGAAAAGTATAAATTTTCTACCATGTAGCATGCGATGAAACTTTTTTAAACAAAATACTAGAGACAATGCTTCTTTCTCTATTTGACTATAATTTTGTTCAGTTTTGGTCAATGATCTAGAAACATGAGCGATAGCTTTTTCAGAGCCATCTGGAAAACGATGCATAATGACACCTCCAATACCATAGTTTGAAGCATCACCAGCAACGATGATTGTTTTTCTTGGATCGAAATGTGTGAGAGCCAAATCTGATTGTAATATGGCTATTGCTTTGTTGAATGAATTTTGACATTCGTTTGACCATACGAATTTTGAATTTTTTTGGAGTAACCTGTCTAAAGGTGCTCTTATGTCTCTCATTTCTTTGATAAACTGACCATAATAATTGATCATACCAAGAAATGAACGGACTGTTGTGATATTAGTTGGTGCAGGCATGTGTGATATAGCCTTAATTCGCTCGACATCAGGTTTGCGACCATCACGGTTGATAATAAAACCAAGATAGTTGATTTGAGGCATTTTAAATGAACATTTTTCAACTTTAAGATGAAAACCCCAGTCTTGTATGCGACTAAGAACTTCATGTAAGTTTTTGTCGTGATCATCTTCAGTTTTACCCATGATTATTATGTCGTCTATGTAACTAACAACACCTGGTAAGCCAGACAACATTGTGTCGATAATTTGTTGAAATATACTAGGAGCCGATTTTATGCCAAAAGGTAGTCGATTGTAGCGATAAAGTCCACGATGTGTGTTGATCGTTAACAATGGTTTAGACTCGTTACTAACTTGCACCTGAAGATAGGCATCTGAAAAATCGATTTTAGAAAAAAATATACCTCCATTTAAAGATGCGAAAATATCCTCTGGTGATGGTAAAGGATATTGATGAGGTTCTAGATTTTCATTTAAACCAGTAGAAAAATCGCCACAAATTCGAATTGACCCATTTGTTTTTTTTACAGCCACAATTGGAGCAGCCCACTCTGAATAATTAATAGGCGTAATGACATTGATTTGTTCAAGACGACTTAATTCGCTGTCAACAGCTTCTAAGGATGCTAAAGGTACTGGTCGTTTTGGACGAAAAATTGATTTTGAACCTGGTTTGATATGAAGTGCTGCTTCAGCCTTATTGCATAGACCCAGTGAAGATTGAAATAATTTATCATATTTATGTTTCAAAGTTACCATGAATTGTTGTTGGCTAAAATTTTTTGTATTCGCTGGTTCCCTTAGGCTCGTCAGTTGATTACAAAATGAATTTATGGGAACATCCCACAGCCCAAATAATTCTATCAAATCGATTCCCAAAATATTTAAATCTGGAACATTTGATATGTATATTGTACATAGTTTATTGATATCTCTGAATGATAAATTACATTGTAGTTCAGACATAAGTTGTAAAGTTTGTTGAGACGCATTTTTAGCTGTGTGAGAGGTTGGTTCCGTCAAAGGACTACCAATTTTTACCCATGTACTATGTGAAATTATAGTTATGTCTGATGCTGAATCTATTTGTAGTCGAACTGGAATATTATTTATCTGTACCGTTGTGTATTTGCGTTGAGTATCATTATTTATTGCTGATACAGAAAAAATACTGTTAGTGTTTGAAAATAAGCGGCTTGAGTTTTTATTTTTTTTGTAAATTTTTCTTTTGTGTTGAATAGCATTTTTGCTCCTATCGAAACAAAACCCTTCTTTATGTCCTAACTGCCCACATTTAAAACATTTGTTTGTTTTGAAAGAACAATTTACTGTGTAATGCCATTCGCCACACAACCAACATGGTGATTTTGGAAGTTTGATTTCGTCGTTTGAAACTGGGTTACTATAATTTTTGTTTGAATCAACTTTATTAATTGCATGCATTGATGTACCAACCATTGCAGTGTCATGTTTGAGATTTAATAAACGATTACATTCAGTTGTTAAATCATTTACTGTTGTTTCACTTTTTGATTCAATTACTGATAATAGTTTTGTTCGAATGTCGGCATCATGTGAGTGTGTTAAGCCACAAACAAAAATTAAACATTTAAATTGATCAGCTGTTAATGACGATAGATTAAAATCCTCACACTGCCGGTTGACTAAACCTGCATATGTTATATAATCATCACATTGATTTTTTTCGAATTTCAAACAATTATAACGGCGTGCAAAAATAGAAGTACTTTTACCAAATATGTAAATTAATTTTGCCACAGTATCTTTAAAATTTAAATCTCTTGTTATTTTAGGTAAAATATAATTTGTATACCTGTTATGTGCAGTAGAATCCAGTTTCCTTAATAATAATCGAACCAAAGAAGGGTCATCTAATTCTTTTCCATCAACAGTAAAAACTTCTTCATGCCTTGTGTACCAATTTTCAAAAGTATTGTTATTTTCTTCGTCATACGAAAATACGGTAATAGACTTTGATAAAGTATCCATTAATTTTTCTGAAGATGATTTAATTGTTGTAGTCGTGTTATTGCATAAAGAATTATTGAATGATGATTCTTGTAATGATTTAACAATAGCGGCATTCATTTTTCTTTGTTCTTCCATAAACAATTTGAATTGGTCTATATCCATTTTCACTATTAGGTGTAATATTTTTGTATGTTAAACTACACTGTTTATATAAAAATGATAAATTGTTTAACTGCACTAGATATAGTATGTTTTCTTTGTGTGTAGGTATAACGTTAGTTTTATTATTTAACAAAATCACTGAAAAACTTTTTCACGAGTCACGATTTTAATTACCATTTTGTTTTTAAAAATAATCGAAAACTAACGCTCCCGACGTCGCCAATATGTTGTGTACGAGGTACGAGTGGATTTTATACTATGAATTAAAACACAACATATAATTTTATAATATAATTATTATTTAAATTATGATTTAATATTAAGATCCGCTTTCACTAATCGGTAGATACAGAATGCCCTATTTAATATCTTTGATATTACAAAACATTTCAAATAGCGGTACACTACATGTTACATGAATACAATATAATTCAATACAATAAAATATAGATTCGTGGGTAGCACACCTATTTGTTGCGTACCCAACATTTATGAAAAAACATAGTCTTTTTGTTTTCTTCTTTTCGGTGCGATTTTTAAAAATTTTGTATTTTTCCCGGATTTCGCCCGGCTTTTCAAATGGAAATTTTGACACTTGTCGCCCGGATTTTGCCCGGATTTATAAAAAAGCCGCCCGGATTTTCCGGCCCGGAATACCTTCAAAAAAAATCTGGCAAGCTTAATATATATATATATATATATATATATATATATATATATATATATATATATATATATATATATAAACGATATGAGATATAACGAAAACGACCGGCACTCTCACGGTCGGATTTGTTGAGGTAGATCAAAAAAATTTTCTGTCCTTGTGTGTTCTAATAATATCTTCGACAAATTTGTGAATCAGCAAAATCCAACTGGTGGTTAAGAAACTAGAGGCTTTTTTCTGAAAAATATTGATTTTTTAAAACCGTTATAACGGCCGTTTGGATACTAATATTTCAAACAATTTAACAAATTTAGAATCTTTGGAATTTTTTTTATCAATTTGTTTTAAAAATAGACCTCTGCAGTTAGAGGTTCCTGAGAGAGTGGCTCCAACCAAAAAATTTGCAAAAAAAATTTTTTTTTTTAAACAACTGGCACTCTAACGGTCGCATTTATAAGGCCAGATCAAAAAACCTTTTCTAAAAATGTGCGTTTTATTAATATCTTGGACAAGTTCGTAAATCACCCCAATCCAACTCATGGTTAAGAAACTACAAGCTTTATACTAGAAAAAAAACTCTGTGTTAAAGATCCGTTATAACGGCCGTTTGGATTCTAATATTTTTAAAAACTTCATAAATTTAGAATCTTGAAAACCTTTTTAATCAGTTTCTTTCAAAAAAAAGACCTCTGCAGTTGGAGGTTTCTGAGTGAGCGGCTCCAACAAAAAAGCTTGTAAAACACAAAATGCGTTTGAATCAACCGGCGCTCTCACGGTTGCATTTGTGGAACCAGATCAAAAATCGTTTCTTAAAAAGGTGTGTTTTAATAATATCTTGGACAAGTTCGTAAATCAGAAAAATCTGACACATGGTTAAGGAACTATAGGCTTTATACTAGAAAAAAAAGTGGTTTTTTTAATCCGTTATAACGGCCGTTTGGATGCTCATATTTTTTAAATCTTCATAAATTTAAAATCTGTGGAAAAATTTAAATCCGTTTCTTATATATATAAACCTCTGCAGTTAGAGGTTTTTGGCTTGTTGGCTTCAACAAAAAAGTTTGCAACAATCCCTAACTACAATTTCCAAAAACCTTATAACAGTCAATGTCAGCCTTATAACAGTCAAAAAAATAAAAGATTTGAATAGAAGAAATAAATTTTTTTTTTCTTAGAAATAAACTATTTTGATATTTTGCAGTAATTGCACGACATATGATATAGAATATGTTTGTGTCATAAATTGTCACACACATGTTCTGTGGTAGATTTGATGTTTGTTGCAAAATTGGATAGATATAATTTTGCTTGTAGGTAGCTAATTTTCTTTTAAAAACTTGTTCGATATCTGTTTGAAATTAGTTTGTTTTGTTTAAACTAATCTGATACATCAGATTCTACTCTCACACAAAACTGTCTGATCTCGAAATCTACCTATTTCTAGCGGATATACGTGCCGCTTGGACTTTTTCTAATTTAATACGTATTGTTGTCTAGATGTTTAGACCAATCATGAATTTTAGTCTAAAGAAAAATACTTAATAAAATAATTGAAGGATAGTTTAGCTTTGGAAATAGATAAAGCGGAGAAAGTATTGTGCCGTTACGCAAGTATTTTTTTTAGTTGGTGAGATGGATAGAATGAAAAAACGACGCCATAAATAAATATATAATTTAACATTCTTTGACATTATCTAACTTTATGAAAATAATTGTAGCAACATAATTGAATTAACAAATTTAAAAAAATTAAATAACATTTAGTGCAATACACATCAGCTGTGTTTTAATTATTTAGTAGCAGCCTGTCGTATACAACACAAATTAAAATTATTTGCGACGCTGATACATAAGCTGACTTCAGCACAGCTCTGGAAACAAAATGTTCTGGACATATAGTGAGCTGAATATTAGCTTATACTTCAATTAATGGCTGATTATTGTAATAAATTTTGAGTAGTTCTAATTAGAAAGACAGGTGTTGCGATTTGATCCATTATCGTCTAATAGCTTATCAATTCCTTCTCATATACAATGCCTATCTTTTGCTAAAGCATTATCAAAATTAGTACATTAAAGAAAGGGAAAAACTAAATAGTTTTGTACCAAGTTTCATTTAATTTGATTATCAGGTACTGATTTTGCATTAAAAAAACTGATGCTCGGAAAACTTCCAGTATTTTGTTTAATATCGTTAAAAAACTAATCAGCTCCTTGCCATACATATTTGCATCTTTTGTTAAAATGTCATCAAAATTATTTCACGAGCTTTCATTCATTTCGATTCATGAGTAGTTTACCCCAGTCTCGACATCATATAGCGCGAAGGTCTTGGATGATGTTATCACGCCAGCGTTGTCTAGGTCTTCCTCGACGAACACCATATTTTCAGCATTCTATTGAATGAAACCTTTCTACATGACTAAACCATCTAATTTGGTTGAATTTAATGAATCCGATTACATCGCAGCCTCCAAGAAGCTGTTTGATCTCATGATTCATTCGATTTCTATACTGATTTTTAGGAACTTTGCATGTTCCATAAATTGTTCGTATGATCTTCCTCTCAAATGTTGATTTTTTTTTTCTTTATCTCCATTTTAGGAGCATAGGGCGTCTACTAGGCTGGACTATCTAACTCTATTGGGGGCAATTCCTTTCAGTTGTATCCATGTCCTTCCGATATGTTCTGCTTCGGCTAGCTGGTTTGGTACCAGCTGCTTTGTTGTTCTTCAGTTTCTGTATGGCACTTCTAACTTCCCGCTCCGTCAGTGGATGTGTGTTGATAGTTTCGTTATTAGTGCCATCTGCAGGCTGGAAACTTTCCTCGTTGTTCTGGTAGTTGTCTTCGAAGTATTCTTTCCATCTATTAAGCTGCTGTTTGGTTGTTGTTAGGGTTTCACCAGATTCATTCTTTATTGGTGGGGTACACGTGTACTTGTTTGTGACCTTTCTTACGCATTGATGTAGCGTGCGCATATTTCTATTTGCGGCTGCTGTTACAGCAGTCTTGAGAATGTCTTCTCTGTATTTTCTGCGATCATTCCTTCCCATCTTTTTCACTTGTTTAGCTGTACTTTCATATTTGCTCTGCGCTTCAGTTGTGTTTTGGTGATATAATTGCACCTTGAGCTGTCGACGTTCTTCAATTTTCATCCAAGTATCATCGCTAATCCATGGTTTGCGGGACTTGTCTTTGATTCCGAGCACATCTGTAGCAGTGTTGATGTAGGCTGCTTCAATTTGTTCCCATTTATGATCAATATTGCTGGCTTCATGTCCTGATAGATGGAGCTGAAACGATTGTTTGAAGATGTCGTGTATGTTCTTATTTCTCAATCTATTGGTGTTGAATTTTCTCCGATTAGACTTATTTTGTTTCAAAGCGGCTGGTGTAATTTTGAATGTTGCTATTACCAGTTGGTGGTCGCTGTATATGTCTGCTCCACGCATTGTTCTGACGTTCTGAAGAGAGGACAGAAATTTTTTGTTAACCAGTACGTGATCGATTTGATTCTTGGTTCTTCCATCGGGTGACGTCCAAGTGTATTTGTGTTGGTTTGTGACACAACAATCGATGAGCCTATCACCATTGTTGTTCCATGCTGATTCTAGCGCACATCTGCCCATGATTGATGCCCTGCCAGTGTTATCGGCTCCAATTTTAGCATTGAAATCTCCTTGGATAATTTTTATATCATTTCGGTGTGCACTAGAAATTGTGAATTGTAGTTATTCGTAGAATTCATCTTTTGTTGTGTCATCAGCTTCTTCGGAAGGTGCATAGCACTGAATTATGGTTGTATTTCTGATTTTCGACTGAAATCGAGCTGTTATTATTCTGCTACTTATCGGTTTCCATTCGAGCTTGCTTTGCTTTGGGTGTTGTTAATATTCCTACACCGTGTTCATGTGTGTCGGCTTTACCAGAGAATATGAAGTGGTTTCCTGCGCTTGTTGTCAATTCCCCACTGTTTTTCCATCTTACTTCACTGAGTCCTTGTATTTCGATCTTATTCATTCAATACCTTCTCAACTTGTGCTAGCCTCGATGTTTCTGTTAGAGTTCTGACGTTCCAGTTTCCAGTTCGTGTCCGGGTGCGATAGCCAAGGGTCGATATTTGATTATTTTTCCGGTTTGTTGTTTTTTCTTGTTTCTTCCTAGTGTGCGTTTCTTTAATCATTTTGAATTTCGGATTCACCTTTCGGATTAACGGGTGATTGGGCCATCGAATCCTAGCCAGTTTCCAGGGCTACTGGATAAGGTATACTGGCATACCGTGGGCGAGATATTCCTGCTTCAATATGATTTAATCATATTTCCATATTTTTTCTGATGAAGTTCCCAAGCGGTCACCCGTTTAAGTTGGAACCCTTCCCAGTGTTGCTTAGCTTCCTTGTAAGTGATGTTGTTGACTTATCCACTTCTCCATCTCGCCCACCTCAAATGTTGATAGAGTTCTACAATCGGAGGAAGAAAGTGACCAGCTTTCACTTCCAAAAGAAAGCACAGTTCGAACTAATATTTTGTAAAGTGTGGTGTAAACTCACACAACCGGGAAAGAATTTTTGATAACAGAAGTTTTGAGTATGCGTAGAAACTCTGTATGCGGCAGCGACACGGGTTTTGATATCTGCCTGCATGTCATTTAACGATGTTATTACAAACTCGAGGTATTTGAAGTTTTTCACGCGTTCTACTTCATTGTCACCGGTATTCAAATTCTCAGGAGATAGGTTAAAAACTTTAGTTTTGTCGGTGTTGATGCATAATCCAGGTCGTGTAGCATTTCTTTCAAGCTGAGAGAGATTATCATTGATATCACTTGGTCTACGTCCGAGAAGCACAATATCATTTGCATAGCCAAAAATTTGATTTTTTCTTATCGCGCGCTCATGCGCCAAACTAAATAGTATGGACGCGAGTGCATCGCCTTGTCGAACACTTGATGTTATATAAAACACACTGATAGTCACCGATGATAGATTCGGCGAATGGGATGAGGTGAACAAGTACGATATTACCTAGTTTTTATACGCAGTTTTCACCAGTTCAATTCCACGAAAATTTGCTCACTTTAGGCGGTTCTTCTTTCTTGTGTAGCGGAACAATGAGAGCGGTTTTCCATACAGCAGGTAGTTCTTCTTGGTCCCAGATGGCCAGAATCAGGATGTTTTAAACATGAGATAACAGCTGCTCCTCCATGGTGGGATTTGATATATATCTTTTTCTTGATATATTTTCAGCGTTTTCGGATGTTCAAATGCGTCGACATTCCAGCGCACAGCTATTTTTGGTGCCTATTAAATGTAGAAGACAACTTGCAGTCGAGCTTAAAGATGACACGTATATGATCGGTGTCCATATCAGCACCTCTATATGATCGAACATCAGTTACACTTATAGCGTGTCTCTTAGAAATAATGACTTGATCGA
This sequence comes from Diogma glabrata, assembly GCA_963693315.1. NCBI lineage: Eukaryota > Metazoa > Arthropoda > Insecta > Diptera > Cylindrotomidae > Diogma > Diogma glabrata. Next base: position 455,271,416 of record OY856186.1, on the reverse strand, counting down.
TTTGATTTTCAATTATTCCGTCGTTAAATTTCACGTGGCTTTGTATATTTTCTTGTGAGGGAAGAACGTGATGGAAATTACTAGACCAAGCATCATACCTAATTCAGCTGCACGAAACCCGTTATTGTTACTGGTATATGATGCAAGCTGATGAGGCCGATATGTGTTTTAAGTTCTGCACTTTTACCAATTTTTTTGCATTAAAGTCACTATCACGATTTTTATATCACGCCGCGGGATGTTATTGATGACTTCTCCGAGTTCAGGGAAGAACGATTCTTTAATGTCATCTGTTTTGTCTTCAGTAGGTACATCAACATTAAAATTGTAATAATAATTTAAGAACTGAAAATGACGTAAGTCGAATTCGATATTCAATAAAATAAAAAATCCATTTTTTTTACCGGAAGTAAAAAACCGGAAGTTGGGATGCAGAATTTTTGTAAATCATACTAAATGCTTATGTACCAAGTTTCATCCAATTCGATTATCAGGTACAGATGTTATTGAGCTTTAAAAAAAAACAGGTGTATGAGACACCCCCCACCACTTTGTTCACTATCGCTCAAAAACTAATCAGTTCTTTGCCATACATGTTTGCATTTTTTCCAAAGTGTCATCAAAATTGGTTCACGAACGAATGCTGTGTGCTCCCAACAAACATTGAAAAAATGATGACACATTAAACAGGTGTTCGGGAGACCCCGTACCACTTATCCCAATATTGTCCAAAAACTAATCAGTTCCTTGTCATTTTAGTCTCAATCTTTTTCCAAAGTGTCATTAGAATTGATTAATGAATGAAGTCTGTATGCTCCCAACAAACTTAAAAAACAAAGTGTGAAAAAGTCAGCAGTTGTATGGTAGACCCCCACCACTTTGATCAATGTGTCCTAAAACATGATAATTATATTTTCACACTAATTGGAACCCTATTCCATAAGTTTCATCATAATCACTTCATTATTGTAGGCTGTAGTGTGCATAAAGACACTGAAAAAACTTCAAAAAAGTACAAAAAAAATTTTTTTCCGGAAATTAAAAACCAGAATTTGGGATGCAGAACTATTGTAAACCGTACTACATACTCATGTCCCAAGTTTCATCCAATTCGCTTATCAGGTACAGAAGTTATAGAGCTTTCAAAAAAACAGGTGCTCCAGGGACCCCCCACCATTTTGTTCACTATCGCTCAAAAACTAATCAGTTCTTTGTCATACATGTTTACGTCTTTTTCCAAAGTGACATCAAAATTCATTCACGAATGAATGTCTTATGCTCCCAACAAACATAAAAAATTTGTGGAAAAAACCACCTGTTGTATGGTGGACCCCCCAACCCTTTATCCAATGTGCTCCAAAAGCTGATAAAATCTTTCTCATGTTATTTAAAAGCTTTTCGCAACGTTTCATGAAAATCGATCGGTAATTGTAGACTACAGTAGAAATAAACACCTGAAAATAAAACTTTTTAACCGGAAGTGACAAACCGGAAGTTGGTATGCAGAAATATTGGCAACAGTACTAAAACCTTGTATTCTAAATTTCAATAAGATCATAGCCCGGGATCAGAAGTTATTCAAGATTTAAACTTAGAGGTGTTCGGGAGACCCCCCCGCCATTTTGTCCAAATTTGAAATGAATCCAGATCTTCCATTTTCAAGTGAACTTGTATCATTTGCGAAAGTTTCATCAAGATCCTATGCAGAAAACTCACCCACCCACCCACACACAGACGTACACCAAATTTTTTTTGGCTATTTAGATAGAGGATGGTCCAAAACAAAATAAAAAATAAAATTTGGGGTATGTAAGATTTTTTTTTTCACGATAGATTGCATTACTTATTGCATTACATTACAATTTAAAATTGTGGTGAAGTAAAAATGCTTAACCGAAAGTGACACACCGGAAATATTGGACACAGTATAAAACCTTATAAACCAAGTCTAAATAATATAGAATGTCAGAATCAGAAGTTATTCACAATTCAAATATTCAGGTCTTTGAAAAACTCTCAGCCCAGTTTGTTCGATTTTGTAACGAATACATTTCTTTCATTTTCAAGTGGAGCCTGTTTCATGTACCAACATTTCATCAAGATTCCTATCCGCTTTTGTTAAAAATTGAGATTACCATACACCTGCCATTTACTAGCTATCACTTTTAAACTAAACGGCTCATATGCCTAACGTCTGGATTATCTAACTTTTACCCGATAAAAATGAGGATCAACTTCATTAAAACATCAGAAGCAGGTCATTTACTTACTAAGATTAAACATTTTTCTAAACAATTTCAGTCTTAAATAAATTTAAACTGTGACGAACCGGCTAGACAGCAAAATAATATAACCCATAGATACTATAACCAACGCTATCATCAGATATATTTTATTTAGAATTCAACATCATTTAAAATCCCAATCAACTTCCTCTTAGTCGTACGTAGTCCGTTCAATAACAAAACTATTGATTTCGTCCAAAATTTTTCAAAGAACTTTATGTGATAAAAATTTTCCACGACAGCTTACCGCATATCTTACTCTTTCAAATTAACGTTACTAAATGTAATATATGTGTTGTTTACTTTATATTCTCAGTTTTTCATAATATTTTTGTATTCTTTGTTTTTCTAAAATATCTCATCTTGCATTAATTGGCAATCATGCGTCTTTGATAAAAATACTTAAGAATCCTATGATATGATTCAAAACATTAAAATTTGTGTTTTTATCGATGAGGGCGTACATTCATTTTATGACGTCATTTCAGTTCAATATTCTGTTATACAAACAAATTAGTAAATGTTTTTTCTTTTTCATAACAATTTTTTATAAATTTTTTCGCCCAACAAAGAATGTTTTGTAAGTTTAATTTTAGATGATGTAAATTGTTGAAGTTTGATATCAATCCAAAAAATAAAACAAATTTTAAATATTATTGATTGATTTTATTTTATTAATAACAAACAACTTACAATACTAGTTCGTACGTACCAAAATGTGTGTGTGGAGCTGCTGGATAAAACATCTGTTTTCCTTGACTATCAACTATGTCTGTATAGGGTGTTTCGTTGTAAGAAATCATTCCAAACGATTTAGCTATATTTGATGTATGACAACTGGAACAATCAATTGTAAACAATTTCATATTATATTCGCGAGCTTTATTCAAAACCATTCCAATCAATTTTTTTCCAATCCCTTGTTTTTGATATTTAGAACTAACCGCTAACGTATGTATATGAAGATTCTTTTCAATATTCAGTCGTTTATATAAATTAGCTGATCGATCAACCCAACAATAAAATTCAACCATTTTTCTCCAAACTTGTTGATCGGCTCGTTTTAATTCCTCACTGTTCAACATTCGTTTAAGATTGTCTGCTGATTCTTTTGACTCAATCGATGACAAAACGATTGCAACAAATTCTTCCTCACCATCTTTTAAATTTTTTCTCGTTACCACAAAACTTGAATCAAAGTGAATTCCATTCATTATATAATTAATTTCACTTTCACTTGCTATACCAGTCTCTGTACACACATTTATTGGCTCAGCTGTATAATATATTTGTTCTAAACATTTACGCGTTTTTTTTAAATCGTTTTGGGTTAATGAACGATAACTTATAACTTCTTTCATTTTATTATTTTTTTATGAATATTAATTTTTTTTTTAAATAACTTTATAATAGTAAATCGACTTCTTCTATCAAAGAACGTGTTTGACAATGAATTAAACGTCTGTGATTTTTGTTCAATTTATTTATAGACTCATATGGCGAATACCGTTTGACAAATACATCGTAAATTTTTTTACAATTGATTTATATTTCTTTATAGCTTTCCGGCCACACTAATAGAAACGTGTCGTCATTCTGGTTATATATCATGTATCAACAAATATCAATATACACTTTTTTTATGTAATAACTTTAGACACGTTTTTGCGAAATTTGATAAATAATGATTTAATTGTTTTTTCCCTTCATGAATGACTAGACTTAAACTTTTTACTTGTTGTTTGTAAAAATCAAAATAATGTTATCATTTCACATATGTGATAACATTCAATGGCAATAAACCACTCACATATAATAATAACGGATTGGAAAATAAATTAAACACACACCAATTTAAGTTTTAAAGATCTTGAAGTTTTAAATGGACTTCCAAATTCGTTTGTGACATCAAATTTTTTTACTATTTTGCATTAATGTCAAATTTAAAGACTTCGTAGAAAAACTATCATATAATATGAAAGATAGGGTGAATGACCTAAACTTATGAGTGAAATACTGTCATAAATTAAGCAGAATTGCCCCAAACGATTATCTTTAATTAGCGTATAATGTAACGTTTTAGTATGTTAGTACTACAATATATTGCACAATTAATGATTATTTGTAATCAAAATCAAATAGCGATCTAAATCTTCAAACTTTACATTGAGCTTAGAATTTGAGTTTTAATTGTTTTCAAATAAGTTTGTTTGTAATAGGTCAGGGTTTTTAAGCCTTTAGGTCAAAAAGTCTATTTTATTAGATAACGATACGGAAACGTAAGTTATTTTATTTAATAATTGCTTTACTTTGTGTTACAGTGTTTGTGTTAGTTTATGAAAATAAAAATATTGAAGAACGGACGCGTACATTTATATAATTGGTGAGATTGTTCTTCATTAAAAAATTATTTTGTATTTTGTGATTACTATTACCAAGCGGTAGGCAAGTAAAATTTTACCTTTTATTGCTTTGATTTAATAAATTTATTTTTTATTTTAAAGCATAAATTTGTTTTATATTGCTTGGTAACAGGAAACAAAAAATTTCGTTTTAGTTGTTAGTGATTTTTTTGGATTGATTGAGATTTTTTTTGGAATGTTTTTTGACATGATCTAGCTCCTCCTACCTCGGACTTATTTAAGGAGTTGGAAAATATCAGTTAGTTGATTATGAAATGTCTTTTTTTTTTACAAAAGTTAGGAATTTCGAATTTAACCCTTTATTTGTACTCTTCAATTTTATTAGTGTCTTTTGTGCCCCAATGTTTTTGCTTTTCTCTTATCGTGGTAGTGTTGCATTAAATCTGCTACCGTGTTTTTGTGACAGAGTTACCCAGTTTCTTTTGTACTGTGTAGTGTTGAAATTTAGGCCTGGCCGAATTTCAGTAGCTATACCTGCCATGTCAAAGGGTCAGTCTTTGTCCCAACAAAATGGCAGTAGGGTGTACCAACAGCTTAACATTAACTTCGCCAACATAAGAGGACTCAATTCGAATCTAAACGAGGTTCATCACTACATCGAAAAAAATAAGCCTGACATATTGTTTCTTACCGAAACAATTGTTAGTGGCAAAGCATCGAAATTGGATCCCGATAAATACCGAATACCTATTTACGAATTGGAACATTCATTTTATAACAAGCATGATGTCTGTGTATATGTTCGAGATTCACTTTCATGTATGAGAATTAAGGCCTACGAGTTGAACTCTAAGCACCATAATTCTATAGTACTGAAGATCTCAGGTGTTGATGAAACTATGTTTATAATAGGATTATACATATCCTCAAACTCTCCCTCAGGATGTCCCTTTTTCGATTAAATTTCGGCTAATCTAGACAAGATTACTACCGACTACCCCAAAGCAAGACTGGCTGTGCTTGGAGACTTTAATATTCATAATAAAGAACGGCTTAAGTATTCATCGCGCACTGATGACGTAGGAAGACAAACCGAACTGATACTCGCAGATTATCACGGTTTGACGCAAATGATAGAGTGTCCCACTAGAATCGCAGACAATTCACATCATAACAATAATTTGCTGGATCTGTTTTTGACAAACGGACCAAATACTACGAAGACAAAAGTTGAACAACCCCTCGGAACATCGGACCATTTACTAATATCAGCAATAGTACAATTTACATCACCGACACAAATTAAAGCAAATCCTCATCGCGTTTGGAACTATAAACGCGCCAACTGGGAGGGACTGAGAAACTTTTATGATGAAACACATTGGAAAACTATTTGTTGTGATGATTAAGATCCTAGCACATCGGCAATAAGAGTTTCTGAAATCATAAAAGACAGAATGCGGTGGTTTACTCCAAATCGATTAATCACTCCTAAAACTGAGCCTCGGTTCACGCGGGATGTTGTTGAGGCAGTGAGGAATAAAGGCAAAGCATTTAAGACATATAACGCAAATAAAACATCTGAAACCCATAGCACCTATAAGAAAGCCAGAAATATTAGTAAATTTAAAACAGACTTGGACAAAGACGCGTTTATCCAGAAGAAAGCAAAGAAATTCGCCGAGCACCCATCTGGCTCACGTAGTTTCTTTCAGGCAGTTAAATCAGTTCAGAGCAATTTTAATCGATCCTCTATTCCAACCTTAGTTCTGAATGACATTCCAGTGAGCGACTCGAAGAAGAAGGCGGAACTTTTGGGTCGTACTTTCGCAGAAAACTCAAACATAGTTGCACCTCCCCATTCTCCCACACTCATTTCTCCCCCGTAACGAAAATGAAACCAATTATTTTTCGTTGCAATATTGTATGGAAAATGCTTCTTTCTATCAATATAACCAAATCTGCTTGCCCCGACGGTATTCCACCCCTCATTCTTAAAAACTTTGCTAGGCAACTAGCTCCAATTTTAACAAAAAAATTTATTTATCTTATAAAACCGGAATATTTCCCGATTATTGGAAGCTGGCCAGCGTTCAACCCATATCAAAGAAAGGCTGTAAGATAGACCCTAACAATTATAGACCAATTGCAATTCTGTTGGATTTGGCTAAAAAATTTGAAAAATACATTAACAATTTAATAGATTATTTGGAAGTGTCGCGAATTATTGATGATAAGTAGTATGGTTTTTGTAGAAGTCATGCAACAGGCGATCTGTTAGCCTACGTATCCCATCTCTGGAACAAATCGCTGGAAAACCATGGTGAAACATTCAGTATTTCACTTGACATTTCTAATTAGCATTTGATAAAGTGTGGCATAAAAATCTCATAGCTAAATTAAAATCTTATGGCATAGATCATCTTACTGTCTCATGGATTCATAGTTTTCTTACAGGTCGCCAATTTCATGTTAATTTAGTTGGTATCACATCGAATATTTTCACAACCAATGCTGAGGTTCCCCAAGGTTCTGCACTCTCACCAACCCTTTTTTCTTCTATACATTAATGACTTACTTATTTCCACAGTGCACCCAATCCATAGTTTTGCTGATGACAGCACATTAAATGCATCACATGCATTTCCTAAATTTCGACCTCATACAGCAGTTACCACTGATAGAGAGCTGCTAATTGATTCCATCAACAAAGATCTGGAGCATATAATGGAATGGGGTGATCGTAGTCTTGTTTCATTTAATCCAACCAAAACCAAACTTTGCCGTTTTTTACGAATAGAGCGACATAAAAATTTTCCTAATAAACTAAACCAAAAGGAATTGCGTGAGGTTGAATCAGTTAGACTTCTCGGAGTGGATATTCAAAATAACCTGAAATGGAATAAACATGTGTTCAACCTCGCTAAATCTGCAATGCAAAAATTAGGATTCTTGAGTCGATGTAAAAAGTATTTGAATCCCGAGCAAATTTTGCTAATCTTCAAGTCCTTTATTTGTCCATGTATGGAATACTGCTCTCATGTGTGGGGAGGTGCTTGTCAGTCAACAATAAAATGTCGAGACTCTGTGCAGAGAAAAGCAATACGGTTCATTGGTAATAAATACCGAATTAACGGACCAGCATGATTCACTCCAGCACAGAAGAAATGTGGCTGAATTGTCAATCTACTATAAATTTAACTTTAGCGAATTCTCCTCTAAGGAAATTCAAAATATCCTTCCATCGTGAGAGCAGTTTAGTCGACAAACAAGAGCTGCCGAGTCATCCCATTCATTTGTTGTACAAATACCTCGTTGTAGAACTGTGTCCTCTCAGAACGACAATCTTAATAGAGTAGCCAAATTGTGAAACTCAATGCCTTCCTCTGTATTTTCTGATGAATTTTCCCCTCAGGCATTTAAAGAAAATGTCCATAATCATTTAAAACAATTAGTATAGTTATCCCTATATCCCCATTCCTTCCATTTTCCTCATCTCCTTCCTTTATAGTTGACATGGTATCTTCGGATATTCAAAGAGTCTAAATAATGAATATTTCATATTTAGTGTGCTAAACATGTCTAACTAATTAATAAAAAAAAAAAAATTTTGTTTGTCAACTTTTGTCCGTACAGCAACGTTGCAAAAGCCTTTGATAGTACTGGAAATATGCTAATTGAGCGAAGCTCCTTTAATGAGCTCGGTGTGTTATTTTTTTGTATAGGAATGACAAACGCAATTTTTCAATTATCGGGGAAATATGAGGTGATTCTTAGTATGTTGAAAAGGTCAGTTATACTGTACATATGAGGCAAAAAACAGGAAGCACCATTTTTAGAAATCTAATGGAAATACCATCAACACCGACTGTGTTAGAAGTTATAGAACTTATTGCGATAATTACCTCATATTGGGAGATACACGAAAAACTAAATGAATTACTTTTTTCTACTTCATTAAAAGAAGCAGAATCAGCTAAAGGAGTAGTAATATTGGTAGCATCAACTTTGATAAAGTGTACATTAATCGAATGCAACGATAGCTGTTCAATGACCTCCACACCCTTATTTTGTTAACCAACCCAATCTGACGTAGTCTTTTTTATTCAGACGACCCGTTTTTATCTATATGTTTGAAGTTATACCGTTGCTTGGATGAGCAAATCAGATTTTTTACTCTATTACAAAGAACGCGATATGATTCATGAACATGCAAGACTATGACTTTTTCGTTAAAAATTCCGTTAAAAATGACAGCGTTAAGCCTGGGTACCGTTTTATTTTTTTAAGAATACGCTTAGTAGGCACATGTTCATTAAAAAGATTAACAAGCCTTTCCTCAATTGTTTCAAATAAGTGTTTTGGATCAAGGTTATTTAAAAACATATTCCAATCAAGACTCAATGCGGCATCAAACATATTCGCAATATCATATGTCCTTGATTTAAATGTACTCCGGAGAAACTTTATAAATTCGATGGCTGAAGGTTATGTGCACTAATCCGAAGAATTTCTGCCCGTACTTATCTTAAAATTTTATCCTTCTCCGAAACGAAAAATATAAAAATATCAAAGAGTCGAGGACCTCTCGTTGCGGAAAAAGCGATTGACCAAAGACCAATAGAGTCCAATAGCATTGATAATGGGTTGGAGGGGACCAGCATGTCATTGTTAAAATCACCCGTAACTATTATATGCTTAAATTCAGATTAAAGAGGAGAAAGAACATCACTCAGGTCTGAGATGTCAGTTGAGACATACGGTGTGGGTTTATATATTACGACTATACACATGTTTCCAGAGGAAAGTTTAGCTTCAACTGCAAGATACTCAAGTTTTTTACCAGAAGGAGATCTGCCAATTACCCGCATCTTTAAATGTGAACATAAATATATTCCAACACCATTTGGTTTTAAGAAACTTTCCGTGATATCAAAATTATACGAACCAATTTGCAATAAAACGTCATAGAGTTGGACACCATAGACTACGTACGTTCATGTGACCACAACATAAAGAGAATTTAGAGGATTGAGACGTTTCGTTGCCTTTGAAGATCATTCGTAGTTAAACTAGGTACCATTGCAGTAGAAAAATAATTTAATATATTAATATCTAGGTAGAAATTAGGATCATCAAAAAACAGGAATATTGCATAGCATATTGTCTAGCTATAAGCATTCTTCAGATTGGTGCTGTTGTATTTGTTCAGAATAATTGCTTGAATTTGATAATCCTTTTCCTAGTTGAGAAATATTATTAGAAGCAGCATTGTTTTGATTTAATTGTTCTCCAGAACGAATGCTGCGTCTCCGATTTACGAATGGCTTAACCAGAATTCCATGAGCCTAGAATGAAGATGACGATACCACTCTTAAATGATAATCCGCAATGCCAAACTTAAAGAAATAAATGAAAGTGAAGATCTATATTTACCTCGAGGAAGTAGTTCATTGCAGAAAATATAAGATTCATCAATTCCTAGGCCACTTGTTATATAACTAGAAACTTGATCAGTAGTTGTTAAGCGCTCAAGACAAGAAACATATATGTAGTTCGTCAAAAATGATACTGCCTTAATTTCAGAAGAGTCGACTCGGTTTCCGATCGCTGCAGGACTCATACTTAACGGTTGTTGACTTTGTAGAAGTTCTGTCCCTAATGCTGTATTTAATTGTTTAAATTCATCACGCAAGTTTTTAAAACTGTCCTCCAGCTCACTCAAAGTAGTACGCATAACACCATCATTCCTTCTAAGTCATGATTAAGTGCGTGAAGTTTTATGTTGGTAATGTATGACTTCCGTAGGTAGGTTGGCGGTAAGACGTAGCATCGATATCACGAATATTCTACTAAATTATAATGAAATCCTCGTATTGCTTAAAGCAAGTCTAGATACGAAAATTAACTTCTTGCGGATAAGAACGTTTAGATTCAAACCATTTTGCATGAACCCATTTATCACAAGCATCACATTGCAAACCGTTTTCATTTTGCTGCTCTCCTACAAACTTTGCAAATTTTCTTCCAGAAATCCAAAGATATTCCAAAAATTATAACAAAATAAAATATTGAAAATTTTTTTCAAAATTTTAAAAATATTCCAAAAATTTAAACTTTTTCAAAAATTCTCAAAATATTGCAAAAATTATAACAAAATCAAAAAAAAAACTTTTTTCAAAATTCCAAAATTTATAATAAAATCAGAAATGTAAACTTTTTCAAAATTCGAAAAAAATTCCAAAAATTCAAATTCAGACCGAAGTAACTTTTCTCAAAATTCTAAAACTTGCAAAAACAATAAGAAAATCAAAAAAACAAACTTTTTTCAAAATTCCAAAAATCTTCCAAAAATTATAATAAAATCTACAATTTCCATGTCCAATTCCATATTCATCACATTTCATGTCATACAAATAATTAATTTTATTTTTTCTTCACAACAATTGGGTAAAAAAGTAAATAAAAATCATTCTTTTGACAATAACTTTTTGATAACATTATAATGCAATAATCTAGTTTTTCGTCTCACATACCAATCCCGATTATTAAGATTTCTTTAATTTAAGGTTACACTCATTACCACTTAAAATGAACCTTTTTTAAGCAAAAAATATACAAATTTTCTTGTTTTGACACACTTGATGATTGTTTTTGACACACTTCCGGTACAGTCATTGAACACATCGTCCTTTCGGCCCTGCCCATTGAGTATACCTATTTTTGGAAAAAAAATTTGAAATCCCACCAGTGGTTTTCGAGATTTCGTCGGTTTTGGCGGCCCGTCGGCAGACAGACATACATTTTTTTTTACTTTTTTAGAATCAATAGGTCCCAAAACGTCGAGAAATTGCAAAACAAGTGGGGGTAAGAATTTCACTTTTGGATCGAGAATACAATACTGTGGTTGTTTAAAACCGAAGTAATAGGATTATTAAATAATTTTCTTGGGCTATCTAAAAATTTATTACTCCTATAAATAGATTTGTAATAATATTGATAAAGTGTTCAATGAGCCAGTGAGGTAGTTTTATAATAGATAAAAGATTCAATCTAACGAATTCGTCGTTTTTTAGTGTGATCAGTTAATTTAATTGTTGATTTATGGTTAAGTTCGAATTAGTTCTATTCCAGAGTCTAGACTACATAATTGTTTAACTTAATACTTTTAAAAGTTCACTCAAAAATAATAAACAAGCAGATATTATTTAACTCAATTTAATTTCAATTTTTTATTATTCAATTTGAAAAATTTGCGTTTTTAATAAACATAAGTAAAAGTAAAATATTATTTTGATCTATTTTTGCTGATGTTTTTGATACTTTACGTAAAACTCCAAGCCAAAACAATTATTAAAACCTCTTACAAGCAAAACTAATCTAACACATGAATTTATTGTTTACTTTGATTATTGTAGAATTCGTGTTATATACATTTACATGTATATATTTAAATAACTTTTATGTTGAACTTGTTGTTATTTTATAAGACAGTTAACATATGTTCGTAATGCATTTAAAAACTTTTCTCAATTTGTTTTCATTGAATTCTACAGTTAACAAATACTTTTAAATCGTAGAATTCTACAGCAGTATTTTCAGTTGTTATGGTTTAAAAGGGCAACTTTCAAGCTATGTTACGTCATTGAAAATTGATTTTATTTTATAAATCAGTGTTGTTGAATAAATTCAAATGATTGACTGTAAAATTTGTTTTAAAAAAATTCTAGCGGCAGAAAATTCTCCATGAAATAGATTGCATGGTCAGACGGATATTATTAAAAGTAGAATCTGATTAAATTTCTTCGTCAGACAGATTTTGGGCAGAATATATAAGATAAGTTTAAATAAAAAAAATATTGCGACGCTGATGCATAGGCTGACTTCACCACAGCTCCGGAAACATAGTGTTATATAAAGCGAGCTAATATCCAAAAAATACTTTAATTAAAGCCTAAACAATGTTATAGATTTCGCGTAATTTAATAATAAAAATATTAAAGAAAGCAGTGGTATCCCAACAAACATAAATTCTATTGTACGACAAAAAGTAAAAAAAAAATTTAACCGGAAGTGACAAACCGGAAGGTGAGATGCACAACTGTTGTAAACCGTACTAAATGCTTATATTCCAAGTTTCATCTAATTCGATTATCAGGTACAGGTGCTATTGAGATTTAAAAAAAAAACAGTTGCTCGGGACCCCACTGGACCCCAACGAACGGTGTATACTCCCAACAAACATTAAAAAAATGATAACACAATAAACAGGCGTCCGGGAGGCGCCCCACCATTTATTCCAATGTTGTCCAAGAACTAATCGGTTTATTGTCATTAAAGTCTGCATGTTTTTTCAAAGTGTCATTAAAATTGATTAATGAATGAAGTATGCACACAACAAAGATTAAAAACAAAGTGTGAAAATACAGAAGTTGTATAGTAGTCCACCCGCCACTTTGATCAATGTGTCCCAAAAGATGATAATTATCTTCTAACATTAATTGAAACCTTTTTCAAAAGTTTAATCATAATCACTTCATTATTGTAGGCTGTAGTGTGCATAAAGACATTGAAAAAAATTCATAACATACAAATTTTTACCGGAAGTGAAAAACCGGAAGTTGGGATGCAGAACTGTTGTGAACCGTACTAAGTAATTATGTACTAAAGTTTATCCAATTCGATTATCACATATAGATGTTATTGAACTTTTAAAAGAACAGGTGCTCGGGGGACCCCCCACCACTTTGGTCACTATCGCTCAAAAATCTAATCAGTTCTTTGTCATACATATTAACATCTTTTTCCAAAGTGTCATCAAAATTCATTCACCACCGAATGTTGTATGCTCCCAACCAGCATAAAAAACATGGTGGAATAAACCACCTGTTGTATGGTGGACCCCCCAACCCTTTATGCAATGTACTCTAAAAGCTGATAAAATCTTTCTCATGTTACTTGAATGTTTTTTCCAACGTTTCATGAAAATCGATCCGTCATTGTAGACTACAGTAGGGATAAACACCTGAAAAAAAAACATTTTAACCAGAAGTGACAAACCGGAAGTTGGTAAGCAGAAATATTGGAAACATTACAAAACCCCTGTATACCAAGTTTCCATAGGATCATAGTCCGGGATTAGAAGTTATTTTAGATCTAAACTAAGAGGTGTGCGGGAGACCCCCGCCATTTTGTCCGAATTTGAAATGAATCCAGATCTTCCATTTTCAAGCGAACCTGGATCATTTGAAAGTTTCATCAAGATCCTATGCAGGAAACTCACGCATCCACCCACACACAGACGTACACAGAAATTTTATTGGCTATTTAGATAGAGAACAAAAGAAAAACAAAATTTGTGGTATGTAAGATTTTTTTTTCCTCGATAGATTGCATTACTTCACACAATTTAATTTAAAATTGTGGTGAAGTAAAAAAGAAAAATATTGATGGGCTGAAATCTCAAGCTCTGAGATATTAAGACAGAACTCGTTGTTAAAGTACAAGTATTTTTTATCTCTGTTTAAAAATTTATTACAAAACTAACACGAAACATAAATAAGTTGCTGGAAAATTATAATAGATCATAAATTAACATAATTTAGTGAAAAAATGATACAATCAGCAAAGTACTCATAAACCTCCCATTTAGCGTTTCGAGAAAATATTACAAAATCATATTTCTTTCGAAATTCCAAAAATACTGTAAAAATTAAATTATATCAAGCTTTTTTCAAAATTCTAAAAATATTCCAATAATCATTCCAAAATCAAAGATAAAAACTTTTTTCAAAAATTCTAAAACTATTGCAAAAATTATAACAATATCAAGATTGAAACTTTTTTCAAAATTCCAAAAATTATATCTATATGTAATAAAATCAAAAATTCAAAACTCTAAAAATACTTATTCCAAAAATTCTTACGAAATCACAAATTGAAGCTTCTTCCAAAATTTTAAAACTATATAAAAAAAAATCTATTTTTTTTCAAAATTCTAAATATATTGCAAAAAATATAACAAAATCAAAGATTAAAATTTTTTCCAAAATTCTAAAGATATTGCAAAAATTATTACAAAATCAAAATATTGTAAATATTTAATAAAATCAAACTTTTTTCAAAATTCTAAAAATATTCCAAAAATTATTACAAAATCAAAGATAAAAACTTTTTTCAAAAAATCTAAAACATTGCAAAAATTATAAGTAAATCAAAAATTAAAACTTTTTTCAAAATTTCAAAAATATTCCAAAAATTAGGATAAAATCAAATATTTAAACTTTTTCTAAATTTCAATTATATTTCAAAGACTGTTACAAATTCAAACTTCTTCCAAAATTCTAAAAAATATTGCAAAAATTATAACAATATCAAAAATTGAAACTTTTTCCAAAATTATAAAAATTATAATAAAATCAAAAATTTTAAATTTTTCAAATTTCTAATAATATTTCAAAAATTCTTAGAAAATCAACAATACAAACTTTTTTCAAAATTCCAAAAATATTTCAAAAACTATAACAAATTCAAAAATTTCCATGTCTAATTTCATTTTCAATTACATTTACGTCATAAAACAGCTAATTTTTTTTTCCAAAAAATTGGCTAAAAGAATAGATGAAATCATTTTTTGACACACTTGAAATTATTTTTTGACAAACTTATAATGCCATAATTATCTATAATAATAATAAAATTTCATTTCATACAAATAATTATTTTCTTTGTACGAGTAAACCGTAAAATGCACTTGGGTAATTCTTTAATAAACCAAACAGATTTGGTCAAAATTTGACCGACCCATTTTTGATTTGGCTGAAATTTTTTTAGGGGTTTTTTATCGAAAAAAAAGATATACGTGTTCGAGGATTTTTACTTCACCACAATTTAAAATTGTGTGAAGTAATGCAATCTATCGTGAAAAAAAAAAATCTTACATACCCCAAATTTTATTTTATCTTTTGTTTTGGACCATCCTCTATCTAAATAGCCAAAAAAAATTTTGGTGTACGTCTGTGTGTGGGTGGGTTGGTGGGTGGGTGTTTGGGTGGGTGGGTGGTTGAGTTTTCTGCATAGGATCTTGATGAAACTTAAGCAAATGATACAGGTTCACTTTAAAATGGAAGATCTGGATTCATTTCAAATTTGGAGAAAATGGCGGGGGGTCTCCCGAACACCTCTAAGTTTAAATCTTGAATAACTTCTGATCCCGGGCTATGATCTTATTGAAACTTAGTATATAAGGTTTTAGTACTGTTTCCAATATTTTTGCATACCAACTTCCGGTTTGTCACTTCCGGTTAAAAAGTTTTTTTTCAGGTGTTTATCCCTACTGTAGCCTACAATTACCGATCGATTTTCATGAAACGTTGCGAAAAGCTTTTAAATAACATGAGAAAGATTGTATCAGCTTTTGGAGCACATTGGATAAAGGGTTGGGGGGTCCACCATACAACAGGTGGTTTTTTCCACAAAGTTTTTAAGTTTGTTGGGAGCATAAAACATTCGTTCGTGAATGAATTTTGATGACACTTTGGAAAAAGACGCAAACATGTATGACAAAGAACTGATTAGTATTTGAGCGATAGTGAACAAAGTGGTGGGGGGTCCCTGAAGCACCTGTTTTTTTAAAAGCTCTATAACTTCTGTACCTGATAAGCGAATTGGATGAAACTTGGTACATGAGTATGTAGTACGGTTTACAATAGTTCTGCATCCCAACTTCCGGTTTTTTACTTCCGGTAAAAAATTTTTTTTGTACTTTTTTGAAGTTTTTTCAGTGTCTTTATGCACACTACAGCCTACAATAATGAAGTGATTATGATGAAACTTATGGAATAGGGTTCCAATAAGTGTGAAAAGATAATTATCATGTTTTGGAACACATTGATCAAAGTGGTGGGGGTCTACCATACAAATGCTGACTTTTCACACTTTGTTTTTTAAGTTTGTTGGGAGCATACAGACTTCATTCATTAATTTATTTTAATGACACTTTACAAAAAGATGGAAACTTAAGTAACAAAGAACTGATTAGTTTTTGGATAATATTGGAATAAGTGGTGGGGGTCCTCCCGAACACCTGTTTAATGTGTCACACTTTTTTCAATGTTGTTGGGAGCACACAGCATTCGTTCGTTATCGAATTTTGATGAAACTTTGGAAAAAGATGCAAACATTAGTTTTTGAGCGATAATGAACAAAGTGGTGGGGGGTCCCTGGAGCACCTGTTTTTTTTAAAGATCTATAGCTTCTGTACCTGATAAGCGAATTGGATGAAACTTGGTACATGAGTATGTAGTACAGTTTACAATAGTTCTGCATCCCAACTTCCGGTTTTTTACTTCCGGTAAAAAAATTTTTTTTGTACTTTTTTGAAGTTTTTTCAGTGTCTTTATGCACACTACAGCCTACAATAATGAAGTGATTATGATAAAACTTATGGAAAGGTTTCAATTAGTGTAAGACGAAAATTATCATCTTTCGGGACACATTGATCAAAGTGGCGGGGTATCTACCATACAACTGCTGACTTTTCACACTTGGTTTTTAAAGTTTGTTGGGAGCATACAGATTTCATTCATTAATCAATTTTAATGGTACTTTGAAAAAAGATAAAGACTTTATTGACAAAGAATTGACTAGTTTTTGGACAATATTGGAATAAGTGGAGGGGTCCTCCCGAACACCTGTTTATTGTTTCAATGTTATTTGGAAGCATACAACATTCGTTCGTTAAAAAATTTTGATTACACTTTGCAAAAAGATGCAAATATATATGGCAAGGAACTGATTAGTTTTTTAGCGATAATGAACAAAGTGGTAGGTCCTCCAAGCACCTGTTATTTTGGAAGCTCAATAACATCTGTACCTGATAATCGAGTTGGATGAAATGTGGTACATACACATTTAGTACGGTTTACAACAGTTCTGCATCCTAATTTCCGCTTTGTCACTTCCGATAAAATTTTTTTTACTTTTTCTCGTACAACAGAATTTATGTTTGTTGGGATACTACTGCCTGCTTTAATATTTTTATTATTAGAACTGCGAAGTCCATAATATTGGTTAGCTTTTAATTAAAGTATTTTATGGATATTAGCTCATTATATATCCAGAACACTATGTTTCCAGAGCTGTGGTGAAGTCAGCCTATGCATCAGCGTCGCAATATTTTTTTTTTGAAAATAGAGCTGTTCTAAATTTTGAGAATTTCGGGGTTTTTGGATTGAAGACTCATTTTCAAAAATTCATAACTTCGGTTTTATAGAAGATGAAAGCTTTTTCTTTTCTTTATTTGAAAGTTAACAGATGGAATGTTTTAAAAATAAATATTTTCAAATAAAGTTATTAACAAATTCCTATTGTTATAAACAAATTAAATTTTAACCATTGCCCCCCACCCATGAAATTAGTTTTTAATATAATCATCATATTCGACGTTCAATTTCCTACAGAAAAAGTATTTTTACTTCACCACAATTTTAAATTGTGTGAAGTAATGCAATCTATCGTGAAAAAAAACTCTTACATACCCCAAATTTTATTTTTTCTTTTGTTTTGGACCATCCTCTATCTAAATAGCAAATAAAAATTTTGGTTTACATCTGTGTGTGCGTGGGCAAAATATTCGTGTGGGTGCGTGTACTTTCTGCATAGGATCTTGATGAAACTTTGGCAAATGATACAAGTTCACTTGAAAATGGAAGATCTGGATTCATTTCAAATTCGGACAAAATGGCGGGGGGTCTCCCGAACACCTCTTCGTTTAAATCTTGAATAACTTCTAATCCCGGATTATGATCTTATTGAAACTTACTAAATAAAGTTTTAGTACAGTTTCCAATATTTCTGCTTACCAACTTCTGGTTTGTCACCTCCGGTTAAAAAGTTTTTTTCCACGTATTTATCCCTACTGTAGCCTAGGGATGGAAAAGTCGATTCCGATTCTACTCGAGAATCGACTTTTCTGTTAAAATAATCGATTATAAAGAATCGATTTTTAATTTTCAAAGTCGATCAAGAATCGATTCTTAGTATTCGATTTTTTTGGCTTTAGAAGCCGTTAAGTTTTACTCTATTAATACGCTGCTCGACTCCCGATGTAAAAATCTAGGCTTTTAAAATATTTGCAACTCCGCGAGTGCTGTGATTATTGTCGGTATGTGTTTATCACAAGATATTTTTAAGTTTAAAGAAACATTTCTTCGTCAGGGTTTTTCAATTAATTTGTTTCAACTTTATCTATATACGTTCAAACTTTATCTATATATATTGCTTGGAAAAAGAAGATCAACTAAAAAAGTGTTGCGGTTGATCATGACAATGAGTACACTGCAGATCATCAACGATCTTGAAATGATAATGGTATTTGGGATTTTTTAGACGACACTATGCAACAAAACCATCAAAATAATGACAGGGAGGAAGTAGGCGGGTTGCTGATTGAACTAAGAGAATTCATTAATCGGCCAACAGTCGACAGAAAAAGTAATCCGAATCCAATTATCATATGAAAAACACTCGAAAATGAACATTCAAATTTATCAACAATATAGCAAAAAATATTAAACAATATGCATACATAGTAGCAAGATCAACTCCGTGTGAGCGTTTATTTTCAGACAATGGTCTGATTGCAAATCAGATTCGAAGTAGATTAACGCCTGATCATTTGAATATGCTACTTTTCTTAAGACCAGTTGCAGAAAATATGTGGTTTTCATAAGTTGATTGTCTAAAATTTATTTTGAATAAATGTATATCACTATGAAGTATAAATTTAAATTTGTTTCAGCTAAAGCTAGTTTTTTTAACATAGGAATCGATTAAAATCGAAAGAATCGACTTTGGCAGCCGAAGAATCGATTCTAGGAATCGAAATGTATAAAATCGAACTAGGAATCGAGAATCGACTTTTCTATAAATCTTTCCATCCCTACTGTAGCCTACAATTACCGATCGATTTTCATGAAACGTTGGTAAAAGCTTTCACATAACACGAGAAAATGTTTTTGAGCTTATGGAGCACATTGGATAAAGGGTTGGGGGGTCCACCATACAACAGTTGGTTTATTCCACAATGTTTTTATGTTTGTTGGGAGCATAAAGCATTCATTCGTGAATGAGTTTTGATGACACTTTGGAAAAAGATGCTAACTTGTATGACAAGGAACTGATTAGATTTTTGAGCGATAGTGAACAAAATGGTGTGGGGTCCTTGGAGCACCTGTTTTTTTGAAAGCTCTATAGCATCTGTACCTGATAATCGAATTGGATGGAACTTGGTACATGAGTATTTAGTACGGTTCACAATAGCTCTGCATCCCAACTTCTGATTTTTCACTTCCGGTAAAAAAAATGTTTTTGTACCTTTTTGAAGTTTTTTCAGTGTGTTTATGCACACTACAGCCTACAATAACGAAGTTATAATGATGAAACTCATAGAAAAGGGTTCAGTTAGTGTAAGAAGATAATTAACATCTTTTGGGACACATTGATCAAAGTGGCGGGTGACCACCATACACCTGCTGACTTTTTCACACTTTGTTTTTAAAGATTATTGGGAGCATACAGACTTCATTCATTAATCAATTCTAATGACACTTTGGAAAAAAATGGAGACTTTAATGACAAAGAACTGGGACAATATTGGGATAAGTGGTATGGGGCCTCCCGAACACCTGTCACCATTTTTTCAATGTTTGTTGGGAATAAATTTTGTGAATAAATTTTGATGACACTTTGTAAAAAGATGCAACTATGTATGGCAAGGAACTGATTAGTTTTTGAGCGATAGCGAACAAACTGGTGGGGGGTGTCCCAAACACCTGTATTTTTGAAAGCTTAATAACATTTGTTCCTGATAATCGAATTGGATGAAACTTTGCACATAAATATTTAGTATGGTTCACAACAGTTCTGCATCCCAGCTTTCGGGTTTTCACTTCCGGTAAAAATTTTGTTTTTTAATTTTTCCATTTTTTTCAGCGTCTTTATGCACACTACAGCCTACAATAACGAAATGATTAGGATGAAACTTATGGGGAAGGTTTTAATTAGTGTAACAAGATAATTATCATCTTTTAGGACACATTGATCAAAGTGGCGGGGGGGGGTCTACCATACAAATGCTGACTTTTGACACTTAGTTTTTAAAGTTTATTGGGAGCATACAGACTTAATTCATTAATAAATTCTAATGACACTTTGGAAAAAGACAGAGACTTAACTAACAAAGAACTGATTAGTTTTTGGACAATATTGGAATAAGTGTTGGGGGTCCTCCCGAACACCTGTTGAATGTGTCACACTTTTTTCAATGTTTGTTGGGAGCACACAGCATTCGTTCGTGAATGAATTTTGATGACCCTTTGGAAAAAGATGCAACTATGTATGGCGAGGAACTGATTAGTTTTTGAGCGATAGTGAACAAAGTAGTGGGGGCTGTCCCATATACCTGTTTTTTTGAAAGCTCAATAACATTGGTACCTGGTAATCGAATTAGATGAAACTGGATCCGTAACCATTTAGTACGGTTCACGACAGTTCACATCCCTACTTCCTGTTTGCCACTTCCGGTTAAAATTTTTTTTTTTATTTTTTCTCTCTTATCCTGTTGGACGAATTTATGTACTGCTATACTACTGCTTTTTTCAATCTTTTTATAATTAGAACTATGCGAAATCTATAACAATGGTTAGCTTTTAATTAAAGTATTTGATGGATATTAGCTCACTATATATCCAGAACACTATATTTCCAGAGCTGTGGTGAAGTCAGCCTATGCATCAACGTCGCAATATTTTTTAATGGAGAAATGATATTTACTCTTAGAAATAAATTAATTTATCGAGCGCACAACGACAAAAAATTCCATATATGGGTCAATCTTTAGCAAACCGAACAGATTAGGACAAAATGTGACTAAAACATTTTTGATTCAGCTGAAAAATTTTTTACGGGTTCTATATAAACATAATGTACATAATATACTTGTTTGAGGATTTTTTGTTTTTTGGGGGAAATAGAGCGGTTCTAAATTTCGAGAATTTTGTGATTTTTGGCTTGAAGACTTGTTTTCAAAGATTCTTCGGTTCTGGGAGATAATAGACACTTTTTGTCTGTTTTATTTTAAAGAATAGAGATGCAATTTAGAAAAATATTCTTAAGTATAAAAATTATTAACAAATGCCTATTGTTATAAACAAATGAAATTTTAAAATCAGTTTTTAGTCATTATCTAAAATAAAGAGTTTTTAATGTAACCATCGTATTCTACGTTCAATTTTCAATAAGAAACGTATATTTAATTAAGGAAGAAATGAGTTTTACTGTTACACATAAGATAAGTTTTCCAGCGCCGGACGACAAAAATTTATAAAATTTGTTATCGTCTCGCGCTGAGTCAAATGTCTTAGTCACATTTTGTCCTAATCTGTTCGGTTTGTAAAAGAATGACCCTAATGTGGAATTTTTTGTCGTCCCGCGCTCGATAAATTAATTTATTTCTAACAGTAAACATCATTTTGAACAACAGTGATAGAATAATAATAATTTCTATTTATCGCCCCCCTTCTATTAATCGCCTACATAACAGAACAATTAAACGTAAATTAAGAGAAATGAAGCGCAATTTCTACGTTTCCATCGAAGTATGCGAACGCTTTTAGTAGCGAAGAACTTGATTCAGCTCTGTCCCAAACAAAAAAACGTAAAGCAGCTGGGTACGATGGTATTTTTCCAGTATTTCTTAGAAATGCTGCAACAAATTTAAAACAATGGCTAACTAAATTTTTCTCGAATATCCTAGAAACCGGCAATCTCCTTAAACATTTAAAGAATTCAAAAGTGATAGCGATACTTAAGCCAAGTAAACCAACTAATGAACCAGGAGGCTCCTTTTGAGCACTTGCTACAAATTGTTAGAACGGCTCATATACAACCGTATCGCTCCGATACTGAATGACCAGATCCCAGTTGAACAAGCTCGTTTCCGTCCCAATTGCAGTAGCACTGACCAATTGCTCGCTTTAACATCCTACATCGGAGCTGGGTATCAAAAACAATTAAAAACAGGCGCTGTATTCATCGATATCACTGCAGCATATGACACGGCTGGCAAATTGGTATTATATATAAGCTGTTCAATGCAATACCTTGTAACGCCATCTCACGTTTAATTAACAACATGCTGAGTAATTGTGTATTCAAACTCCATCTAAATAATTCCTGTAGTAGGTCCAAAATGCTTAACAATGGTTTGCCACAGGATTCCGTCCTGGTGCTATTACTTTTTAATCTGTACATTCATGACATTCCTGACACAACATCAAAGAAATTTGGTTGCGCTGATGATTGGACCCTGGCCACTCAAAATAAAGATATGGGTGTCTTGGAAGATTTGGTCTCAACTGACCTGGCAATAATGAATGACTATTTTCGAACGTGGACTTTATTTCCTAACCTAAGTAAAACCGAGAGTTCTTGTTTCCACTTAAACAACAAACTGGCCAAACACGAACTATCAGTGTCATTTAACGGCACTGTCATTAAATACAATTAACAGCCAAAGTACCTGGGCATTATTCTCGATAGAACTCTTTCTTTTAAACTCCACCTAGAAAATACGTCACAAAAACTTAAAACAAGAAACAATATATTGCACAAACTGGCAGGCTCGACATGGGGTGCTACTCCAGCTATCCTCCGCACAACTGCTCTAAGTCTGGTTTACTCAGTGGCTGAGTATGGCACACCAGTCTGGTTGAATAGCACACATACTCAAAAAGTTGACTGCCAGCTAAATGCAACGATGCTTACTATAAATGGTACTATCAGGTCTACTCCTTTACCTTGGCTCCCTGTCGAGCAATATCGCTCCAGCTGCACTCAGACGCTCACATGCGCTTATGCATGAACATAAAAAGGTAACTAACAACACCACGTTACCCTTGCACGAATATTACGGTGACCACACTCGTTGTCGATTGAAGTCAAGAAAATCGCCACATAAAACTGCCAGCAACCTGCTGGCAATTAATTTTAATATCTTGGATGCCTGGGACACCTCCTGGCATCATTACAACACAACTGGCCTTTCTATTACTAACCCGACTTCTACCCAACCTGGTTTCGATTTGCCACGTCATACCTGGACTACACTAAACCGAATAAGAATGAATCATGGACGTTGTGCTGATTCTTTCTACAAGTGGTGCATTTCAGAGTCCCCTCAATGTGACTGTGGAGCTCCACAACAAATCATAAAACACATTGCAACTGGGCGTCCAATTCGACGATACAATGGCAACATCGCAGACATCCATTTGGCAACGCCCGATGTAGTAACATGGATAGACTCACTCGATGCAAACATCTAATGTTCAAATGTACTGCCCAATATTCGAATATTTTTACTTTTTAACTAAAGACGCGCGATTAAATTAATTGTAAGCTCATTTAATGTGTATTCATGTTTTGTTTTAGGTAGATTTCATAGAAAAATCTACCTATTTTAAGTTTTATTTTTTAATGTGTTATAAAAACTATACGCTAAATAAAAATATTATTAACAATATGATAGTTACAGTGCTAAGCTTAATAAAATTTTCTTAAATAAATGAAATATAGTAAAAAATGTTGAGGTAAATTGTTGGTTATTATATATCTTACATGAATCAAGAAGAGCCGTAGATAGTATTTGAAGAGGCATCGCTGCTTATTATTAAGGCAAATATCAATGCATGACATTGCGTAGTTAACTCATTATTACTTATTTGGAAGTCACCATTCTGGATGGTGGAGTTATGCAACTCCTAAGAAGACATCGATATAGGTATTAATGTTTATATTCATATGATAAATTTAATCTTCTTCTGTGGATGAGTTGTAAATTTTTTAGAGAAAGTAGAAACTGGCTGATGCTTTGAAGCACGTATGGTTTTTTTAATTATTCTATATTTCTTGTGAGTTAGGTCAGTCGAAAAATTTACGCCCGCTGGAGCTAGCACAGAGTGAATATAGTGTTATAGTGTTTGTGTGCACGACCAACTGGTGGACCTTCACGGACCACCAAACAAACCTCCTACTACAACTGCAAAGATCTATTTGATCCTTAGTAGTAAAAACCGGCTCAGGGTTGGATCAGAATGAACTATGGCAAGCCTATAGTTAGCTTGCAAGGTATTCCCACCCGGCCACTTTCAGAATCATGTATGATTTTCCATGTAATGTAATCAGGACAAATAGGGCATTTGTCCTGATCTTAGCCCTATTTAATTTGAATATATTTTATTTGGTTTAAATTCACTAGAGTAGTATTCATTTTAGATATACATATTCATTTAAATATTCTTCAGTTATCCATTCTAGGCTAAAGACTACAATAGCATTGGCTCCCATATGAATACATATAAGTAAAGTATATAATATTTATATAGTTATAATATTTATATAAAAGTATTTATTGGACATTTTGTAATTTGCGTAATAATAATAATAATAAATTCCATATTTGAAATGATCCTAAATAGTTGAACGCGTGTCATTTCTGATTAGGGCCCGTTCAGTGTTCCTGATCTGGTTCCTATCAGTGGTGTTGGAAACCGCGTACCCGACCCAAATTTGAGTTCAAACGTAATGCTAGTTCGATATCCTAAGAATATGGAATGGTTCACAAAAATATGATCTCTTCCATGAATATAACTTTTGCAAGTCTTTAGCCGTGGGGATCTCCAATCCAATGGCTTAGGATTTTTGGTGATGGTGAATCCTGTTTATCCATATGTTTTTTTAGAACCCTATGCTAATATCAAGTGGTTATTCATGACACCAAATGTAACCAGAAAGACATATGTATGCACCTCCTTTTTTTATTTCTTCAAGCAGACAGTAGTGCTGCATCAAAGAGTACACCATTTATTGAGAGTGCTAACGTTGACTGAATAATGTACATCCGCGAAGACCCCAAAGACATCACCATATCTCTATTTGATTGCCAGTAGTACTTCAAATTTCACATTCAATCGTATTTCGATAGCAGAGACTGGAGTACGCAATGTTTGCACATGTAGAAATATACCGCCCAAACATTTACTAATCAACGCAAGCTTATCACTCCATGCAATGCGGTGTAACTCCAATTCGCCTTTGAATCTCATATAAAACATATGTTGTTGTCATTGATCTCTTCTTATTTTTATATAAATTTAAAATAAAAATTTTATATGCATTACAAATGCGAACAGCAACCTCAAGAAAAATGATTATTTTTATAACTTCAAGGTGGTTCATGACAGAAATAAAAATTTTATTTTAATATATAGATATAATAGTCGGTATCTAAACTCATAAGTGATAACAACGTTAATTAGTGTAAAATGACAGAAGTGATAAATTATCGTGTACTCACTCCAAATGATAACGATAAAATAAGAAAAAGTCTAATTGAACTATATTCCATCGGTGAACCAATTATAATGAGTACCGAATCTGGGGTTGTATCTGAAACAGATATTCAACATACAATTGATGGATTATATTATAATTCATGTTTTGCTGCATATATAAGCAATCCCAAAACAAATGACGATGAGTTTATTGGAATCGTTTTATGTATAATAGATTCCAAAAAATCTTCAGAAGAACTTCACAAATTATATTTAAGTGATGAGCTGCAACGTGAAGATCAAAAAGCTTGGAAACGTATGGTTGAGTTTTATTGTTGGGTTGATCGCACAGCAGATCTATTTAATCGTTACAATTATGAGAAAATTCATCATTGTATAATTTTAGCTGTGCATCCATCATACAAACGACAAGGAATTGCAAAGAAATTGGTGGGAATGGCTATACAAAAAGCAAGA
Organism: Diogma glabrata; assembly: GCA_963693315.1. Lineage (NCBI taxonomy): Eukaryota > Metazoa > Arthropoda > Insecta > Diptera > Cylindrotomidae > Diogma > Diogma glabrata. The sequence goes on along the minus strand of OY856186.1, from coordinate 455,244,899 downwards.
GAAATGAAACATAAATTATTTACGATTGATTGTTCAAATTGCATTACAGCGAAAATTGCACGAGGTTATGGATTGACATCATATAACAATACTCCTTTTAGTGAAATTTTGGGAAGCGATGGACAGCAACTTTATAATCCAGCTCCACCACACGTCGAATATGGACTGTATGAAATTGAGTTAAATTAATGTAATTAAAATAAAACAATGTTTGTGGATTTATGTAATGATTAAGCCTGCAGGCAGTTATTATAATTTGGTATATTTTATGTCTTTTGGGACATCATCTTATGTTATAGTGACGTTAGAAGATTGCGTTAAGTTATGTGAAAAAACCAAATAAAATATTTGCTCTTCTTAGTACAATAGAAGTGTTTAATTGTTTTAATGCAATAACAAGTGTTTGTCATAAAATTGTTGTAGTGTGGATAAAACCTTTTTAATCATCATAAAAAGAGTGCATTTTTGGTACTGATGTTGCACGAAAACACGCTGATGTTCTACAAATAAGTTCACAATAATAATAAATAAAAATTGAGTTCTATGAAATAACTTGCATATTGTCATAGTTTTTACAATTTATTCCAATCTAAAACTCTGATTATATCAAGAAGTAATATCACACGAGGATGTTTCGGAGTGGTTGATTCCTTGGTTTTTTGAGAGAATTTTTATTAATAAAATATTAAACTAAGCTTAGAACTCTATCATGTTCCTTTGTTTATCGTATTGTTTTTTGACTATTTTAATATTCAAGATCTCTTAATAGCAGCTATGCGTTCACAGTATACAAATTTTAAAAAATCTCCTCAAATTCATTCAACCGGTACAAAGTTCGATATTTTATATATTTGTAAAACTACAATCTTGTCAAGACAAATAATGTCATTAACTTTTAAATTTTTAGCAAACAAACTTATCTATTACATTCATCAAACTGTTATTCATATATTATTCTGTAATATATGAGTATTTGACATATGTGATATGCGACCAAACCTGGACTCCCTGGGTGAAAACCACGTACACTAATCACTAGACAACATGGAATACATAAATCTTAATTTAAAATTTTCTTTGTTTTCTTGATTTTCTTCACATTTTTTTAATCACATAAAAATGAAAAAAAAAATTACTTAATCAACAAATCAAAATATTTTATGTAAATCATTTCATAAATAATATTTTTCACATTTTGTTTGGACAGAGTAGCAATTCAAACGTTCCAAAATGTGTATGTGGGTTTGCTGGACTATAAAGTTGAACTCCTTCGCTATCAACAATATCCGTGTATGGTGTGTTGTTATGTGAAATCATTCCAAAAGATCGAGCAATTTTTGCCGTGTGGTAACTAGAACAATCAACAGTAAACAATTGAAAGTTTTGTTTTCTTGCATTTTTTATTGATAATTCTATTAATTTTTTTCCAATTCCCTTTTTTTGATGGGTTGAACTAACAGCTAACGTGGTACAATTAAGAATTTTATCAACATCATATCGATTAAATAGATCGGCAGATTTATATATCCATAAATATAATTCCACTAAGTTTTTCCAATCATCCGTTAGTTTTTTTGAACGTTCTTTCCTTAAATAATTTGATGAATTCTTAGTCATTTCTGTACATAATATTATAGCAATAAACGTTTCCACCTCGTTTTCCATACTTTTAGTATAAGCCACAAAACTTGAGTTATAATGAATGCCAGCAATTACATAATTTAATTCCTCTAGACACACTTTTCCAGATTTTGTACTAATGTTTATTGGTTCTTGTACATAAAATACATCCAGTAGAAATTGACGAATTTTTTCATTGTCAACGGGAGTGACTGAACGATAATAAATATCTTGAATCATTCTTTGTACACAGTTGAAGCCAAAACTCGTTACCAAACATAAGTTTGAAGGTTAATCACTATGATTTGTTTTAAATTTGTTTAACTATACATGAATTCCAAAAAGTAGCACATATTGTAATATTTTGATTGTTTTTCCATAATTTTTAGTCTTTTATATACATTCGCTTATCAGTTTTATCAAAAAGATTATTTTATTATATATTCCTATCTTCATTAGATAAGACAACTTAAACGGATTAGTTTTGATTATCGAAATTTCATTAAATTTCGTTCGAGAACTAACAGAAATCAGGCAGAGTACATAACAAAGTTTTGAGTTTTGACATACCGAACATCTTTATATAGGTATAAACTTCCCTTCTAGTATTAATGTTGATTACTTTTCGGATAAAAAACACTAGACTATTCTGTCTGACAAAAATAAACACACAATTTCATGACATTACCTCCAAAACATCTAAAAATATCAGATTTATCTAAACTTCCGAAATATAAAATTCAACTTGAATCACCTCCAGCTGTTATTTAGAACAAAAATATTTTAATTTTTATACAACAAGACAAAAACAAATATAATTTATTTCCTTATAAAATGTGCTCACATTTACTGACTAGCATTTTAAATTTTCCCAAAAAAAAAAATTAATATTAAAACTTTTGATAAGGAAAATGCACTCAAAAAATTTGATATTTCCGCCTTTTCCTTAACAGAACCAAAAATTGTTTTTTTTTCTCTGTTTTTCAAATTTATTCTATTTTCCAGTCGTTTTAATCGTAAATCACTATTGTGTCAAGAAAAACGAAACGAAATCGTAATAAGAATAAAATTACAGAATGTTGGCGGAATGGCATGTGAAGAAGGTGCCAGAAGACTTTTGTTGTTTGTTTGCTTAAATCAACATGTTTTATCTATTAACACAAAGCTAGCAATCTAAGATTTATTTTATCAAACTTCAATTTTGTTTGGGTTATTTCGTCATTAGTAGATATATTAAGATAACTACTACAAATGCTTCATGTAATCTACGCGAATTATTTTTGATAAGTAACTGAAATAAAAACATTTAATTGAGATTTATGGAAAATTTCTATAGTATAATCAGGTCCGGAAAGTTTTCTGTGACAAAGCAATTTTTTTCTAGGAATTGTAAATCCGTTTTCGTTTTTTTGACTTGTATATAATTTAATTAAATTGAGTTGATGTGAACAGTTTTTATTTAAGCATTGAAGAAAATAGCCGCCAAATTGGTGACAACCTACCACTTCTTATTCACCTCTATGCTAAGGTTTTTGTGGTAAATGAGGCGTCTAAAGTAAATGAGGCGTCCATTTTTTCAAAAAAAAAATCAAAAAATCGAAAAATTTAAATATTTGGCTAACATATAAAAAATAATAATAATTTTCCACAATTTTCTTAATATTGTAAAAAAGTAAATTTAAATATTATTGTTTAGACAACAAAAATGAACAAACAAAAATTATTAAATAAATATAATCAATTTTTTGGATCACTTAAATTAATTGTTCAAATGGCTCGTTTGTTTTTTGTATATTTCCTCATTAACTTTCACAAACAAAGTTTCTTTCGCAAATAAATTTAGATGAAAATAAAATTTAAAATTACGAAAGTCATAAAAGTATCTATTTTTTATTCTTTGTTTATTATTCTTATCATTAAAAAATTTCGTTTCGCTTCCTTTGAGGGTTACGTTCTTTAAAAAAAGTAAAAACGGTAATCTATTGGTGAAGACTTCGGTTTCCGTCCAAATTTCTACATAATCTACATAATTTTCTCACAAACTATAAGTGCTATCAATTTGAAATTTTCTACAGTTATAAAATGTATTTGTACACGCTTATTCAAAAAATTTCAGATACTTGTTTTTATCTGTATTTTATCAACATAGATAAGGAGATAGTAAAACCAAAGTCTTTTTAGGAAATCGAGTTTAATTTAGAAAAATCGGAAACGATTGAAATATTTAAAAAAAATAACTAACTGCTTAGTTTTTAAGTTATTACATAAAAACGTGAGTTGGTTTTCCTGTCTGAAATGAAAAAATTTATGGAAAATGCTGTAAAGACTAAACACAAACTTTAGTGATCGGCGTATCTTTTTAAACGTTGTTTGAGACGGAGAAATCTCGAAAAAAAAATTGTTTTTGATCATGTCATATGAAAGGTGATTTTTTTTGTAGTGCAAAACATTTTTTTGTAATTTTCGAAAGCACCGTTTTTGACTTATTTCTAAAATTGTGTTTTGGAGAACTATTTTTGTAGTATAACTTATATACGAAACCCTTGACGAGCAAGTTAAATTCGCACTTGTCCGACTTCTTTATTATTCATGAAACATGCGGTTAACGCTTGATTACATATAGAGCAATTCCACGTCACCGCAACATCGACGTTCCCGACCCCCTCCGATCTCGATAAAATTTCATAAACAGATAGCCAATGACAAAATAAAAATAATATCTCTTTCAAAAAATTAAATTTCGCTCTAGGGATGACACAGGATGGCGGCAAATTTTTAGGGGTTTGCGAAACATGAGTATCTTTGAATATCGATTGCTAACGATTGACTAAACCGATTTAAGTCATTTATAGCTCATTGGAAAGGTAATTGATAGGACTTATAAAAAAATTACTTAAAATTTTTTTATAATTTTTTTTAAAAGTGTGTTAAACTTAAAAAAAACTTCAAAGATGGTTTCAAACAATGATATATACTCATGTTTTAAAAAAACTTATTTTGACAATTAAAACACTTTGAAGCTTCTTTGCTAACACAACACAAATATTTTTTTAACAAAATTGACAACTGAATTTAGTAATGATGCTATGCGCTCAAAATATCTCTAAAGACTATTATTTTCATTACTGCGCTCTCATTTTATGACAGGTATTATCATTAACAGGTAACAAGGTACAGTACTTGATTTTTCCATGCCCTTAAAATTAATTTCGGACAGGTATAAATGGATGAAAAGATAAATTATGTAAAAAGTATTCACAACCTCAAATACTTAATTTGTATCCTTAAGATAGTTAAATTGTCATTAAATTATTATAAAACAAGAATTCCGGTGGGTTGAGTTAAATAGATGATTCACTGCATTGGTTTAAAAAAAAATTGAAAAAAAAACGGAAATGAAAATTTTGTAAAAATTTTATTTTTAAAACGAGAAATTATTTACTTGGGAAACTTTCGTTTAAAATTACGAACTAAATAAACATTTTTTTTCTGGAAAAAAGTGGTAAAAGTGAAGGTACCCCCCAACAGCGCCATCTGTGAATTTTTTTTTTTAGTTTAACACGCTTTAAAAAATTATTAAAAAGTTTTAAGTAATTTTTTTTATAAGTCCTACCAATTACCTTTCCAATGAGCTATAAATGACTTAAATCGGTTTAGTCAATCGTTAGAAATCGATATTCAAAGATACTCATGTTTCGCAAACCCCTAAAACTTTGCCGCCACCCTGTGGCATCCCTAGAGTAAAATTTAATTTTTTGAAAGAAGTGATATTTTATTTTGTCATTGGCTATCTGTATATGAAATTTTATCGAAATCAGAGGGGGTCAGGTCACATGCTAGAACAAATTCTGTTGCGATGACGTGGAATCGCTCTATAAGCTAAGGCGTTTTACAGTATGGTGCACATCATGTACATGACATATATTATGCACAATTTTGTGCACGGAAACTTCGTAACATGCACAATCCATGCACATTTCATACAATTTTTTAATAATTATTTTACGGATATTAAGCTTTAAAAAAACAGATGCTCGGAAGACCCTTCATTACTTTGTTCAATCTCGCTGAAGAACTAATAATTCCTTTGCCATACATATTTGCATCTTTTATCAAAGTGTCATCAAAATTAACTCTCGAACGAATGTTTTGTGCTCACAGGAAACATACAAAACAGTGCCAATATCAGATGTTGTATGGTAGACCACCCATCCCTTTGTCCAATGTCCTCAGAAGCTAAAAAATCCTTCGTTTAATTATTGCAGCTTTTAATCTTTGTTTTATTAGGGATAAACACTTTAAACCAATTAAAACAAAAATGTTTAGTCAGAAATGACAAACCGGAAGTTGGTAACAGAAATATTGGAAGCAGTACTAAAACCTTATATACCAAGTGTCAAGAAACTTGAAAACCAGGATAAAGAAGTTATTCAATATTCACATAAATTTTTAAATGAATTAAGATCTTTAATTTTAGAAGTAAACCGTGACCATATACCAAAGTTTCATCAATAAGCCATGTAGCGAGTGGCATAAAAACGGCAATGGTAATTCTACAAAATCCTTAAATGGAATACTAAGGTGCATGCTTTATTTGGCTATTACCAGTCGAGATAGATATAACAAATGTGAAAATTAGTCGAAAGAGGATATTGTTCTAAGAAACACTTTCCGCTTAGTTCTTTAGGACATCTCATCATTCAACTGCAGATATACAAAGTTATATCAACGGTTGTCTAAGCTAGCTAGCATCAAGGGACCAGTAGTCAATATTTCTCTATTAATGAACTCTTTGAAAGAGCTATAACATCTGGCAACTCTAAGGTTATAAAAAGGCAAATCTCAAGTAAAGAGAGATCTAGCATAAAAAAACGTACTGAAAATCCGAGATTCAACAATCTCTACAACAAAAATGTTCCAAACCCATATTTGAACGTCATTAATGAATGAGCTAACAAACGACTGAATGAGCTGAATTCATTGTAGATAATTAAGTTTGGTTATCGATATAAACAATGACATAACAGTAGTAAAGGAAGACACTTATCGGTTAAAATAGGACTAAAAATAATACAAAAATAGTTCAGTGCAACTGATCCACTCACAAATCGCTTCAGTAGTACTATTAAGCCGTCTCTAAAACACGGGTTAAAACAGTATTCTAATTCAACTGACACTGGGTGTCATACTCTTCAGTTTTCGTGTAGCAGCTAGCTACTGTAGTGACAAATCCCGAGAAAATTAAAGGGAGCATCTACATAGCTTAGATGACAAAATATGGGTTCATATGTTATTTCGTAATGAAAGTTCTAGATGTGATGTTTGTCGCAGACTCATTAGCTATAGCAGACTAAGGGAGTAAAAGTAGTCTGCCGAGCCGTTTTACACATTTTGGGTATATTTAGTTCTATGTATATGTTCAACATATCAGCCAGTTCTACACTGAAAGAAAAATATATATCATTAGGTTGGCACAGTGTTTATTCGGTCACGTTGACACCACATTTGGTTGTTGTGTCTTCAATTCAGTTATTGTGTCTTGTAATTTTGTATTTTGTAATTTTTTCTTCTTTCCCAGCTTTTTCCTACGATTTGTTTTTAGCGCATTATAATTTATCTTAATTGTTCATAGCTTTGTTTTTATAGTGGTCCTATTTTATTTGCTCTCCAGAATATGGGACAGTGAATCTAGTTACAAAGTTCTCTAAAGACTTCTTCTTTCCCTAGATTTGTTAAGTGGGCTAGAATGATCTCGACATTTTTGCTAAGTAATCTAAAATTTATTCACCAATGTGCAGAGCTGTGTTTGACTGTAAGTGTAATGTACAACCTCTTTTGTGCCAACTGAATATTTCTTGTCACAATAACCTCCAGTTTTAGCGTCACATCAAAAGTAACTTGTTTTAACGATCAATTCAGAAAGGTATTGAGTAACTATGTATAATCTACTCTGGCATAAATTAATTTAATGTAAACCAAGCCAGTGACAGTGGACCCAATGTATTTGCAAATTGATGTTATATGCTTTAAAAAGAAGAATAAATAAGACAGATTTTGGTTTTAAACTCAAACCCTTTTACAGCCGAAACGTTGGCAATTGGTAATTGGGATGCAGAACTGGTATAAATTTTGTCCAAAAGATACTTACCGAAATACAATTAAATTATTTGTATAGAGTTTAAAGTTATTAATTGTCCAGTCCTCACATACCTCAGCTTTGTGCAAAGTTGAAAAGAATACTAAGTTAAAGCTGACAAGTACGGTGACCACTTTTGCCGAGGACTACTCTCCCAGCTTGCGTGAGCTTAACCTCAACCTCTTTGATATTTATAAAACTCATTAGAAAAGACCGCTTTATTTTTCACGGCTGACAAAAAAATACATAAAATAAAATGTAGTCATCTAGGACTATACTGCAAATACAGATGTAAATCTGTGTTACGAAGCTAGGAATCGATTTCGTAATTGTATAAGACTAGTAATCCATCTTTGTAATTTGGACTCGTCCTGCTTGTCCACACGTATTGAATTCGCAAAAGCAGAAGCTTTTGTAGTTATTCTCGTTTTGTTTGTCAAACATAATTTCTTATATTCAATTCATAATCTTCTTCCTGTTTAAAAATCTGTCATAAAACGGTTGGGCAATGTCTTTGAATTGGAATATAATCGTTTGCTGTACTGTCATGAACTTTTAAGGTTGTTTCTGGTTTTATTTTTGTTGAATATAATTTCTTACCATCATTTTTTTTAAATTCTTGTCCAATTTTACCACCAGTTAATTGTACCAATTTTTTATGGCTATAATAATTAACGAAAAGGAAATAAAATTTCCCAAGAAACTACCTTATCGATTCGTTATTGTTGGCAAACGGCGTTAACAGACTATAAATGGAACGCGATTGATAGTTTCGGTCTCTTGTGCATTTTTGAAAATTTTATCGTGAATATCAATAAAATGGTTTTCTTTATTGAATTCACGTTTTTTGTATTTAATTTAAGGTTAAATTAAGTAGCCAATTCCTTAATTAAATTAAATTCTATTAGTGCAATTAGTCAAATTTTTTTATTAGTATAATTTTATTAGAACAATTTAGAGAAAGTTGATATGTTGTGTCGCGTTAGTTAATTATAAAAAACCACACAAAAATTCTACTATCTATGTAAACTTTTTTTGTATTTTGAAAATTGTCTAGTGAACATCAAAATGGGTGGAATCGCTTTTGAATTCACATTTTTCTTTGTTAACTTAAGTAATGAAAATTTATAATTGGCTTGAATTCAAAGAGTACATAGTTCAATTAGTGCAATTTCTTTTATTAATTTAGAAAAATTTACAAAAATTTTATATGTTTGTCCCACCAATTTAAATTAAAAGAAGAAAAAAAAATTCTATATGTTTGTGCCGTGCAAGTTTATTTAAAAAACAACTCTAAATGTACTACGCATGTAAACTCTCTTATATTTTTATTACTCTATTGTGACTCGGAGTCGATTATGTTGTGTCATTTTTAAACAACAGCTGTTCAGTTGTTTTATGACATCTCGATCGTGAAACAAAATTAAAAATGTTAAAAAAGACACAAACTTATTTGTAGAGTTTAATTAAATTGTTTCTTTGAGATTAATGTTAATTTATTTGATGATTAGTGTTAATTTAATTTGTGATAAATGTTAAATTATCTTGTGATACCAAGCCAAAGTGTTATAAATCAATTGTGTTATTACAATAAGTCTTCCATGGTGCAATTTTGTTTGTTGCGTAAATTGTTAAAGAGATTTCAATTAGAACCCACCGAAAAACTTTTCTCGGTATATATTGAGTGATAACTATTCAAATTTGCATGTTTAAAAACGGTTCTACTAGAAATCTCTAATAATCATAACTTTAATGCTAACGTTGATTACGGAGAACACCTTGGTGAATTTAGGTCAAGGTTAATTAGCTCAATTAACAAACAAGGAAGCAAATTCAATTGGTATTAAAATTGATATAAACTTTTTTCTTGAAACTCAATTGGATCAACTTGAAATGATATTGTTATTAAAACAACCAATTTATCCCTGAAATATACTAATAAAATGCTATTTTTTTTACTAAATACCGATGACGTAAATAATCATAAAATAATAATTATTACCAAAAAAAAACAAATTTTTTTTTTGGAATTTACAGGTGGTTTATAAATTTTTATTTTTTATTTATTTATTTATTTATTGAACAATTACATAAATCATCAAAAATAAATAATATAAATGTCGTTGAACGTCATTCAATGATATTGGATTTTTTAAGTGTGTATGAATGTGAGCATGGATGTGGATATGAGTGATAGTGTGCATGAGAGTGTGAGAGTATGTGAGTAGATGTGGGGTTGGACGAACTGATTGCGGTTCTTTCACCTAGGGGGTCGCCATAGTCGTATTCTTTCACTTGCTTTTTTTGTCATTTCCGTGTATATCATGTATTTCGCGTACATTACGATTATTTGTGCTAAAGTAGCAGGATTTCTTACTCGATCCCAATGATTGAAGCTAGTCAAGGAGCTATAAATAAACCTCGCTAGGTACGCGACCTGCTATGCAACTTCGTTGATCTCCAACGAAGAAGCGCTTCATTACATCTGAAAGCTAGGAAGATTTTTAAAAGTTTACTTTTTTGGCAAAAAGTCAAACCAGCTGTAAAGTTATACGATTTTTTCCTTTTTAACGGCGCTAGTAAGGTTATATTCATATTGCTACCATGCTACATAAACGTTATGAAATATACAACAAAGTTCTATTGAACTTCAATTTCTCCTTTTTCAAACGATCAAATAATACTTCAAGGTTACATTTTTTTCTTAGAATCAGGGTCAACATGAAATAAATGATTTTATGAATCAAATCAAAATAACGTAAAATAATCGAATATTTTAATATTTTCTCAAGATTTCTAAAAAGTGACCTCGAATTTCCAGATATTATGCGGAATCGTATATAAGGAGGCTTATCTTGCACAATAGAATAGTTTTTATTTTAGACCTGCGATAGTATAGTTAATTTAAGTGAAATGTAGCGATAATTTAAGTGAAATGTGAAATTAAATGAATTGTAAATAAACGTTGTATCGTGTATATAAAACCGTGTTAATAGAGTAGAAGTTACGTTTAAATTAGTTTTTGTAAATAAAGTTTTAAATGTTATTGAGTAGAAATATTTTGTGTATTATTTTGAACGCTGTGTACTAGAAATTTCTGCAATAAACCATTGGCGTTTCAGAGGCAAGCCAACTTTCATTGAAGAATATTCTAGTTACGAATATTGCTTGCTGTATTGTGTCCTGTTGTTGTGGAACAATCAAGGTGCTGAAAACTTAATAAAACCTGTGATCAGTGATTTATTTATTACGTAACAGTATTTTTACTTCCGCAGTAAAGTAACTTTCATATTTTTACTGCGGTAGTGTCGCCATTTTCTTTTCATATTTTTACAGCGGCAGTTAAGTAACATGTTGTTTTGAAAAAAATTTGATGCATAAATTTTTTAAAATTGTGTTTTTAATTCGGAACTAAAGTGACTTTTTGTGTTTCGTCTATAATTGTCGTCTATAATTGCCGAGCTTTAAGAACCCGGCCGTCAAACTATAGACTCAACACAAAAAGTAGTACTTTAACTAATTATTTAATAAATTTTGGTAATTTTACCGTAAAATTACCGGCTAGACTGGTAAAGTTAATAAAATTGGGAAAATGTAAACCTATTTCCAAAAATTAAATTATATTTAATAATAATTTATTTAAAATAAATTTAATAATTTTTCATTTACAACTTTTTTTAAATAATATTTTGTTATATGTTTCAACCATAAATGGTCATTCTCAAACATTTGAAAATATTTTCAAATGTTGAGAACGATCATTACTTCGGTCTGAAAAACCAAAGGTCTTAGGACCTACTGATTAAAGCAAAAAAAAAATGTTAGTCTGTCTGCCGGCCGGCCGTCACAACCGACGAAATCTAGAAAACCGCTGACGGATTTCAAAATTTTTTTTTCTAAAAATAGCTTTACTCAATAGAAAGAGCCGAAAGGACGATGTGCTCGATAACTGTACCGAAAGAGTGTCAAAAAAATCGTCAAGTGTGTCAAAACAAGGAAATTTTCATACCCGAGCAGAAATTTCTTAGGGTTCAAATACGGCCCTGATCAGGTTAGCCCTAGTTTGATAGGGCCCTGATCATGAGTGTAACACTATTGCCCAATCAAGCCCTGATTGGGAAAAACGGATCAGGCACTGATCAAGTTTTCCATATAATATTGAATAGGGCAAACCCTAGTAAGGCATTTCGTATCAGCCCCTGTTCAGATTACCCAACTAGGGGTCAGATACGAAAAATTGAATCAGGGCCGGATATATCCAAATAAGGTTAACCCTAAAAGGGTATTCTAATTCAGGTCCGGAACAGGCCCACATCAGATTGCCCTAATAGGGCTTGCCCTATCTGACCCTGATCACGCCTTGGCTGTATTCAGGCTTTCCCTAACTAATTTCTGCTTGGGTATTTTTTTCTTAAAAAACGTTCATTAGAAGTGATTATAGAAACATTGAATTTGAAGAAATCTTGATGGTCGGGATTGGTATGTGAGAACAAAAACTAAATTATTGCATTATAAGTTTGTCAAAAAATGTTGTCAAGTGTGTCAAAAGAAAGAGTTTCATTTATTTTTTTGGAAAAAAATACCATTTTTTGGAAAAAAATCAAATTACTTATTTGTATGACAAGAAATATATTTGGATGACATGAAATTTTATTATTATTATAGAGAATTATGGCATTATAAGTTTGTCAAAAAAATAATGTCAAGTGTGTCAAAAAAATAATTTCATTTGATTTTTTAGCTAAATTTTTGGAAAAAAAAATTTAGTTGTTTTTATGACGTGAATGTATTGAACATTAAATTGGACATGAAAATTTTTGAATTTGTATAGTTATTGAAATATTTTTGGAATTTTGAAAAGAGATTGTATGTTTGATTTTGTAATAATTTTTGCAATATTTTTAGAATTATAGAAAAAGTTTTAATTTTTGATTTTGTTATAATTTTTGCAATATTTTTAGAATTTAAAAAAAAATTAATATTTGAATTTTATATATATTTTTAGAATTTCAAAAATTCAATTTTTGGTTTTGTAAAAATTTTTGGAATATTTTTAGAATTTTGAAAATTTTAAATATTTGATTTTATTATAATTTTTGGAATTTTGAAAAATGTTTCAATTTTTGATTTTATTCTAATTTTTGGAATTTTGAAAAAAGTTTTTATTTTTGAGTTTGTTATAATTTTTGCAATATTTTTAGAATATTGAAAAAAAATAGAATTTTGAATTTTATATATATTTTTAGAATTTTGAGCAAAGTAAAATTTTTAATTTTATAAGAATTTTTGGTATATTTTTGAAATTTTTATAATTAATTTTGAATAATTTTAAAAAATTTAAAATTTTTGATTTTATTATAATTTTTGGTATTTTGAAAAAAGTTTCTATTTTTAACTTTGTAATAATTTTGCAATATTTTTAGAATTTTGAAAAAAGTTTGAATTTTTATGAATTTTTGGAATATTATTCCAAAAATTTAGAAAAAGTTTATATATTTGATTTTATTCTATGTTTGGAATATTTTTGGAATTTTGAAAAAAGTTTCAATTTTTGATTTTGTTATAATTTTTGCAATATTTTTGGAATTTTTGAAAAAAGATTTAATCCTTGATTTTGTAATAATTTTTGGAATATATTTAGAATTATGAAAAAAGTTTGATTTTATATAATTTTTACAATATTTTTGGAATTTTGAAAGAAATATGAATTTGTGATTTTGTAATATTTTCTCGAAACGCTAAATGGAGAGGTTTTTGAGTAGTTTGCTGAGTGTATCATCTTTTCACTAAATTATGTTAATTTATGATCTGTTATAATTTTCCGGCAACGTATTGATGTTTGGTGTTAGTTTTGTAATAAATTTCTATGCAGAGATAAAAAATACAAGTAATTTAACAAAGAATTATGTTTGATATACATCGCTGCCCAAAACTAAAAACCATGTCCCCATAAAAGTTTTATGCCGAAAACTATATCAAAATCCCTAACCCAGACCGAGTATTGATATCTCATAGCTGTGAGATTTCAGAAATTCCATATTTTATGGTTGAAACTGTTACAAAATATTATTTAAAAAAGTTGTTAATGAAAAATTATTTAATTTATTTTAAATAAATTATTATAAAATTAATTTAAACAACTTGGAGACCAAACCATCATTATTTTAATTTATTTAACTAATCAAAAAATTTTCAAATGTTTATTAAATTATAGTTGCAATTTTATTTAATACAAAAGTTACTACCATAATCAATTCTAGTTTATAAAAACATAAGATGCAAATCAAATAAATTATTATCGAGTGTTAATATAGTCGCATACCCGCAAAGTAGCAGACAGATAGACACATGAGCAACAATAGAAAATTGGTTTCTGTCCATACATAAACGAAGTCCAGTTGTTGTTTAGCAGTATGTATAGAAAACGGACCAAACGTTTTTTCACAACTGCGCAAAAATACAGCAAATCCTAAACACACAACGATGACTGCTTTCTTCACTTTATAATTTCAATATTATGCGTTTTTGAAAACACTGATGTACTAGGAATTGTTCACGTATTACACATGGAAGGGAAGTAGACAAACGGAACGGCGCAAATGCAAAGAGCTAGTCGAAGACAAACAATCGTTTTCAATGAAGCTTAATATATTTAAACTATACGCAATACATTCCAATCAAGATAGGAATTATCAACGGCCTTACACATGTCACTTTCCGCATGCCACAAATGCCACGACCAAAAATCTAATTTGTGTATTGTTTCATTTCCATTAATGAGAAAAATATAAATCGCCCTGTGATAATGATTTGTTGTGTTGTAAGTGCTCAACTGTTGGAAAATGCCATCGATCTGCTGCTGCTGCTGCATTCAATGTAAAATTGTATTGAGGAAGATAAGCACGGATAATCAACAGTTTGTCCATATCTGAGTACGAGAAACCATCTTCGTAGATGCATCAAGAAGAACTAGTTAAACGTTTCTTATTAGTTTGATTCAAGGTACCCAACCAATTCGATCCCGAAATGACATAGATTTAGCTGTTGCGTAAGCCGCTATCGTTCGGTGCGGATCGGTGAGTTGGAATAACCAGTTTTTCCACGTAGTAGCAATATTGCTTACGCAATAGCTAACGAAATAAATGTTTGCCTCAAGTACTCCACTTTGTGGCGTCTCATATAGAGACGTTAATTTTTATTAAATAAAGATTATTCAAATTTTATTGCAATTTTACCAATTTTACCGGTAAAATTACCTTTAATATTACCTTTACATCAGTAACTGCAACTGATGATGAAGATTTTTATTTTATTGAAGGATAAAATTTGATTTAAAATAAGTCGGATTACATCAACTGTCCAGCAGCGTGTCTTTTATTATTATTCGATTATCTGTTTAGGAAATATAAGTATACATTACCACAGGGCCAGCTCTGGAAGTATTTCTCAAGTAAAAAGTCAATAAAAGGTGTAGAATATTGGAGAATGATCCTTAAATGAGACTATTCTCCTATCTGCCATCGTTTTTGCTACCGTATTTAAGGGAAGGAAAGGAAATAAGGGTTTGGAAATTATTTAATAATTATTTGGTCTTGACAAAACTTTTATTAGGTGCTTAGGTTTTAATTATATTGATTATTAGCTTATGTGTCACATTTTATGACGCATTTTTCTCGTAATATATTAGCTCCGTAATAATTGCCTAAGGCAAAAAATGCACAATGGCTTTATAGGATGTCATCTAATATCATCATACCAAAATTTTTCAAAATAATAAAACTAAATTAATTAAAATTTTTTAAAAAATTCCTCGGATAACAATAAGTAAAGTTTGGTCTTGCTCAGAAATTTTGCAAACTTGGCACCCGAAGATTAGCTTTCATAGTCTGATGACTCTAGGTCAAACCCGTAGAGGTGGTCAAGTCACCCTACTAACAAGTGAAATAAAAAAAATCATATACTATAGTTTCATCAGGTTTTCCTCAAATAAAAGGAAGGAATCAAATTTTCCTCAATCGCTTGGGTTACAGTCCTACCCACTGACATACTTTTTTTTTTATGAAGTATTTGTATGTAGGTATGTCCAACAAAGGAGGCAACAAACCCAAATTTAAGGGTATGTAGATGTTCAAAAATTTCAAAACAAGACAATTTCGCATTATTTCAAGCAATTTCAATTGTGGATAATTGAATATTAATTTTTAAAAAAATATTTTTGTATAGATAAAGATCGGAAGATTTTTGAAGTGAAAACTTCTTAAGGTGCGTTGTGCAATTTTCTATGGGGAAAAATTTATATATTCGAGTTATCATTTTTAAAAATCACCAAATATTTTTAAATATAAAATACCTCTATCCGTTCTTAACGATTCAAATTGCAATATGATTATCGCGGTCGACTGCGGTTCTATAGGTCGTGAGTTCAATACCTGGGGTGGTACATTTTTTTATTGTTTTGTTTTATTTTATATAAATACCACTAAAATTATTTTTTTTATTCATGAATTCATAAAAATCATAAACATTTCTTTTCACGAATTTTAAAAAATTGATCTATAATGCAGTTTTTTAAAGTTTTATTGCTACTGTCTTTTGCATTCGATTCATCATGCTAAATAAATATTGCATATATATAAAATTGAAAGTATGTCTGTTTGTCCTTTATGCATTAATACACCATTCATCCGATCATCATGAAAATTTGGGAAGTTGTTGTGTACACTCGCCCAAAAGTCACTAGCAAATTTTCTTTTTTCAAAAACTACACCTCAGGGCCCTTATAATTATCTTAAGAGATTTTGATTAAATCTTGATATGTATTTAATTTGGTTTTTATTTAAATATGTTTTAAGCGGTACTTTGCTTTGATCAATGTTTTTTTTTTTGAACATATTTTTATGAAATCAAAAATGAAAGTATAACCTAAAATAATTACATTTGTATATCAATATTATATACGTATTGGAATTTAACACATCATGATGCTACAAATTTTATCATCTCCACCAAATATGTTGTTGGGTTGGAATGGTATGTAATACATGTTTCTATAATTAGTAAAGACTTAATGCTTGTAACTTGATACTTGATAATTTCGATTATATCAATTTAAAGCTCAAAATTACAAGATGGAAATCGCACAAACTAAGTAAATTCGCTAAGTAAATAACTTTAACTAAGCAAATAACTTTCCTTGTAAATTGAAAAGAAATTGAGTAAAACTGTCGTAAAATTTCTTCTTTCCAATTATTTGAATGTAAAGCAATATTTCATTATACCTGCATAGATGTTTTTGTCCATATCCAATGTATCTATAGCATATATCCTTTCGAAATATTTTAATTCCTTAAAAAAATATATCAAATGTTCTCTTTATAACCATTAAACTATTTTCAAACTACATCTAACAACAAGTATCTTTAGTAAAACAACAAAAAAAATGACCAAAACAATTTATCTAAAACCAAACCAATAATATTTTATCAAAACATAAACAAAATAAAGGATAATAAAAGCTTTTCCTTAAAATAATATTTTGAGGTTATACATTTTTTCTTTGGCTTGTTCTAAATCAAAACAGTTTTGTATTCGTATAACAACAAAAAAAATGGGGAAAATGTGAAAAATTAAGCTTCTCGGTTGTTACTTTAATCAAATATAAATGGAAAATCGTAGTAGATATTATAACCATTAGACAAAAATGATGTACAAATATCTAGTACGGGTCTTTGTTGATATAAATTTCTCTGAGTTTTTAGCATATCAAATGGTTTGTAATTGTGATTGTTAAATTTTACGAAAAGAAAAATATTACACCGATTGAAATTTTTGTTAATGTTCAGTGATCCAGTGATCCTCAGGTGTGTTGGACAATAATTTTGAGGACACACGTTAAACTTGACTTGGCTGGTGTAAATTACATTGAACAAAACATTTTTGTCCTATCTAACATTGTCTAATAATAAACCCAACCTAAGTCAAATATGCATACAAATTCATTACCTTATTTGACAAGATACAGGCTAACGAACATTCTATTTCATATGTCTATAACAACATATCCAAATCCACTTGTTCATATTATAATACTCATAGGATTGATAAAATAACAAAAAAAAAAAATAGGAAAACAAATTCGATTAGCATAAACCAAAAAAATCCAATTTTCATTTTCATTGCCAACCAATCAATAATCTAAAAACATTTTCAATTATTTTAGGTTGGTCAATTATTTCAGGCACAAGAGGTCTACTAACTAAACCATGAAATGATTTTTTTATCTAGAAATAATTTTTTGAAATTAAATTTATCTATTTGTTATCAAACTAGTAAAAAAATAAAAGTTGTGGTAGTTTTTTTCTCTTCCGATGGGTTAGAAGTTATTGTTCTGCGTTAATTATTCGATAAAAGTTTAATTTTTGTTGTAATGTTTTCGGTTCTAGAAAAAAGTTCAAATTATTGGGAAAACGTTTGCATAAAAATTAAATTAAATCGATTTTGTGTCTTTGTTTTGGTTTTGTGTTCGAAACATTATTTTGAAAGGTGATTTTAATTGAAGGTGGGCGGGATAAATTAAATAGAATTAAATTGTATTTGAAAAGCTAAATGTTATTAATTTGGAAGCTTTAATAGATTAAATAATTTGAGCTTTTATTTTTTGTTTGTTGAATAGATTAAATTTGTGTTGATTTTGAAAGGATTTTTTGAGATAATTTCATCGTTGAAAGAGTTTCTATTAGACGGGGGAAAACTTTATTTGAATATTTTCTTTTTTCTGTGACTATATAAAACAAATGAATTAAAAACACCTCGGTCTGGACTAGAATTGAATCAAAATATGTAAACAACTAGATTCAATCTCAGCAAATATGGTCAAAATCAAAACAATAATTAGGCAATATGGAAAGATATTTTTGGTATTCTGAAAAACACATTTTGCACTGTGGAACTAGTTTTCATTGTCTTGGTCACCATAAATTGAAAAAATCAAAACATTTAATGTCATTTGATATACATAGATATCTCTACTTTAAAAAGAAACATTAGATCGATGAACATTTCAGACATTTGTAAAATTTTTCGTTATATAAAAGGGAAAATGATATATTAGGAAAATTATAGTTTTTGAAACTGTTCAAGATCTTTACACAGTATCTTTAAGATAGTATTTGTCGTTACGAAGAGACAGGACCTTTTGACAAAGGAATAGCCTTTGTTGATTTTTGTGTTATATGAGTGTCCGGAGAGGAATTTTAAAAGGCGGTTGGAGGAAATAGCTTTATAGTATCAGCCAATGGAAAATAGCCAGTCGGGTTTATGAAGAATGTGAATGTCTAAGAAACTTATTTGATTGTTTGTTTCGACTTCATAGGTGAATTCATGTCATCCACATATTTCTTGAAGAAAATCGGGGAGTAGAGGAGTTGATCTAACTATCTGTTAAGAACATGTTCCAAGATCAAATCTGAAAGTGTGGGAAAAAAGAGATTACCCATGATGAAAAGTTTGCTGTGCAGAATATGATAATGTGTTGGAAAAGGAAAACAGGAATAGAAGTGATGGTTTTGATATGATGCTACCGGCTGCAGATCCAGTTTAAAGCCAATTGGACAGGCATATGGTTAATATTGCAATTACATCAAAGGAAATCAGGAAGTGCATTTTTAACGTAGAATAGGCATCATAGTTTGAACAAAGGTGAAGAGTAGTTGGCGACAATCAGGCGCAGAGTAATGCCTTACTTATTTATTTTTGGGAGGTCGTAGATTTTGGACAGGGTAGAGGCACTAGCTTGGTGCTGGAATGGGGTTTGGGAATCAATGTGGTTTGAACAGAGGGGGAAGTCTAAAAAAGTTTTGTTAGATTTGACAGCCGAACAGGTAGGATTGTTAGTGAGTTTTTTTATAGGTTGCAGTTCTGAATAAAAAGCTTGTTTTATTTTAATCATTTAATTTATTTTAATCGATATGGTGAACTTTTGTTTCCTTTGTCTGCTGGAAGAATATTTAATTCAAAATCGTGAGGAGAGAAACCGATGTAAAGAGTAAAATCGATGGAGGCTTTGATCAGGATGGACCTAGGATGGTTGAAACGCCAATTTTGGAAAGAGTGAATTACAAGTTGGAAGAACCTGAAGAGAACGGATTTAGTTTATCTTAGGAATATTACTGTTGGTGAATTTTTCTAGAAAGGTCTGGACAAAATTCTTATTGGCAAGCGAGATAGATTGTTTGTTGCTGCTGGAGAAAGATTGTTTGTTTTTTGCGATGATGTTGTTGAATTACTGATGTTGTGAAAAGAAAAAGGAGAATGACAGAGGGATAACGCTGGTTAAGCTTTAGTATGGTGTTCTGAAATATGGTCACCAGATTTTCAAAACCATGAAGAAGTACAATTCACAACTTCTTCAAAATTCTATTTTAGTGGAACACGATCTATTTACACCTTTTCAGCTTAAACACGGGAGGTAAACGGAAACTTAAGAAAATGGAGCCAAATCTAAATTTTTAAATGTTGTGCCTTTTGTTTAAAATTTCAAAACTTAAAAACACAACCAAACATTTTTTAGAGTTCAAAAATCCTAAAAAAAGCACACAAAATCGGAGGAGAAGAACACATCTCAAAGTCTGGTTAGCTTACGTATAGGGATGAGCGAATTTTGTCAGATATGGCGAAGTTGAGAACACAATAATACATCTGTTTCTTTTCGTTCCCTAATGTCTGAAACTGGTAAGGCCATATTTCGTTTACAGTCTGTATATATGTGTGTGTGTCTCGTTGTACGAGGCCCAACCTATGTCCAACAATTTCTCAATAACAGATATCCTGTGTAATGATGCATTAATTGAAATCCATTACAACCTTCTTAGTGGGTTCAGTAATCGTTAAAGATTTACAAGTTAATGCTTACCGTTTCTATTATCATTTAAAAAAAAGGCCTCTTCATTTGATTATAATTACTCGTGTTTGAGTATAGAGGCCCTCTTAGTCTATTATTATCATTCCATTCTATTTTGTTGTTGATTATTTTTTGACATCTGGAGATGTGTGGTTTGGTGGTGTTGTCGATTATAGGCTGGTAATGTGTAAGCTGGGTGTGTTTTCTGCTGATTTCCCAAAGAATTTGATGGAGTGTCAAGCACCGTGGAGAAAAGCGAGCTTATTTATATTGGATTGGTGAGTTGGATGACAATTTTTTTTTAATATAACGTGTGATCCTCAACATGTTTGTGATTATAACAAACCAAAGAATAATAGACATTCTATGTCAATTGTGGTTTTTTTAATAGTATAATTTTTTTTGTGTGTAACGAATTCCGAACTCTTGTCCTAGTTAAGTTATAAATAAATTCAGTGCGCGTTAGATTAACTTTGGGCGTGTCTATAATAAACTGGCCTATGTGTCATGGTCAAAAAGTTGTTATATATGTAATTTGTGTATGTACCGCCGAACTATCGAGAGGAAAACAAAGTAAATTGATTACGTAGTAATCTTGGACTTTTTTTTGGTTCTCGTATGATGACTCATTCAGCCATTTGTTTCTTTCTTCTTCTTTGTGCTATGAAGTTAAATTATAACAAGAAATAATAAATAACCTAAAAAAATAATTAATAAAACAAAAGATGCGCATGTTAAAATAAGATTAATTAGTGTCCTGTAAATTAAATTAGAATAAGAAAGTCCTAGAACTATTATTCGTGTGTAAAATAAAATTACAGAAATAATGAACTTATGTGTTTATTAACACGTTAGATGTAATGACGTTTGTAGAGAGTGTGCAACAATATACTCGCGGTCGATCGGTGGTTACTGGGATCTGGATTCCGCTTTTATTTACGATACGTGGATTGTGTGACGTGGAAGACTGTTTGCTACTATTGGTTCAACCACAACCTTGCGGTTCTATTCTTAGAATCTGGCTATACAGTCATTTTACCATTTTGAAGCAACATCTGGCTGGATATGTCATCGTTTATTTAATGTGATTGCAACAGCAGCTTTACCATTATTATTATTGAACTTAGCTACACCAGCACTCTAATATCTGAAGCAACATCTGGCTGGACATATCATCGTTTATTTAATTATATTGCATCAACATCCTGGTCATTATTGTTATTGAATTTGGCCGGATAAAATATCGTTTATTCAATATTATTGCATCAACATCCTGATAATTTTGTTATGGAATTTGGCTGTATATAACATCGTTTATTCAATGTTATTACAACAACATCCGTATACTGTCGTTGAATTTGGCTCGATACATCATTGTTTAATTAATATTCCTACAACAGCAGCACTTACCATTTTATTTTGCATCAAATTTGACGGTACAATCGTACTAATATCTGAAGGAACACCTGACTGGATATATCATACTCTACCACCATTGTTCTAATATCATCTGTTCATATGGTGACACCAATTCAGTTGCTGTTTTCGTCTGATACTTAGAGTCCTAATGGGGACCAACTAACGGAAGAACCTGTAGAAGGGGCCCTGATCACATCATGGGGTGAGTAACTCTAACTTAATATAAACATGTGTACATGTATGCCTATGCGCATGGATGTATGTAGATATGGATGTTTTTGTGCATGTGTGAGTATGTGTGTGTGTGTGGGTGAATGCATGAGGTGCAAGAGCGTGTGTGTAATAAAGTATAGGGTTGGACGTGGTGATTGCGGCTTTTTTACGTACGGGGTCGCGAGAGTCTTCTTTTATCACTTGTCGTCCTTCTTTGATCCGAATGAAATTACGAGACACGCGTACTATGCTGATTATTTGTGCTAGAGTCAGCAGGTTATTCTTCTCGTTCCTACAGGCTGAAGCTAGCTTGGGGCTTTAAAAACTTTCTAGGTGCGCGGCCTGCTAAACAACTTCTTGGATTTTCCAACGAAGCAGTTCTCCATTACACCTGATTTAAATAGAAATGGTCATAATGGGACTTCGGTTTTATTTTTCATTTTGTTAGCTATTTGTAGAAAATTGGAATAAAAATCTGCTAATTTATTTTTTTTTTTTGAAAATGTAAAGCAATTATTACAACGAATTTGTATTGCAAATCTTTATAAAACTATAGCGTGTATATGATCCCACACACACATTTTGGGCTTACACATTTCGGATTTAGATAAATATGAAAGATCTTAAGTCTATTACAAATTTCAAAAAGTGGGGAGAGGAGTGGATCATCTGAACATGTTTGTTATTTAAAGCTTCAGTAATACTTTTTTATGACATTTTTTTGAAACGAAAGATTTTTGCAGTATCTGTCATAATTTCGCATATAAAGTTCTTGTCTGTCACTTTCGGTAAACAATAAGTTTAGGTCTTTGTATACACAACTCGTATTTTTCTGTATTGTTGCAAACCTGTTTTCCCTGTAAAAATTCATTTGTCTAAACGACTGACTTAGCATGTATTAACGCATGCAATACAACTTATCGTCTTTTTTTCATATCTTTTTCAACCTTTTTGATTTGCTATTTTATTTTGTATGCCGTTAGTTCATAAAGTTTTTTTTATATTTACTTGGACATTTTGTAATTTTTGGACAGTTGATCGGAATTAGATCATCGGTTCAGATCCAATTTTTTATTGTGTTGTTACAATAATAGATATAAACATTTGTCATTTTGTTATATCGTTGGCAGTTTTTATTCAAAAACTTTAATTAGATTGACACTAAATTGTTTATCAGAGTCGATTGGAATAAAATCAAGAAGGCAGTTCGTGAATATACTGGCGATTGAAATATGTGCATTTTGTTGATTTTCTTTAAAAAAAAAACAATTCATGTTGTGACAGTTCATATTTTTTCTAGGATAATAATTTAGATAAGTTATTAGATTAGTTAGGTAAAATAAAACAAAAGAAATTAGGAAAACCGAATTTTTTTTTCGTAAAACTTATTTATAATTCAAATTAGAAAAAAAAAGTTAGTGTTTAGTGAAATGGTTTTGTGTATGCTAATGTAAAAAACCAAAAATGAAAATTAATAAGGGGAAAATTTGTTAGCAAAAACGAATATATCTCGCATTTTCTTGTATCAAGGTATAGTTGTTTTCATGAGAAATCAAACCAACCAACGTCACGAGTGGATTTAGTATCTTGAATAATTGTAATTACCTCAAACTGTGAAACAGTGATATATAGTTTTGAATGCCAGGTTTTCGTGGTGAATAAAAAAATTTATTGTTGATAGCACATGCTTTTTTTTTTATACCCGTCCCGGACACCATGAATCATCAAATTCAACACACTGGTAGAACGCATACCTTGTGAATTGGTCGCTTTAGTATGCCGGTTTTAGTTTTTATCGTGAGGACACGCACCAAGACATCCTTTCCTACATGAAGTTCAATCACTCGCCCAAGTAAATATTTATTTGGAGGTAAGTTGTCATCTTTAATTAATACAATGCTGTCAATTTTTATATGCTCCCTTTTAAGTTACCATTTGGAATGTTGCTGTAACGCTGTTAAGTATTCGCGATGCCATCGCGACCAAAAATGTTGAGTCACATTTTGCACCATTTGCCATCGTGATAATTTGGAAATATTTATTTGCTTCAAATTGGGCTCAGAAATTAATGTCCCGGAATGCCCTATTAAAAGGTGTGATGGTGTGAGAGCATCAATGTCATCGGTTGAATTATTGCCACACAATGGTCTGGAATTTAATATAGCTTCTATCTGGGTTAGAAGCGTTGCCATTTCTTCATAGGTAAGAATTTGACTGTCAATAACTCATCTCATGTGATACTTAGTAGATTTTACTGCAGCTTCCCATAACTCCCCGAAGTGGGCTGCTCCGGGTGGATTAAAATGCCAAGTTATATTTTCACTTAAAAGAGAATTTGAAGTGGTATTAGTATTACATGCTAATATTTATAAATTCCTTTAACTTTCTATCAGCTCCAACAAAATTAGTGCCATTGTCACTAACAATGCCAGAGCAAAGGCCACGTCTCGCTATGAATCTCGGAAATGCTCCCAAAAATGCATCTGTAGTTAGCTGACTGACTAGTTCAATGTGAACTGCCTATTGAATATTTTTTGACCTCTTTCTTCCAAAAGTTTCAGTGAAATGGGACCGGCATAGTCCACCCCAGTCTTCAAAAATGGTTTGGTGAAGGTTACTCCAGCTTCAGGAAGGTCTCCCGTAATTTGTTGTGCTAGAGTTTGTCGATGACGCGCGTAAATAACGCATTTGTGAGTAATTTGTCGAACTAAGTTTCGGCACCCAACAATCCAATACCTTTGTCTTAGGATATTTATAAGTAACGTTGGCCAAGCATGCATGTACTTCAAATGTAGTTCTTCGACGATGTTTTTAGTAACGACGCTTTTTCCAGACATTATAATTGGATATTCGACATCAAAAGGCGCCCATGAATTTTGTATTCTTCCTCCTACATACACGTAGTATACCTCTTTCATCCATTATCGGATTTAAAGATTTCAATTTGTTCGAACTGGATAATGAATTTCCTTTTTTAACAGTTGTAATTTCGACTTTAAAATCTTGCATTTGAATCCATTTTATGATTTGAAGTCTGGAATTTTTCAATTCAGCCGAGGTTAGATTTTGTGGAAATTGAACGGAAGTTCTGGATGCCTCACGGCAATTATGAACAAAGCGATGTACCCATGATTGTACTCTAACCATCGTGAAAAATTTGGATATATTTTGCGTTAAGAATTTCGATTATTGTTTGCGATATATCAGCTTGATGAGTTTTAATTACAATATCTCTTCTTTCTAATAATGTTTTGTCGTTATTTTCTTCTATTATAAATTGTGAAGGCCAGTTTGATTTATTTTTGCGAAGTCAAGTTGGTCTATACCACCACAGTGAGGGATTTATCAGATCACATGCCATTATACCCCGTGACGCACAATCCGCGGGATTTTCCTCTGATGATACATGATTCCATTGGTTTCGGGAGAAAACTTCCAAAAATTTCTGTTGTGCGATTCGCGATAAAAGTCTTCCATCTTCGAGGAAATGAAGAGAGCCATGATAATATGAACGTAGAATCGGCCCAAGCGTATATGTGAGTATGTTTAATATTTAGAGCTTCCTTTTTTGCAATCAATAATTTTGCAAGCAATTTTGCAGCACACAATTCCAGACGTGGGATGGAGATTTATTTGATGGGGGCAACTTTCGTCTTTGATGTGATTAAATTCACCGATATCGTCCCATCATCTTTTATTAATCTACACAACACGACTGCAGCATAAGCACACTCCGAGACGTCTGCAAACATGTAATTCAATACAACTTATTTGAAGCCACCGCGGGCTTTCAATAGATTCTAAATGTTTAAGTCTTGCCTGATACTTGTCCAATAATCTGCAGTTTCTGATGGTAAGGGTTGATCCCAATCCAGTTTTAAAATCCAAAGTTGTTGCATAAAAATTTTTATCCTAACTATTGTTGGTGCCGGCCACCCCAGTAGATCAAAAATTTTTGATGCTTCGGATAAAATTCCACGTTTGGTTAAAACTTGATCTTCCTTTAACATTATTTTAAACCCAAATGTGTCCCTTGATGGATACCATTCCAGGTAAAGAACTTTTAAATGGCTTTCCTTGGTCAATAACGAGTCCTTGATGTCTTTATATTCTTCGGGAATGGAATTCAAAATTTATGGGTCATTGGAAGCAAACTTTCTTAATTTGAAACCTGCCGTGTTTAGAATATTTCATACTTCATCAATCAGAATTTCAGCGTTCTTGGATGTACTTGCTCCCGACATTAAGTCATCCACATAAAAATCATCCCTTATAATTTGAGATGCTTCTGGATGGCGTGATTTTGAATCTTCTGATAACTGTTGCAGAATTTTTATGGCTAAATATGGAGCACATGCTGTTCCATAGGTCAAGGTCAACAATCGATAATCGCAGATGGGCTCTGAAGGCTGCTCTTGCCACACAATTCGCTGGACATCTGTGTCCTGTCCATCTATCAATACCTGATGGTACAGTTTCTCTACGTCCGCTGTAAACACAATTTTATGAATTCTAAGCCTTTGAAATATATTTATTAGTGATTTTTGAGCAGTCGGACCGATCATTAGATATTCATTCAAATTTTTGCCTGATGACGATTTTGCTGACCCATCAAATACAACGCGCAGCTTTGTAAATGTACTTGTTTGTTTCATTACCCTATGACGCGGCAGATAGAAAGTTTTTTCTGGTGTGATTTCAACTTCATACTCTGGAATAATTTCCATATGATGGAGAAACTCATATTCTCTCATGAATGAAATACAAGAATCCCGTAGATCAACATTTTTCTCAAATCGACTCATCATTGTTTTTAATTGCTTGATTGCTAACCATTTAGATTCGCCTAGGTCGATCTTCAAATTCTTAGACGGTAGAACAACAAATCTACCATTTGAATCTCGAAACACATTTTCCTTGAAATGTTTCTCCCACAACTCTTCCTCTTCGGTAAATTTTTCAATTCTTGGAATCTCTTCTATCTCCCAAAACATTCGCAACGACTTATCAAGATCGACATCGGATTGCTGGACAGTGTAATTTTTGATTTTTAAATTGTAAGGAACTTCCCCAAGAATAAACCAACCAAATATCGTTTTTTGAGCGATGGGATCCTTAGCCTCATTTAACACCTGCCCTGGTTGAAGAATTTTTAAATATTGATTAACACCGAGTAAAACATCAATTTGCCCCGGGATGTTAAACGGGATGGATGTGGGGTCAGCCAACTGCAAACCATCTAATTTAGACCCATTTGGAATATTAAACCTGGCTTTACTTGGCGAAAATCACTTAAATTGTTCAAACTATTCACAAATTTCTTCAAATTTTCTTCTGGAACTGTTGAATACAATGGAAATCCGTCTCAAAGGACCATGAATGAATACAAGGACGGCTGGATCCGGAGTTTTACCAACAATTCATATTTAGCAAAACTTGTACAGAATTTGATTAATAAAAAACCTTACACTTCAACTTTAAATCTTTGAATTTTTTAACAAACAAAAAAAATAATAATTTATTGTATCCGATCTTGATGATGGTCGATGAAAGAAAGAGAAAGTTTTTACAATTTAATTTTCTAATTTCCTGTTTTTTTTAATTTTTGATAAATTTATTTGTGACTACGTCATCATCAGCTGATCGGATGGATTATTTGATTTCAGCAATAAGAAAAGACCAAGTATAATTTACACATAATTTTTAAATATGTTACATTTTTTTTCTTTCAGTTTAGGTTCTCCAAACACTGTGTTTTGTGTTCGTGTTCCTAAATTTTGTTTTTAATACATTCATTGCATTTATCATCGTTTGAAGGTATAATGGTTCATCAGCTAATATATATTTACAAAATTCAACACTGGTGGCCAAGAATTTTGTTAAATTTTTGAATATATTACTATCAAATTCAACAACTGAATGTGTTTGCGACAGTATATTTTATTACATCAGTTAATACTTACCAACAAATTTAACAATTGCCGACATTCATTTTTGTTGCATCATTCAATAGCGTCGAAAAGATTAATTTAGTTACATCATTTATTAAATTTCTAACAAATTCAATATTTGCCAACATTAATTTTGTTATATCATTGCATATGTTATCAACAAATTCAACAATTTTATTACATCATTAAATATATGTTTCTAACGGACTCAACAACTGCATGGGTATGTGCTAGTTTTTTACTACATCATTGAATATATTACCAACCACTTCAACAATCGCCTGACATATTGGAGCATTATTTTTATTGAAAGAAGCTTAATCAATGTTTGAAACGTAGGACCTTTCACGTTTGGTATAGATGCCTAAGGCATATATTATCCAAGGGTTTAAAATAAACGAATGTATTACGGTTTTTCCTTTTCAACGCGGACTCTATAGAAGAACGGTCTCTTAATCAACCTATTTGCACTTTTCGAAACCAATTAAAACAGAATAATAGTAAATTAACAAAAATTAAGATAAATAAGCTTACATTTGTATAACTGCTGATCTGCTTCGTCAGACAATGTTACTTTCTCAACTTCATTATGTCGGACGCACATCCAGCACCGCATTATTCCATTTAATACACAATTCACTCTGCATTACACGTCTTCCATGATATCATACAACATAAGGCGATTCACATTGCCTTTTTCCTCTGGTAAAACTTTCAGTTTCTTTAATTTACGTGTTAGACTATTGGAAGACATAATTCTCCTTTTTTTTTGTACGACACAATTTATATAAATGCAACCACAATTTATTTTCTCTTATAATGAACCTCCATTGTAATTGATCACAATACATTCTGCAGCAAATTAGATTAATACAAATTTCCATTATACCAGACACTATTATCATATACAAATAAAAAAATTTGCTGTACAACACAATTATTTTATTTGTAATATCATAGATTGAATTTATTGTTAGACATTTACACTATCATTTGACAAGGATTTCATTTGAAATTATAATTTACAATTCTTTTACAAACTTTTATTTATAGAAATAAAACAGGCACTAACATATAACTAATTTTTTTTTCTTTGGTTTCTTTTTAATTTCTTTTTTTTTTTCATTATTATTAATAGCACAAGAACCAATATTTTACATTTCAATCTTAATTACATTTTAATTTTAACATAACTCTTGGTTTTAACATATTCAATTTAAATTTTAAATTGCTACTCAACTGAATACCAAAATATTTTTAGTATTTATGATATTTAAAACAAAACATGAAAAGGAGAGTGATTGTTTGTTGATCGCATGACTCTTCCGTTTCGTTTTATTTAGCAAAGAGATAAAATAAAACAATTAAAATTTGAAATATTTTAGAGAGAATTCAAACATATAAAAAAACTATTATGCCTTTGATGTTTCTTTTACATGAAGTCCGAAGATTATGTATACTGATTGTTTGGTAATAAACAATGTTAATGAAAAAATGTAATGTAGCCATATTATACATGAAAATGGAAATGTTTGGTGGTTGAACAGGAATTTTGTTTCTACTATTAGCTTGTTGTTCTAGATCTACATCAAGATTTTCTCATAAAATGCTGCCTATTAAATATCACGTAGTTTGGCGGGCATAACATGTTATACTATAAATTGTTTTTATATATCAATCGTATGTCTGAGTTGGTGAAGATGATCTGTTAATTAAGCTTTCAAACGAATGAAGACTTAGACCCGGAACAATCATGGAGTGAGTGACTCATTTATTTAAGCGGTTAAATGTAATAATTCTAGTAGTAGTGGTATTAGTGTGATGCTCTCGGTTTTTTAGGTCTTTAGAGTCCCTGCCTATTTGTTTTGCTTATTTAATTCCGATTACACAGTTTCATTTGCGTTCATATTGTGTTATTTGTACTGAACTGTGAGGATTACAACTTTGCTATAGGTACGCACTCCTCCGATTGCTTCTTCTTAGTGAGTCACTAGCCGGTTTCAGTGTTCATTACAGTATTTATCCACAAAACTGGGATTTAAGCTGGGATCACATAGATTTTCAGCGCTAAAATAGTCTCTAGAATAGTCAGATATATTAAAAAATCTGCAACTTAAATGCATCTAAAAGTGAAATCATTCATTTAATCTTTTAAAAAACGAATCATTCCTATTTCTTTTTATTTTCCTTACTCCCTTCCACATGATAATCCCGTTTGTTCCCTACGCTATGTTTCTCTATTTGATGGAATTAACTTACATTCATAGAAATAAAATTTACTTTAAATTAAAAAAAATTCCAGCAACAACAATACAAAAAAAAAAATCTTGATAAAATTTTAAAATTGATTTGAAAATAAAAACAAAAAAAAAAAACAAACGAAAATAAGAAAAGAAAAGTTTCATATCAGAAAATTGGAAAAATGTTTCATTTCTTATTTAACCGCACCAACAAAAAAAAAATTAAAAAAACGATTTATGACTGGAATAGACAATTTTTTTTTTATTCTTATATTTATTCCTCTTCAGTTTGTGGCTGTCAAATCGACAATATATCAATAGAAAATATGTCAATTATAGCAAAAATATGTTGTATGAATTTAGAATTTTAATTTTCTTTGAATTTAACAGCAGAATAAAAAATAGAGAAAAACGAAAAGATAATTTTGGTAAATGCTAGAAGTGAAGTACAGGGTAGTGGAGTAGATAAAATAAATAAATAAATCAAAATGTGGAAAATTTAACAGTTTGGTACATTAAACATTTGGTTGCTGGCAGGTAAAGAATCTTAAACAATTCAATAGTTGAAATTTCAAGAAATTGGTTTTCGATTATTGCGGTAAGAATACCATAAACTTGACTTCTTTTGTTCAAGAACTTTAAAAATGATGAAAAGCAAATTCAGCCTCTTCCCTCGACCTAGAACCAAATATTAGAAAGACCGAAAAAAGATGTATGTATGAAGATGAATCAAAAACCTTTGAACTTAAAGTAAATGTTTATATTAATCAACCATTCACCCTTTTCTTTTAAAAATCATACCCATGCAAAAACGAAATTAAATCAATTGAAGCTAAAAGAAATTATTAAGTTAAAAGTAAAAAAAAAAAATTGATTGAGACGAAAGAGGTTGATCAATCGACCTGTTTTCTTTATAATTTTTTTTTATATTTCATCTTCTGCGTTTGATGATTGAGTATAAAGAAAAGTTAATAACCAAGTTATAAATTTACTATATCCACTTTTAAATATATTTATTATGTGATAAGACATGTGAAATAAAAACATTTATAGATTTGTGAACCTAAAAACGATTTCAACCAAATTCAAATTGAAACCAATCACCCATTCAACATCAAAGTAATTCATGTTTATAATCTTGAATTTTTTCTTCGAAGAAAAGTTTTTTTTAGATTGGAGAGATTTTCTTAATGCAAAAAGATAATGCAAAGTCACATCGAAACGGTCATTTTTTTACTGTTACTCTTTCGCCCGATGATTGACTATCTAGCTAGGATATATGTTCGATAGTCAAACAAATATCAACATTCTCCTATCTCAAATTACACATCTTGATCATCATTCGTGTTCAACACATAAAAACAACAAAATCTAAAAATCATTTAAAGGAAAATGGGAAATCTCATTTCATTCCACATTTTCACTTTGTATTTTCTTCTTCTCTTCACGTATCACTGTAATTTCTGATTGTGTTTTATTATGTTATGTTACGTTTGTCGGTTGGTTGATTATATAAAAGGGATGATGATGTATCAAGTCATCATCAAGTCTAAATGTGTTTAATATAAATTTATAAAAAAAAACGTAAAAATTAAACATTAAATTTCTCGAAAGTAGGGTGAATTATTTTATTTATTCGAAAAAAAAAAAAAAAATTAAGGTGAGAAAATTGACAAATATAAAAGGTGTGAAAAATTAGAGAAATTTTTTATAAATATATCAACGTAAGTGACAAGTAAATTGATGATAGATTTTGTTCAATTTTTTTTAAAGGATTTTTTGTGTATGTTACTTTGCTTAGGATAAAATCAGAAGGCTTTTAATGGGTTTTTCTTGAATTTGTTTAAAAATGGTTTTGACGAGTTATATGTATAGATGATTAATGTGAGGAAGAAGAAAACGGAAATTTATTGATTGTGATTTTGTTCGAGTGTGATTATTGCAGCTTTCGTAAATATTGATATAGAAGTTTCACATAATTTGATATGATAATAATTTAATCGATTAAATAAAATTGTCTATCTATTTGATGACTAATTTAATTTTAATTATGCTACATTCATCACTTTATCAAAAATTGTAATTAAGCATCACAAAAAACATTTATTATTATCCTTATGACTGCAGCTTTGTCACAAATAGAATATGTGTTTAGTCGACTGTGACCAGTCATGCTTTTGATATCACGGATATCGAAATAATATTTTATCAAAAAATTAAGAGCTTAACAGATTGCTGATATCAATGAGTGGTGAAGCAAATGATATCGCTTCAGATTAACAAGTATAATTTTTGGATTTGTTGCTTCGTTTTATCACTCCTGGTAGCAACAATCCTTTCCATGAAAACTCCCACCTTTTGATATAAAATCTTGAAATTTGAACTGAAGTCTAGTACGAAGGTTGAGTTTAGTTAAATTTTAGTACTATCTCCAAAAGTCTCCTAACAGTTGTGAAAACAGTTGTCAAACAATTGTGAAAATTTGTGAACAGTGATTGAATAGAAATTTGACACAATCGTAATTAAACAAAAGCTCTCTTTATTTGTCTGCAGTAGTTGATATTGATAATTTTATTTTCGTTTTTGTGTATATTTGTCAAACTCGAAATTTAAAACCAAACAATATAAAATGGATTGAACGTCAAAATTCTGCTGTGATATAACGTTCAAAATATTATTTTGTTGTGAAAAATTATTCGGAGACTTTTATACGCCATCTTTGAAATTAAAAATGAAACAATATAATTTCACAGCTTTTTCAAGACCGATTCCGTTCGAAAAATGAAGCAGAATCGTTTACTTTTGATATCAGGTCATTTAATTTGTATGTATGTATGTATGAACATGTATGAAAATGTATGTATGTATGTATGTATGAACATTCGTATTTATGAACACAGAATTATTAATATGTATGTTAATACAAATCTTACGGTGAAAATGGTGAGCTTTAGCTTAGATTTAATTTTTTTTATAAATATTTTGATGGTAACATTTAGTGTTTTACGTGCCATAAATATTTTCGCAAGAGAAATCTATAATTTGTAACAAGTGAATATTATACAAATTAAATTAAAACTTACAAAACTATTCCATTTTTGGTTTATTCCTTCGGTGTTTGGTCCATGTAGTGATAACACAACGAACAATGTTGTTCCAACTTCCAACTTTCCCCTCAACGATTGCCCTAAATCATCCTTACAAGTTTTCCTATATATCCTTTAATTTCTGTTGCTTTTACTGTACATCTTCCAAAATAAATCCTGCCTAGCACAACTTATGTCCGGTGTGGGTCTATCAGGAAATCATTTATTATAATTTTTTATTTTACTACTATTGAATATCGAATTTTTTTCGATAAAAAAAATTAATAACCTATTGTTAATAAAAATAGAAAAAATATGGAGGGACTGAAATCTCCCAGCTCTGAGATATCAAGACTTCGGTTTGGGTTAAGGATTTTGATATAGTTTTCGGCAAAAAACTTTTATGAGGACATGGTTTTTAGTTTTGGCCAGCGATGTATATCAAACATAACTTTTTGTTGAAGTACAAGTATTTTTTTTAATCTCTGTATAGAAATTTATTACAAAACTAACACGAAACATCAATACGATGCCGGAAGATTATAACAGATCATAAATTAACATAATTTATTGAAAAGATGATATACTCAGCAAACTACTCAAAAACCTCTCCATTTAGCGTTTCGAAAAAATATTACAAAATCACAAATTCATATTTCTTTCAAAATTCCAAAAATATTGTAAAAATTAAGTAAAATCAAGCTTTTCCAAAATTCTAAAAATATTGCTAAAATCATTACAAAATCAAAAATTGAAACTTTTTTCAAAATTCCAAAAATTATAATACAATCAAAAATTCAAAATTTTTCAAAATTCTAAAAATATTCCAAAAATCTTACAAAATCAAAAATACAAACTTTTTTCATAATTCCAAAAATATTTCAAAAACTATAACAAATTCAAAAATTTCCATGTCCAATTTTTTTCAATTACATTTACGTCATAAAAACAGCTACATTTTTTTTCCGAAAAATTGGCTAAAAAAATTAATGAAATCATTTTTTGACACACTTGACATTATTTTTTTGACAAACTTATAATTCCATAATTCTATAATAATAAAATTTCATGTCATACGAATATAATTAATTTTATTTATTTCCAAAAAATTGGATAAAAAAGTAAATAAAAATCTTTCTTTTGACACACTTGACAAAATTTTTTTTGACAAACTTATAATGCAAAATTCTCAATAATAATAATAAAATTTCATTTCAAACAAATAATTAATTTGATTTTTTCCAATACATTGGGTAAAAACTAAATAAAAATCGTTTTTTGACACACTTGACAACATTTTTTGACAAACTGATAATGCCATAATTCTCAATAATAATAATAAAATTTCATTTTAAACAAACAATTAATTTTATTTTTTTTTTTTCAAAAAATTGGGTAAAAAAATAAATAAAAATCTTTCTTTTGACACACATGACAACATTTTTTTGACAAACTTATAATGCAATAATCTAGTTTTTGATCTCACATACCAATCCCTACCATCAAGATTTCTCCAAATTCAAGGTTCCTACTGGTAGTCACTTAAAATGAACAAAAATATAAAAATTTGCTGTTTTTGGTACACTTGTGGATTTTTTTGACACACTTCCGGGACAGTTATCGAACTCAGCGTCCTTTCGGACCTGTCACTTGAAATTTTTTTCAAAAAATTTTTGAAATCCTTCCAGTGGTTTTCCCTGCAGCGTAGGTAATGATGGCGGCCGGACGGACGGACGGCCGGCCGGCAGACAGACATACATTTTTTTATTTTTTGCTTTTTTAGAATCAGTAGGCCCTAAAACGTCGAGAAATGCCAAAAAAGTAGGGGTAAGAATTTCACTTTTGGCTCATGAATGTAATACTTAGTCTTCCAGACCGAAGTAACGATGCAAATTTGCCTATGATCACAGTTTTTTGTTTGATATTTATTGTTTTTTTTATAACAACTTCTTCTTCTTCGTTGCCTTTTATTTAATATAATGGAACTATTATTCCATTAGAAATCTCACTATTTGTTTTCGCTGCTGCTTCACCGGTGAGGTTGGCGATTTCTTCTCAGCATCATTTTACATGGGTTTCAATTCTGAATCATTTCATCGCTGAGGTCAATTTGTTGCTACTGTTTTTGCATTTGTGCTAGCAAAGTGTTCTTCTTTCTTCCTTTCTTGACATATGCTGGTTCATTGTGAGTCGCCATTGCTATTTGAACTGGATTTTCTCTTGGTCTTCTTTTCCCGTGACAATACCCACTAGTTCTATCGTTTTTAATCTTTTTACATATGGGAGTTTTGACATGAAGACTGCCTCGAATTTTGAATTTCAATTTTTTTCTATTGTTTACATAAAAAATAAAATCTTTCAAAAAAAGAATATAATTTAAAATGCTGGATCGCCAAAATTAGAATCACATTTTTGCTCTACTATTTACTGACTCGGAAGTCAAATAATATAATATTACATTTCAATTTTGGAAAACCGGAGAGTATCAAAAATTTTGGAAAGTATCAAAAAAATCTTGATCAACTTTCACTTTGGGCGCCAAATTTCCACACGGTGACCAGTTTCCATTTCCCTTTAAAAATTGATTCCCAAAAAAGGATTTCAAAATATCTTCAAAGAATTTTCTCGATAACCAACCTAAAATGTTCATTACTTTATTGTTTTAGTTTTTAAATAATATAAGAGTACAAATGATACAGTAAAAAATTTGTTTGAATACAAAAGAAATGAAGGGGCTGAAATCTCAAGCTCTGAGATATCAAGACTTCGGTCTGGGTTAAGAATTTTGATATAGTTTTCGCAAAAAATTTTTATGAGGACATGGTTTTTAATTTTGAGTAGCGATGTATATCAAACATAACTTTTTGTTGAAGTACATGTATTTTTTATCTCTGTTTAGATATGTATTACAAAACTAACACGAAACATCAATACGTTGTCGGAAAATTATAACAGATCATATATTAACACAGTTTAGTGAAAAGATTATAAAATCAGTAAACTACTCAAAAACCTCTCCATTTAGCGTTTTGAGAAAATATTTCAAAATCACAAATTCATATTTCTTTCAAGATTCCAAAAATATTATAAAAATTAAATAAAATCAAAAATTCAAACTGTTTTCAAACAAAATTCTTAAAATATTGCATAAATTATAACAAAACCAAGAACTGTAACTTTTTCCAAAATTATAAAAATTATAATGAAATCATAAATTTTTCATAATTCTAAAAAAATTCCAAAAATTCTGACAAAATCAAAAATTGAAACTTTTTTCAAAATTCTAAAAATATATATAAAATTCAAAAATTCTATTTTTCTTTTAAAATTCTAAAAATATTTCCAAAAATTCTTACAAAATCATAAATTGAAACTTTTTCAAAATTCCAAAAATATTTCAAAAACTATAGCAAATTCCAAAATTTCCATGTTCAATTATATTTACGTAAACAAACAGCTAAATTTTTTTTTCCAAAAACTTATCTAAAAAAATAAATGATGTTATTATTTTTTTGACACACTTGACAATATTTTTTTGACAAACTTATAATGCCATAATTCTCAATAATAATAATAAAATTACATGTCAAACAAATAATTAATTTTATTTTTTCCCAAAAAATTTGGGTAAAAAATAAAAACCTTTCTTTTGACACGCTTGACAACATTTCTTTTGACAAACTTATAACGCAATAATCTAGAATTTGGTCTCTTATACCAATTCCGGCTATCAATATTTCTCCAAATTCAAATGGTTCTGAGATAATTTTTTTTTTAAGATAATTTTTGTTTTCTGAATGAACAATATGTCAAGAATATTGTGTACAAATTTTAGGCCGATCCGATTTTTGAAGTTCGTGAGCATTAAAACTCAAAATCTACTGAACCGATCCTTTTGAAAATTTGAACACTACTTCTTCAAATAAATCAACAGGTAATCACGAAGAGTTTTTTTTTCATTTTTTTCTATTTTTTAATAACAAATTAACCGCGATTTTTTGAGATAAAATTGCGTTTTTCACTTCCAAGTGCTGCAAAAAATAGAAAAAAAAAACTCTTCGTGATTACCTCGAGAAATACATCACTTTTAAAATGCATATCAATTTTTTTCGTTTCACATGATCCGGTAACGGGTTATAATGTTCACCGCAAAACCACTTTTTTTCAAGGCGCCTCTGGAGATTCAACGTCACTGGCTATTTATCAATATTTTTAATTGAAAATTTTTTCTGACATACTTCAAAAGTTGTACAATAATATGTAATTAAATTTAATAAAATTATATTACTCATGTCGCTGCAAAAAAGTCACAAAAATTTGCTTTTTTCGTCTTTAAAACCATACCATATCAGAGTCTGATTGGGATAGTCGAATCAGGGCCTGATCGTGTTCGCCATAAACAACTAAATAAGGCAAACTCTAGTAAGGCATTCTGTATCAGGCCCTGATCAGATTGTCCAACCAGGAGTGAAATGCGAAAAACCCCATCAGGGACGGATATATTCAAATAAGATTATCCCTAGAAGAGTTTTATAATTCAGGCCCGGAACAGGCACAAA
The DNA here is from genome assembly GCA_963693315.1 of Diogma glabrata. Lineage (NCBI taxonomy): Eukaryota > Metazoa > Arthropoda > Insecta > Diptera > Cylindrotomidae > Diogma > Diogma glabrata. The sequence goes on along the minus strand of OY856186.1, from coordinate 455,206,777 downwards.
TCAGATTGCCCCAATAGGGCTTACCATTTCTATACCTGATCAGACCCTGATTGTATTCAGGCTTTCCCTAACTATAATTTCTACTCGGCCCCATTTGAAAATGTTCGTCAATATTTTCAATGATAACAGACATCGGAGAGCAAAAAATATTGAAATGAGACTTTGGAAATCTGAAAACCTCAATTCAACATCGTCTGCCAACATCTGTTATTTTTCATATTTTTCAAATTTTAACTCTGGATCAACTAGAAAAATTGAATAAATTTTCTCTTTTCAATTGTATTTTCCATAAGGGTATCTTTTGTTTGAATGAATTTATTTGGTCATATAACGAGTTTATAAGCATGTCTTTACGCTGAACGATAATATATTTGTTAACTGTGATGGCCAGTTATGTTAACTGAGAAAGCCAAATCTTGAATCCAATCAACTTTTTTAGTTCAGAGCAGTCATAATATTCCGTGGGCCCTCACTGATTTCATTTAATGATTAGCACATATTTTTCACTTCGTAAGGCGACTGTCCTTGATGAGTCACAAACTTTTGTTGTGCCATTTTCCTCGATTCAGCCGCATTTTCGTCAGGCAAGCTCCGAAAAATGTCAATTGCCCGGGATCTTGTAAATTTGCTACCACAATTTTTGTTTGACTAGGGGGGTGGAAATTTGTTTAAGAACACGAGGGAAACCTTGTCCGAAAAAAAACGTGTCTGCCATTGTCGAGTAGGACAATTGACATTTTGGCATGTTTGGGTTGAAGAAAATGGCAAATACGAAAGTTTTCAGACTTGTCAAGAACAGGCGCCTCACGAACTATAAAATATGTGGTAATCACCCCTTAAGGTTTTATTTGTTTAAAAAAATTTATGTTTGGTTGAACTATTTGTTTGAAAAATTTTGTGCGGAAAATAATTCTTTTAAAAAAATGCTCCGATTTTCTTGAAACTTTGATGATCGTTAGTATAATAAAAAAAACTAACACGTGTTTTTTATTTTTTTATTTTCTCACTAGTTTTAAGCTACAGGGTGGCTCAAACTTTTTAAGAAACATGAAAGTTAAAAGTTAAATTGTGCTCGAACGGGTGAACCGATTTTAATAATTTTTTTTTTGTTTGAAAGGTACTTCAGGTAGGCTTTTTAAAAGTACTATACTGATAAAAAAAAATTATATTTTATATTAGTCTTAAGTTTTCAAACCTTGCGATTTAAAAAAAAATCTTAATTTTTTGTTTTATTTTTTTATGTTTGAAAGATTTATTTTACTGTAAATTTAGATTTACTAAAAACTCGTGCAGGGATTTTATTGATTTTTTTTTGTTTTAAAGGTATTAAATTTTAATACATAAAACATATAGTTTTATGTGTTAAAATAAATTATGTGTTTGAAATGATTACTTATTTATTTGAATTAAGTAATAACTATATATATGAGGTATTCTTTGCAACTCGGAGACCCCCTGGTCTTCAGAATGATTTAGGTTTTTCAGAAGGTTTATGGGCAAAAATTGTGGTTTATTGTCTCTTGTTTCCAATCTCGTGTGCCCCTTTTCAAAATTCAAAATGGCGGAATAAATATGGCGGATATAGGCTTACGGCCTCATTCTAAAAGTATAGCAATTTAGAATTGCCAGCACAAATTTTGAATATCAACATATGCGTTCTTGGACGAAGAATGTTGGTAATTTATTTGTTTTTATTTATTTTTGTTTATTTTTATTTTTATTTATTTATTTATTTATTTATTTATGTTTTTTTTATTTACTTACTTGCTTACTTACTTGCGTATTTATTTATTTATTTAGTTATTTCTTTATCTATTTATTAATTTATTTATTTAATTATTTATTTATTTATTTATTTATTTATTTATTGATTGATTTATTTATTTAGTTATTAATTAATTTATTTACTTATTTATTTATTTATTTATTTATTTATTTATTTATTTATTTATTTATTTATTTATTTATTTTTTATTTTTTTATTTATATATTTATTTATTTATTTTTCTATATTTTTATTTATTTATTTATTTTTATTTATTTTTATTTTTTTTTTATATTTTTTATTTATTTTTATTTATTTTTGTTTATTTTAATAAGTTTTATTTATTTCTATTTATTTTTATTCATTTATTTATTTTTATTTATTTAGTCATATAGTTTTATTATTTATATTTATTTTATTTATTTTAATTTTTTTCATTTATTTTTATTTATTTATTTATTTATTTATTTATTTATTTATTAATTCATTTATTTACTTATTTATCTATTTATTTATTTATTTATTTATTTGTATATTTATTTATTTATTTATTTATTTATTTATTTATTTATTTATTTATTTATTTATTTTTTTATTTTTTATTTTTTTATTTATTTATTTATTTTTATGTATTCTTATTTATTTTTATTTATTTTTATTTATTTATTTATAAATTTTTATTTTTTTTATTTATTTTCATTTATTTATTTATTAATTTATTTATTTATTTTTTATTTATTTTGAAGTTTTTTGTAGAAAATTATTTAAAAAAAAAATCGGCTAATATATACCGAAAGATTGTTATGGAAATTATAGACAAAACTTCTATAATTTCCAAAAAACATCTCCAAAGTGCAATTTTCCAGGTTTTTTGTAAAAAGTTAATGAATATTCAAAATTATGGAAGAAAATATAAAAACGGGAGATCTGTTATTTGTTTTTTTTTAATTTTATATTTTTATATTTACGAGCCGCCATTTTGAATAAAAAATTTAACTCCTCTCGGAAGTTGAAACTACTTATAATTATCAACATTCTAAGTAAAACAACACATCTGTTGATATTTTAAATTTGTATTGGTAGCCGAATTTCTATACTTTCAGAGTGAAGCCGTAAGCCTGTAGCTGCCATATTGATTCCGTCATTTTATATATATATTTATGAAAGAGGAGAAAACGATATTTTTTGAAATCACCATGTTTGAACAAATAAAATTTTAAAAAATCATCCAAAAATATGAATATTTTTTGTTAAAGTAATATTTTCATAAGACGTCACTATGTACCTTTTCAACAAAAAAAAATTCATTAAAATCGGTTCACCCGTTCGATCACAATATTGAAATGAAATCAAGTGATTCCATGAATTTAATTTATTTTGTTATCACGAGTCTAACTCGCGATTGTCTTAGAAAGTAAAATAAATTTCTACGAGTCAGACTCGTGATTGTTTCACAAAGCAAAAAAAATGTCCACGAGTCAGACTCGTGATTGATGCACAAGGGGTTAAATGAAATCGGCGAGGGCTTAGGGACTAATTAATCTTTAATTTAGAAAAAAATTTACGATTTCGTTCAACGGCTGTAAAAATCTTAAAACTTATGTATACTGTCCTGTGTTTTCTTTCCCTCTATTGTGTTGAAATAAATAAAACCAAAGAAAAAACCAAGCGATAGATCATGAATCATGAATGATCTATCGCTCGGGGTTTTCTTTGGTTTTATTTATTTCAACACAGTAGAGGGAAAGAAAACAGAGGACAGTATACATATATACATTACAGATCAGTTTTATGGTATATTTCCACAAATTTATATCAAAAACCTTACGCTTAAAACTTATGATTTGAAGGGCAACGCACTTCTTCTTCGTAATCACACCCCACATCTTTTAGCAATGTCATTAATGCTCGATGGTTTAATCCACGTACTCGAATAAGTTTAACGATTTTAGCATCTTTTTTAAATATAAAATCAATTTTAATTACTTTTGATCATAAGACCAGCAAAACGGCTTGAACATAATAGCTGCTTTCATAAAAGAGGTTGTTTCCAAGAGGGGAAGTTGCCAAAAACATCAGGTTATGCATTGGAAGAACATATTTTTTAATAGCAACTATAAGTACATTTTGTATTATGAGATTATTTTTGATAAATGCATTTTTTTTATGAATTTTTTTTTTAAATTAAACCACTGTAGGTGTGGCAAAGTGTTGAGGGCCACAACAATTAATGCAGCGGGCCACAAGTGGCCCGAGGGCCGCGAATTCGACATCCTTGATTTAAGCGTTTCACTTTCTGACTGACAGGACCGGTCGTAACACATTTTTGGATTACTTTATTTTAGAACAAAATTAAATATTTTTTGTGCATGTGTTATGAAAAATAGTTAATGTGTTGCTGTTGATATTTAATTTTATAAATAATTTTGTGTATTTTAGTTGAATTTATTTTGATTGTAAACTAAATTTTTTTTTAATTAATTAATTAATTAAGTTTAATTAAATAATTCGGAAGCAGATATTCTACTTGGGTTCTGTGTGAACATTTTAACTAAGCATTTGGTGATGGACCTCATGTTTACTTTTTGTATTAAATGATTTTAATTTAGCTTTTACGTAAATTTTGTTCAAAATCTAGTGAAATGCAGATAGACCAGTGAAAATAGCTTTTTGTGAGGAAAAAATTAGTAACAGCATGAAAACTATTGGATAAGGAAGAAAATATTGCGCAAATGATGGGAAACAAAAATTAATTGTGATCCGTGCTACGAGGATGAAATGGAATGGAAGCCATTTGTTCACATAACCTAAAATGTGCTGTGAAAATAGAAAAAAACCAGGAAAAAAATCTTTTCGTTTTTAATTTTTATCTCACACAAACAAATTTTTTATTGCATACAATTTGCTGAAAACGTACCTTATTATGTCCCTAATACGCTGTAATTCTTTGGAATCAAAATATTAATTTTTCGTTTGATTTTAAACCAAAAAAGTGACCTCATTTTAAAACGAAAATTCTCCTGTGCTGGAAACAGTTTAAAAAACAAACAATATTCATTATTTTTGTTAAAACGTCTACTTTTAGATGGTGTAAAAAAAAATAAACTTTAACATAACATAAACGCGAAAGCATTTTCCAGGAAATGCGAAAAACTGAATAAACTTGATTTTAAACAGCTATTTTTCAATGATTGCTTAAAAATCTTCATTATTTGTTAAAATTTAATGTTGAAATCCTTAAAAAATATAACGGTTAGCATGGCAATGCATTTTTTACACCATCTAAAAGTAGAAATTTCAACAAAAATAAAGATTACTATTTTTTGGAAAAATCTGTTTCCCGCACAGGAGAATTTTCGTGTGAAAATGAGGTCACTTTTATGGTTTAAATTCAAAATTAAACGTAAAAATAAATATTTTGATTCCAAAAAATTACAGCGTATTAGGGACAGAATAAAACGTACGTTTGCACCAAATTGTGTGAAAAAAAAAATTTGTTTGTAAGAGATAAAAATTAAAAACGAAAGGATCTTTTTTCCTGGGTTTTTCTATTTCCACGGCAAATTTTTGGTTATGTTAAAAAACGGCTTATTTAAAAATAATAGACCTTTTTATTACCTACAACTTTAGCTTTAAAATTTTTTCGATTGAAGGTCTATTTTCGCTGAAAATCGTAAAAACCATTTTCTACCCTTAAAAGCTCACCCCATTTCATCCTCGTAACTCGGATCACCTTTAATCTATGTTTCCCATCATTTGCGCAATATTTTCTTCGTCATTCAAAAGTTTTCATGCTGTTGCTAGTTTTTTCCATTTTTTGCCTGTTTTTAAGGTATCTGCAGTCTGCACTGGTCTAAAAGTAAATTAACCAGAAAAAAATATACTGAAATAAATTCAACGTTATTACGAAATTCATACATCAGAATATGTCAAATACAAATGTGAATCAATTTGCAAACAAATAAAAAAAAGTGTTGACCTACTGTATAAATTATTATATAAGTTAATACATCTTCAGCAGGATCAATCGTTGGTTGGGTTAATAAGCGTCACAGGCTCGTGTAAATTAAAACATAATTTCCCAAGTAATATGAATTATGGAGATACAAAAGAAATCTGCCTGGGAGAAAAATAGGCAATTTCTCTTCGTAATCCAAAAAGTTTATCAGTCGTCGTAAGCTATTATGAAATAGAACGACAACGACCACTATCTAATTGAAATCCTTTATGTCTTCATTAAATTCCTTGCAAAAGGTAATATAACACAAAAATATAACAATCTCTCAACATGAGGTCGTTGAAGAAAAACAACAAAAATTTCATTGTATTTTTGTATTCAGTCTTAAGTACCATAACCAAAAACTTTTCAAAAAAGTGGATTTTAAGTTTCTTCTGTTATTTATGAACTTCAATTTTTTTTTTTTTTTGGAATTTTTTTATGGACTTTGTTTTTTATTTTTTTCTCAAATTATATGATAATTTTATTTATTTATTTTATTATATTTATTTATTTTGTTTTGTTGTGTTACAAGAAAAAACTTTTCTAAAATTAAATTAAAAACGTTTTAAACTTTAATCTTTTCTCTCCATCCTTCTTTCTTGTTTTGCTATTTTAGGAAAATAAGTTTTTCTTTAATAAATTTTCAAGGAGTTTATATGTTTTTGTTATTGTTGTTGTTTTTGTTTAGAATAATTTATAATGAAAGAATAAGGTAATAATAATGAAATCTCCTACGGTGATAATATTTAAGGTGTTGCTGACGATTTTTTCTTCATCTCAATTCATATAATAGATTACTTTTATTTATTGCTGTTGTTGGTTAAGGAATATTTATGCAAATTTCCAAGATGTCAACATTTACAGTTTTACATATTTTAGACTAAAGTTGACTTTCACATTTAGTTTTTTGTTGTGTATTAGCTAAAACCGATTAGAAGCTCTAGATTTCAAATCTTCTAATCCAGTGAAAAACAAAATCTTTTCAAAATCATAATTCTATTCAAAGTAAACCAAAATAATACCGCAAAAACCTAACCTTCCAAAAACAAAAAAAAAAAAATCAAAATTTTAATAAAATCGGAAAAGGAACAAAAAAGGATTCTTCTCTACCAAAATAATTAAATTATAATCCGTTAAATTATTTCATAAATTCCATTGTGGCTTAAAGCTTTAAGGTAAATGCAAAAAAACCAAAAAAAAGTTCCCTCATCTTCTTAACACAATTTTAAGGTTTCCATAGATTACGATTCAGGATAAAAATTTTATTTTCTAGAAAACTTTTTCCATTTTTCAAAAAATTTTATTTTTTAGAAACAAAAATAAAAAATATTTTATCTCATTTTCCTTTTAATTTACAATCGAGCTTTTTCCGTTTAAGGTGGTTTATGTGTATTTATCAGTATTTCTTGTTCTCTTCCTTTATATAAGGTAATTGTTTGATTTTGATTATAATAATAATAATTATTATTATTGGATTAAAAACATATTCAAGAGGAGTTAAAGGGTTAAGCTAAAGAGTCATGGTGAGTAGAAGAAAACAAAAAATTAAGAAAGTTTTTTTTTGTGGAATTCAAATCTCTGGCAAGAGGCAAAATAATTGTTATATTTTTACTTAAGGTGTTTCGTTTGATTACATTTTTGGGTTTGGATATAATTTAATGGTTAAGATCTTGAACTTTTATATTTTTAATTGATGTAAATGGATATTGTGGTTTTGATTTAAAAGTTGCTTTAGAAAATTAAGAAAAGAGGGAATTAATTCTAGGAAAGATAACAAAAAAGATAAAATAATCACTTTAAAAAATAGAGCGTCACAGCTGTTGGGAATATATATAAAAAATGTTTAGTTTGCTAGAAAAAATGGATAAAACCAAAATAATGTTAACAGGTTCACTTACAAAGGTTAAAGTCAATCACGCTCGTTTTCAACATGTAGCACATTGCGCTCAATTTTACATTGTCCTAGAGAGCGAATAAACTTTATTTGGTTTGTTTTTTGTGGTTTCAACTACGAATATTTTCAACTTCACTTCACCAGAATTTGATAGAAAAAGGTCTGGATAATTCTAGCTCTATTCAAATTTACTTGTAAGAAGTAGAAAAAGAGTCTAAGAGAAAGGGTGTTATGCCGGGTAATTCAAACTCCATAATGAAATATAACGAAAACGACCGGCACTCTCACGGTCGCATTTGTTGAGGTAGATCAAAAAAATTTTTTGTACATGTGTGTTCTATTAATATCTCAAACAATTTCGTGAATCAGCAAAATCCAACATGTGGTTATGGAACTAGAGCCTTTTTTCTAAAAAAAAAATTGATTTTTTCAAACCGTTATAACGGCCGTTTGGATACTATTATTTCAAAAAATTAAACAAATTTAAAATCTTTCGAATCTTTTTTATCAATTTGGTTTAAAAATAGACCTCTGCAAATAGAGGTTCCTCAGTGAGCGGCTCCAACAAAAAAGTTTGCAAAAAATTTTTTTTTTTTAAACAACCGGCACTCTCATGGTCGCATTTGTAAGGCCAGATCAAAAAAACCTTTGCGAAAAACGTGCGTTTTATTAATATCTTGGACAAGTTCGTAAATCAGCCAAATCCGACACATGGTTAAGAAACTAGATGCTTTATACTAGAAAAAAACTCTGTTTAGATTCTAATATTTTTAAAAACTTCATAAATTTAGAATCTCTAAAACCTTTTTAATCAGTTTCTTTCAAAAAAGAGACCTCTGCAGTTGGAGGTTTCTGAGTGAGCGGCTCCAACAAAAAAGCTTGTAAAACACAAAATGCGCTTGAATCAACCGACACTCTCACGGTCGCAATTGTGGAGCCAGATCAAAAAGCCTTCCGTAAACATGTGTGTTTTTTTAATATCTTGGACAAGTTCGTAAATCAGAAAAATTTGACTCATGGTTAAATAACTAGAGGCTTTATACTAGAAAAAAAATTCGTTTTTTTAATCCGTTATAACGGCCGTTTGGATACTAATATTTTTAAAAACTTCATAAATTTAGAATCTGTTGAAACATTTTAATCCGTTTCTTATAAATATAAACCTCTGCAGTTAGAAATGTTTGACTTGTTGGCTTCAACAAAAAAGTTTGCAACAATCCAAAATTACAATTTTTAAAAACCTTATAACAGTCAATGAAAAAAAAAAAATAAAAAGGTTTGAATAGAAGAAATTAATTTTTTCCTTAGAAATAAACTATTTTGATATTTTGCAGTAATTGGACGACATATGATATTGGGTAGATTTATGTCATAAATTGTCACACACATATTCTGTGGTAGATTTGATATTTGTTTGTTGCAAAATTGGATAGATATAGTTTTGCTTATATGTAGCTAATTTTCATTTTAAACGATTGTTTGAAATTAGTTTGTGTTGTTTAAACTAATCTGATACATTAGATTCTAGTGGCACACAAAACTGTCTGATCTCGAAATCTACCTATTTCTAGCAGATATACGTGTCGCTTGGACTTTTTTTTATTTTAAATATTTTCTTATAATCAATCCATAGTCATCATTTGTTATAGTTTCCGCTACAAAAATTTATTGTTCTGGGAGGGTAGGGTTGTGTTTCCCATTGTAATATTCTTTGTTCAAGTTGTGATCGTTAATCACTATTAAACAGTTGTGTGATATTTCTCCAATGTAATTTCCTTTGCTCAATTTGTATTCATACTTCCGCTTATTTTCAGGTGGATTTCCTCCAATTGTCTATCAATTAATAATATTTGTTTTCAATACGATTTCCTGTTCTTAGTTGTAATCATTAATCGCTATATAATTGTCAGAAGACGGTTGTGTATTATCGTTGATCCATAACCGCACTGTTTACATATATTATTCGTTCAATTGTTTCGTAAACAATGTTTTCTTTTTAAATCATTTCCAATTTCTATTACAAACTAGCAGTCCTACTCCTTAATGGGTATAATAACTAGCGAAAAAACGAAAATAAAATTTCCCCAAAAAACTAGCTTATCGATTCGTTATTGACTGCATATAAATAGTAGTTGATAGCAAGCCTCGCCCTCTTATTTTTCTTAGTCTATTGTGACTTTTAGTCTATTTTTATCCTTGCATTTGATTTTTTGTCTGATTGCATTCATTGGTTTTTTTTGACATCTAATTTTTTTTGAGCTGACGTGTGGCTAAAATTCATTGCTGTTCAAGAATAAATGACTTTCCAGAGAGAGCGATGGACAGGAAACATTGAATGGATTTGGTGTTATTGATCGGAACAATACGTTCGTGCCGAATAAATGAAGGTGAACCATAGAAGGATAGTCCGTAAGTCCATAAAAATCAATTATAAGGAATTTTCTTGTTTTAAGGCCGCATCACGGCAATAGTGAAATGATTTCGTGTTTGTTAAAATCATAATTTTGGGATAAAAATCTCGGAGCATTAGTTTGCGGTCATAGAATTTCATTAACTGTGTATTACATAAATGTCATAAAACAAAATTCAGTATTTCTACGAACAGTTATTTAATTGTTGTTCGCCCACCATCAATTGGATGGAATAGAAAAAGAACAATATTCTATGTTCCCGGTTCAAATTTTTTTTGTGTTACGGTGGATTATATAAATTTTACAAAACCCAATTCTGTGATACTAGAAAAATTTTATTAAATAGCGATAGCCTAAGGGTACATGAATTGTACAGAATCTATATGTTACTTTCATAAAAAAATTCATTAATTGTATATAGTAGATACATGTTACAAAACAAAATTCAGTGTTTCTAGAGAAAAATTTATTAATTTATTATTAGCATAATATCAATTGTATAGTGTAAAAAGATCAAGAGTTTATGTTCATAGTTCAAAATTCATTAACGGTATATATTAGATAAAGGTTATAAAACCAAAATTCTGTTTTCGTGCATGATAAAATTTACGAACTGTATAGCAAATAAATATTATTAAATCAAAATTCTGTGTTCTAAGGCAAGATTAATTCAGTGTTGGTCATATGACGTTAAACCGACGTACTTAGTAAAATTTGTGAATGGTTAGAAAATCCATATATAATATATAGGAAAGATTTGGTTTTCTTTTGATTCTTGTTGTTCCATGTCGCAGCACGGCATTTGTGAGTCAGCTACGCGCTTGATAGCGTACATTTGATTATAACCTCTGGTCATACGCCATTAGTATCACGTTCAGAAAAGCAAAATTTTAAGTTAAAAAAAAAACAAGGAAAACAAAAAGAATAGTAATTGGGGATAGTAGTCAATTAAATTTAAATTGCACTTAATTGCTGTTTAAGTGGAAGAATGGTCAAGTCGCTCTACTAGTATGAAATATAACATAGACGGGTGCCATTGAATCCACCACAACCTTGGATGTGTTGTACAATCTTTTGGTTTATTCAACTCCAGCTCTACAATAATAACTAGACCGCTTCATATTCTCATACGTTACACATTTTTATGGAAGAAGGCTCCGCGCCAATACTGGAACAACCACTGATTTCTGATTTCTTGATATGAGTAATATACTACTGATGACCTGCTAATAGGAGCACAAGGAGGAATGGGATCTGCCGCACCATAGGGTGAGTGTTATCTTATTTTTATTTTAAATTGAAGGTATGAATGAGTGTGGATAAGTGTGTATATGAGTGTGAGTGTGTGAGAGGGTTCATGTGATGCATGTACGTGAATCAAGGTCAATATTATACTTCATTTATATAAAAATGTTGACGACCTGGTTTAGACCATCGGGTATTGATAATTCTGGTAATATTAATAAAAATGAATTGAAGACTGCCTCGTCTGCCTGTAGATATGGATGCTCGGATATTTTAGTGGAATTGTTAAAACGGAGATTGGATCATATTGGACGTGGAACAACTGTATTTGATGAAGTTGTGCAGGTTTGTATACTTTTATAAACGCGTACGTCACGTCAGACAGTATGGTACTGATATGGATGGGGTTGTACCAAGTCACTACGAAACATTTCTGCGCATCGTTGTCAGCCTAAAAGTTTTAATTTTCCTAGTTAATTTCTTTTGACTATCTAATCTAATCTAATCTAAACAGAAGCAGCCCCAAACACGAATTGGAATTTTAGATGTGACTTAACTTATCATTGGCTATAAACACATTGCCGAATTTCGATATTTGAACCACCAAAAAGAAAAGAATTTTCAGTTTACTTTGGCTTAGACTGTTATTCATTTTCCGTTTATAATTGTGGGTGTCAAAATTATTATATGAAATTTTTATTTTGAATTCAGCTGGGAAATTTTCAACCATATAAATATCTATCGATATGATTGTTACGTTCCTGTTGTACCTTAAGGCATTTTGATAAAAATAAAAGATAACTGGTTGCCTGATATTGACAGTTGTGGTAGGGTACGGTTATTGAGGTACAACATACATAATAAAATATAAAGTTTGCCTTAACAATGAATATTATAACAATGACCAATATATAAGCAATGACAAATCATAACAATGACTGAATTTTCCCCGGATGAACTTGGATTAATTACAAATAACACCCATTTTCAGAATTTTAAGAACAATCATGTTAAACCGAAAATCCCAATCCTGTGTACTAAAATTACATAAGTACCCAACCATGAATATCTACGATCTTGGGGTCGCAATTCATTAAATCACTGTGAGTTTGCATGCCTGAAGATGTGCGTGGATGATGAGGTGTGTGAATGGATGTACGTGCGTGTGTATGTGAGTGAGTGTATGGAGATATGGATGGTGTGTATGTGTGAGAGTGAATGAAGTGCGTGAGTGCGTGACTGGATTAAAATTATGGGGTTAGACGTGGTGATCGTGGTTCTTTCTCATACAGGGGTCGCCAGAGTCTAGTTGATTCCCTTGCTTTCTCTCATATCCAATATTATCTCATGTTACGCGTACACCACAGCTATTTGTGCTGGAGTAGCAGATATTCTTCTCTCGATCCCATGGGCTGTAACTAGTCAGGGGCAAAAAAATAATCTCGCTAGGTACGCGAACTGCTATGCCACTTCGGTGTTTCAATACTGAAGCAGCGCTTCATTACAAGGGTCTAAATTAGCAAAAAAAGGTTGTCTGTCTCCCGGTCATAATGTGCGACGAAGAGGAATACTACAGTGCCGATATTGAAAATATTTTGTTTTTAAATTCTGTGGTTGGAGGCAGTGATCTGAAAAATTTAAGAGCGTAAATGGAAAAATAGGTGATGACCATTTCAAGCATTTGTTTATTTAAGATTTCAATTTTTTGCGATCCCATTTGATATTGATTAAACTAAAGCATTAGCTTTTCATGTGGTTTCCCATAGTTCTCAAAGCTTTTTGTAAAAACTTAACTAAAAGGTCAAAGGTTCTCAAATTTCTTCTTTTTAGTTATTTAAAAATTATTTAAATTAACTTTTGCTCGTGTCGTTTGAGTTTGATGAAACTTAATACATTATGTGAAACTTAATACATTTGGTTGTAAATTTTGGTAAACAAAAACTGTAACTATTGAAAAGAAGCGTTTCCGCTAAACAAAAAGATTTTCTGCTTAATTTGCTGGAGCAATAGGAGTAGTTTTATATTTTTAAAAGCCGATTTTAAATCAAGATTTCTTCATCATAGAACCGCTGAACAACTTTCTTTTGTTAGTTGAAGAAGATATAATTTGTAATGAAGCGCTGCTTCATTGATAAAATCAATGAAGTGGCATAGCAAGACGCGTACCAAGCGAGATTTATTTAGAGCCCCAAACTAGCTGCAATCTATGGGGTCGAGAAGGAAGTTCTGCTGCTTCAGCACAAATGAACAATAGTACGCGTGTCTCTTGATAAGGACAAATTAAATAATGAAGCAAGGGAAAGAATGAGACTCTGGCGACTCCCATTCGTGAAAGAAAACGCGATCACCCCGCCCAGTCCCACATTCACTCACACATTCACACGCTCTCGCACCTCATACACTCATACATCCACACGCTCTCGCACCTCATACACCTACATACGCTCACGCCCATACACCTACATACTCGCACACATTCATACCCCTACATACCCATCTACACACATCTAATTCTTAAACTGGCGATAGCACATGAGTCGGCAAGAGAACTAAAAATAAAAGTAAACCCGACAAACAAAAATCATCACGCTAAACACGGATAAACTTCTGTTAAAGAATTCTCGAATTGACCAAAACATTATACGTCGTGATACAATAATTGGACTAAATATCTATATGACAACATCAGAAAGAAGATATTCTGCTTCATCCGCATTATCTTCTTTTGCTATCCCACTCGTTACGGCCAATTCACGAACTTGGTTTTTCCTGCCATCATCAAATTTACGTTAAACCAAATCATTTGATTGGTCAAATATTCATAAACCATCCCTGTAATTTTTATCATCTTTTTTTTTTTCCTCTTTAGGATTTTATCCATAATATTTTGTTTTTACAATATGTATCCGAAATTATTGCGTACGTTTTACAGGCCTTATGTATTTCTAGAGCTTTAGATTATCCACCACTTATATCAAATTAATAGTATCACTTAGATTGTGCATGGTAAGATAACAACATACTTTTTAGCTTTAATAAAAATTGACGAATTAAAATTTCGTTTAATTTCCAGTTTTGAGAACGTTTTAGTTCATTCAATAACCCAATAAAAAAAATCTCGTCATTGATAAAAAAAATTTAATTTGGTATTCATTTCTCAGCTTTCAACACATAGGCACCAAATGTACTCACACATACATACCTACGTCCCCAACTTTGCACCCGCACGCACTTCAACATACTCACATATATCCACACACCTACATCTACCCATGCCCATACATTCATCCATACAAAAGATTTAAGGTTTTGACTCACCCCATTAACTGCATTACTCACACATACGCATAATCACTTCCATTAATATATAAATATAACTACCCCCTATATATATATATATATATATATATATATATATATATATATATATATATATATATATATATATATATATATATATATATATATATATATACATATATATATATATATATATATATATATATATATATATATATATATATATATATATATATATATATATATATATATATATATATATATATATATATATATATATATATATATATATATATATATATATATATTTATAAAAAAAACCAACACAAACTCCAATCAGATTTCCACAGAGTTGAGATCTTTAAATTTGGAACCGGTGATGTTGAATTGTCATCAGATTTTGGGGATTGACGAGAATTTTGTAATTTAATGGTATATGTCATACCCTATGCGGTAGATTACAGAAATCGTCGAAAGGTTATACTAATTTACGGTATATGACACAGCCCTTGAGGTGGATCGCAGTATTGGTTGAATAGTTAAATTATTTTATCATTAGATGCAATCCGACCCGAATATTTCAATTCCAATACCGGTTATATCCCAAAACTTCACTCAAAAAAAAATGTACATTAATTCTCCGCAACCATTAAAGAATTAATTACATAGCTTCAAGGTCGTAGATATTTGTATGATCGACCTTCGAACCGGATGAACAAATACGGTTGCTTTTAGAAAATTGCTCGATCATGACCTTAAAGTACCGCTTCATACGTGATCTCAATGAAATTCTACTAGGTTCGTGCATAGGAATTTAATGTTAATAAACAAAGCATATAACTTACGTACATCAAAATTGTAAATTTTATTTGGTTCAAAACATAACACTTTTTATATTAATTCTACTCGATAAGTTAATATATTCACAAATAATCTAATTTTATTGCTTATTTCTCGTTTTTTTTTAATTAGAATAAATTAATTAAGTTAGAACGCAAACATATGATCAAAATGTTTGTTTTGTTTTGTTTCACGTTTCAAATAAGTTAAATAATTTAAGCATGCACACAAATAAAATCTATTTTATTTTTGGACTCACAAAGACAATTCAATAAATTAGTTTACAAACATATAAATTATGTTTTTTTCTGTGGATTTGATTATCTATCTTACATTAAAACAATTTTTAAATCCACGTAGCACTATTTTTAGGGGCTAATTTTAATTTTTTTTTTAAGAAAAAAAGCATAACGTGAATAAAAATTTCCTTTCTTTTCTTTCCACGTTTTACACAAAATCAATATAAGTTTTTTGATAGCTCGAATATCATTCCAATGGGATAATAATTCAAGACTAAGAGCGAGAAGCCAACTCGCGACTTCTATTTATAGTAATTTAACGGCCGTTTTCCAACAATAACAAAACGATAAGTTTGTTTCTTGGGAAACTTTTTTTCATCGTTAATTATTGTACCCACCAAAAGAGTTTGCACAACTAACTCGTATCAAACTGAAAAAAATTATGCAAAAGACGATTTGAATCGAATGTAAGAAATTGAGTTCAAAATAAAGAGTAAAACAACAATCTCAAAAGTTATTGACAAACACGAAGTAATATAACAGGTCGTTCAATAAGTCCGTAGGATAAGTAAGAAAAAAACAACATTTTGACAAAACTCGATTTTTTTTTCGCCTTCGAGGGCGATACAACGAGTATAGCGATTTTCCAACTTTTCTATACCACTTTTATAGTACGATTTCTCTTTCTCGTCAAAATAGGCCTCAGTTTCAGCGATTACTTCATCATTGGACTTAAATTTCTTTCCAGCAAGCATTCTCTTGAGATCTGAAAACAGGAAAAAGTCGCTGGGGGCTAAATCTGGAGAATATGGTGGGTGGGTAAGCAATTCAAAGCCCAATTCATTCAATTTTGCCATCGTTTTCATCGATCTGTGACACGGTGCATTATCTTGGTGAAACAACACTTTTTTCTTTTGCAAATGTGGCCGTTTCTTTGCGATTTCAGCCTTCAATCGATCCAAAAGTTCACAGTAATACTCGCTGTTGATGGTGGTTCCTTTTTGGAGATAGTCGATGAATATTATTCCGTTCGTATCCCAAAATACAGACGCCATCACCTTACCGGCCGACTGTTGCGTCTTTGCTCGCTTTGGATTCGGTTCGTCGACTGCTGTCCACTCAGCTGACTGTCTTTTGGATTCTGGTGCGTAATTGTGAAGCCATGTCTCATCCATTGTCACATATCTACGATAGAATTCCCTTTTATTGCGGTTTAACAGTGCCAAAGACTCCTCCGAAGCATCGATTCGTTGTTGTTTTTGGTCGACTGTGAGCTCACGCGGCACCCAATTTGCACAGAGCTTTCGCATACCCAAATGTTCATGTAAAATGGTAAAAACACTACCATCTGCTACCTTTACAATGTCAGCTATTTCGTGCACCTTCAATCGTTCATAACCAATTTGTGGATTTTTTTTATGTTTTCTGGAATAACAGCCTCATTTTGGCGTCCACTGCGCTCTGCATCTTTTGTGCTGGTACGACCACATTTAAATTCAGCCATCCACTTCTCTACCATTTGTCTCGATGGAGCAGAGTTTGGATAATGTTTATCAAGCCATTGTTTGGTTTCCACTGTATTTTTTTTCATCAAAAGGCAATGCTTTATTAAAATTCGAAATTCAATTTTTTCCATTTTTTTTCAAAAACAAAAGTTGCTTCACACAAAATGCTATAACTCACGAATAAATAGTCAGATTGCTGTCAAATTTATACACGTATCGTTTGAAGGTTAGTACTAAATAAAAATCATATGGAAAAATTCTAGTAACGCCATCTATGTGTCATCCTACGGACTTATTGAATGACCTAGTATTGAACTTAGTTCACAGATTAGTGCGTATTAGGAAGTACAGCGACTCTAAATTACGAAGATTGGATAACGCTTCGTTACAAATTTTATGGTGTTGTATTTGGTTAGAATACAATAAAAAAAAATGTTAGATACTCTGAATTGATCAAAAGTTTAACATTCATAATCCAATTTTTTATTGTTACTGTCTATGTCTAGCAGCCACAACTTTCCAAAAAACAGTTCTCATTACATATCATTACACAAAACTATGAGAAAAAACTTTTACTTGTAGTTAAACTTAAATAAATTATTGAACGACAGACACCAAACGTATTTTTTTTGCTTTGGTGAAAAAATTTTGTAGCCACAAATAAACTTTTAATTAAACTTTTCGTTTCTACAAGCATAGTTATAAAATTTCTAAAGCTTTTATTGCTTAAAAGTAATTTTTTTATTATAATTTTTGAGAAATTTTAGAAAATTATCCTCCAAAGAATTTTGTAAATTTTTATAAATAGAATTTTATTTTTGTGTAGAATTAATTTATTATTTTATTAGTTTATAGCATGATTGATAGTTTTGGTTTTAAGAAATTTTTTTTTTAGTGTAGAACAATTGCTTTAATGATGTAATTTTATTTTTTAATGTTTAAAGCTTTTGTATTTTGAATTTGATGAAAGATGATTTGAAATTTGTTTATGATTACAATAAATTTAAGTATGATTCTTTGTTATCATCGTCATCATTAGTAAACTTGACTTTATAGAATGAATTATTGAACAATGACATGAGATATGTAAATTTTTTATTATGAAACTTATCAAAAGAGATTAAGGGAAAGTATCGAATTTTATTATTGCTTAGGTATTCGTTGGAATTTTACAACTTAGTATCATATTACCAAAAAGTTTGTTTTTCGTATGATCTCAATTAAGATTATACTAAAGGTTTTATTCCATTAAAATTCAACATTTTCCGATTTCTTGTTATAGAATATTTCTTAATAATATATTCAAAATATTTTCCGTTTTATATAACTCGCAGATTTAACATAAATTTTACACAATCTTCTACAATTTTATATAATAAAAAAAATTGTATAATAATCCATTTATCCCATTAAAAAAGAAAATCAATTTCCAAAGAAAAACGAAAACATTAAAAAAAAAAAGTTCAAAACCAATCTCAACCTTAATAGCAAGCAAATATATAGATAACATAACTTGCTTGTTGCTTAAACCCTCTCATGTTATAATATATTTTGGATACTTTTCGTTTCGTTATTTAATTCTAAATAACATTTAATACTTAACTCTCGTAATTCTTTTTTATGTAAATTATATTTAAATACTTTTCGAAATGAATTTTCATTTTTTTTTTTGTTAAATGAGAAAATGAGGGCGGTGTGATGGCGTACGTCTACGCAACCCCTTAAAATTTAATTTTCGAATATTTTCACCTAAACTTTTTTTTATATTTAAGTAAATAATGTACGAGTGTGTAAATATATGACTTTTGGGTGGGGGAGATTTTTGAGAAGTACTTGTTGTATCTATTAAAAGAATTAAGGAAATCGATAGACTTAAGTAATAAAAGTTTAGAAAGTATACGTTGTGACAGTAAACAACAATAGGGATAGAAGATTTTTGAACGGTTTGATATTTGAAATACGTAGTTTGGTTGTACTTACTGTTATTATAGGGTAAACGGCTATGTTTTGAAGAAATATTTCAATACTGAAAGGTTTCAATATTGATTTTTATACTCGAATAAAAACCCCGTTTAAAAAATAGAATCAGAATTGTTATCAGAAAGAAGTTAATTGAAGAGAAAGAAAACAAATAGACTTGTTTTTTCATTTCTTATTCGTTTGTTGTATTAGTTTTTCCTCTACAGATATCAATGATTAAACAAGTACTACCGGACAAGAAGTTAAACCCTCTTAAACATGATTAAATTTTGTGTAAAGCTCAATGGAGTCGGTCTAGTGTGAATAAAACTCGTTCACCTTAAATTGTTTTTTTTTAAGTTTTGATCTACGGGTGTAACACATCCGCGTACTCTAGTCCCTGCTATTAACATATGAATTAACGTGAGATATCACATACCACTGGTAATATCAGTGAGATATGACAAGCCATGATGAAACCAGTGATAAAATACTAGCCAAGACAAATATTAAAACAAAACACAAATTCAAGTCTATCAAATTCTCAGAAACCATGTTATGGTTGAACCTAAGTCTTAAAATATTTATTTTGTATTGTTATTATACATATTGTAAGTCTACACTAAAAATTTTATTAAACAAAAAATAAGTGCTGTTCCAAATGACAACCATTTGTGTAAAAAAAAAGCTTTTTTCCACCCATCTACACTCTCATTTCCTCAAAACACAAAAATATAATTATTTGAAATTTCGCTTTTGTTTTTCAAGCTTATAGGTGATAAGCTGTGTGATTTTTTATCAAATTTTTATATCAATCATACTCGATAATCGAAGAGGGCGGGTGGTATCAACTTGATAATACGTACAATTCACCGATAAATCCAGCAACATCCCTCTAATATCATAAAATACCTTTAGAACTGAATCTTAAAAATTGGCTTTCTTTAAGGTTGTCTAGATTAGTTATCTAATTTATTTTTGTTTAATTATAGATTATGCTCGTAAGTTCTTGTGATGATGAAACGTCAGAATACGTACGGTATCTATTTATCCAAGGGTTTTTAAGTTTTTAAAATGATACCTGAATGTACGGACTAAAATGCGGAGTTACACGGAAAAAATCTCAAATGTAAAATAATTTAATTTTAGCCACCATGACTAAAAGAACAAACAAAATAATTTACTATAACTAACATGCAACTAAAAAGTACAAAAAAAACAACAATGAGAGAAGTGATTATTTAAAAAGTGTGTTGATTCTATTCTTATCTTGCATCAATTTCCAGTTAATATTTATATTGGACGTCAAAAAAATTCCTTTCAGCAAACATTCATATTCAGGCTACAAGCGTAGCTGTTTAACGTACCAATATTAGCAATAGCGGACGTATAAAACCTTCAGAACACATTGTGCGCACAATTAATCCAATATGCACATTTATATACGTTGGGCCCTTATAAATTTTTGTCATCTGGCCTTTCTCAAACCGCCATATCGTTTGAAACATTTAATTTTTTTCTTTCAGTTATATTATTTTTATTTTAGCACAATAAATTTTTAACAGGAACGAAAACTTAAAAAAAAACGGCAATTTCAACAATAAATTAATTTAATAAATTTAATATAAAACATAATCATTAAATAATATACATTATTTTTATCATTTTATCATTTTTACAAAATTAACACTACTCTAAAAATGCAATGTTCACTTATCGATTGAAATATATATAATTTTAGTTTAAAGTTCTAAACACAACTAAAATAAAAATTGCCAAAAGATTTTCTATATATAATTTTAAATAATAATTAAACTAGAGAGAGTTGATTGCACGAAACAGATGCTCGTCATTCATATTGTTTGTAATCAATACATTTACAATTTAAAACGTAACCAGTTAATAACAGATTGTCTCATATTTTCCCATAACGTTTTTTATGTTCCTCCATCAAGTTATAAAACATAAACAAAAGTAAGAACCACCCGTATTTTTTTTTCTATTTAGAATACAGGCAAAAAAAACTGAAAACGTTCATGTATTAAAATATTTCATTTCTATTTTTAATATTTCGTTTCATTATAATAAAAATGAGAGAAGAAAAATCTAAACATAGCAATCCTTTTGTTTCATTTTTTTTCTTATTTAAACATTGCAAATAGAGTGCAAGTATATAAAACAAAAATCATTATAACCTTGATGTTACAAAAAAAAGTCAGGTGTGCCGATGATTATTGATAAAAATGTTACTACAAAATTAGGGCTTTCAAATCGGCTAACACCGAAACCGGTTACCCGGGTTTTTGTTGATTTTTACAAAACCATCTAAAACCCGGGTTTTTCTATAACATCGAAAGTTCATTTTATTGTTTATTCTGGAACAGTATAGTTGCGAACAGTATAGTTGTTAACATCGTAAACGTTGCTCAAATACAATGTGGAAAACTTTAATATTTTCGCTTGCGGATTTACCGTTTGTAACTTTATTTTAGTTGCTTATATAAATTCTTAGGTATACACTTTTCAAGAAAGTATTCGAACATAACATTTTTATCAACGATCTGAACTTTTATCGGAAGAAATTTTTAAAACATTTTACAATTTATGTTTTGATTTTTCGGGTAGTAGATTTTTTTAGTTTCCATTGCTGTTTTCATTATACTTTAAATATATATTTAATCTAGTATACATAATATATATTAATCTTGTATATATATTTTTGTTTCTAAAAATATGTATACTAGATTAAACATAAAAAACCAAAACAAGAATGAAAAATTTTTAAAACTATAAAATATGGCAAGAACAAAAAACAATAAAGAAAGATATTAATTTACAATTAAATTGTATAAAATATTAGAACTAAATGAGCGTTGTCCATTCAAAATTAAAAATGGTGTCTTATTAATAGCTTTATATATTTGAAACTCTTACATTGAATTCCTTCCTTGACCTTTGTTACAAAATTGTAAAATTTCAAAATTATTTAGAAAACTTGTATATGTATGATTTTCGTTTAATAGATGTTGAGCAAAAATTGATTTTATATTAAGAATGTTTTTTCTTCTAGGTTGTTCTGAAAATCTTTAGATAAGTTTTCTACCTGTTTGGCCAATATAAAATTTATCACAGAAATCACAATTTATTTGAAATTCGCCAGAGCATTCTTCTAGTTTAGATTTTTCTTTGAATTTGAAATTTCTCTATAGATTGTTAATTGTTTTGAAAGAAATTTTAAATTTGTATTTTTTAAATTGATTAACTATTATGTTGGGAAGTGAATTTGTGTAATATATAGAAATATATTCTAAATCAGTATAATAACAAAATGTGGCATATGGATGACAATATGGCATCCAAAACTTGTTAGATGCCATATTGTCATATGAGGTCTAGTAGACCATGAGACCTACCAGTTGGTTGTACACGCAAAAATTGCACTCATCCGCCACTAGCTCGAGCTGGCGTAAATTCTGGTAACCAACCTCAATCACCAAAAAATTTTAAAAAAACATTAAACACACCGCGTGCCTTAAACACCACCCACCACCCTTCTGTGTTGCCACAACTCTCCCTTTTGATCTTCGTTAACAATTCATTATACACTAACATATATATTGAAGCTCCCAAAGCATAGTTAGAATAGTGTACGACAATTCAGTATACCTAGGAACCGTAGTACTTAAACATTTTCTATTGTGCTTTAATGTAGTAAAACCTACGCCTTGTTAATGCATAGAATTAAAAATTTATTCCATTTTGATTACTAAACCAAGCTTCAAATTCATTGTATATTATCCAATTATCAAAATTTATATTTCTATTCCAATTAACCTTAATACAATCCTATCAAATAATATCCAAATGGATTTTCTTCTCCATATGTAATTTTCAAAATCACTTTTCTATACTTAAATCATAAATATTCGACTTTAAACAAAAATTTTCAATCTTTCCTTTTTTTTGGAATTTGATTTCCAAAAATTTTCCAATATTTTTTTTATGAATATTGAAGAGGAAACTTTTTATTGTATGTATTCGTATCTTTCTAACTACCTACAACCTACATAAATTTGTTAGTTTAAGTTTTATTATTATTATTATTATTATATTGCTATCGGATTATTGACACATTGGAATAAGTATTCATAAGAGAAGCAAAAAATATTTTATCTTAACAATACACTCACTTCATTTATATATTGGAAGGTGATTAAAGCAGATTTTATTTAAATAATTCCAAGAAGTAAAATCAGAATTTAAATTACAATTTTATCGACTTTTGAAAATTGTGAAATGTTGAATGGTTGTCTCAAGTTCGGTTTCACCTTCAACTCAGTCAACAAAAAGCGAATAACTTAAAAATTCAAGATAATTCTAAATAATTAGTCTCTTTGAATGGTTATTGTTTTGAATTAGAATTTATTAACGTAATTTTCAAGACAACAAACAATAATTTTTCTTTTTCCTTAAAAAATATTATTCAATTATATCAGTCTAACTCACACGTTAACGTCGGTGGTGTATTTATATTTTATGTGACTTGTTAAAAGTTGAACAAAAAAAAATAAACAGATAAGATTCATTTCGTTCAAAATGAAAAACAAAACGTAACGGAAAATTAACAATGAAAGAAATACGCGGAAAACGGAAAATTTAAATAAAAATAGAGCGAACAAGGATAAAAGTTTTTCTTTTTTGTTTACTTCTCTTTTACCTTTTATTATTATGATTATTCTTATCTTATTATTGTTATTATTATTACTGTTACTATTCTTGTTGCTTAAGCTTTCTTTTTATCTTAATAAATTATATGAGTTTATATGTAATTGTTCATAAAAATATATTTATTTTATTAGTTTCTTTCTGAAGACTCTGTTGAATGAACTTTATTTTTTATCATCTGCGTGGGTACACTGCTATATAAATCGTTAAAGTCTTTCACATATCGTTTTAGTTAGACTTTGAACAAATTATTCCCAAATTTTTAATTTCCTTTGTGTTTCTTTCTAATACTTTTTTCACCTAATTTGTGTTTTCTTTCTTTAAATATCGTCCTTATTAATCCTTACAATAATTAAACTGAGCAAAACATTTCTTTTAACAAGTCTATCTTCACTCGTTATCTTTACAAATAAAGTAACAAATATTTTTTAATGTACGAATTTTTTATGTGATTCTGTGGTGAGATGAGATACATAAGAGAATAAAAGAAAACAACATGAAAAGAGGAAAATAATAGAAAACTTTTGTTCTTATAACAAACAGAAAATGCTGCAAAAATAATTTTTTTACTTGTTTAAAATAATTTAATTTTGTAATTTGTATTCTTTTTTTTATGTGTTGTTGTTGCTTTTTATTCTTATTTAAATCTTGTACCAAATATACGTACGTACATACAATTTATATAATTTTTTGATTTAAGATGTTATAATTTCATGTTTTGTTTAATAAAAGAAAAATTTTGCATGTTAGTTTCAATTAGACTTAATTGTAAAGAAAAATGTAGTTGCACACAGAGTTTACGTTGAATTTTGTAAAAGAAAAATTTAATTTATGAAGTGTTGTTTTGAAGTAGAAAATTGTTTAAATATAAAATGGTATTTTACGTAAATGATCTTGTAGATGCTTTGCGGATGTTGAAATAGATGCTTGTAAATGGTGTACAAAAGTGATGTCAATCTCGCGAACCGTGGTCCACTAGTGACTCGCTGCATAAACTGTTGCGGCCCTCAACACTTTTTCACATCTACAGTGTTTTAATTAAAAAAAATTAAAAAATGCATAAAAAAATGAATTTATCAAAAATAATTTCAAAATACAAAATATACTTATAATGGCTATTAAAAATATGCATAACCTAGTGTATCTGGAAACTTTCCCTTTTGGCAACAACCTCTTTTATGAAAGCAGCAGCTATACATAACAGATCTTTTCAAAACGCATTATCCACCTTGTTAGTCTTATCTTCAAAATTAAATAAAATTTACAATGTATTTATAAATTTTGTTAAAATAGTTAAACTTATTCGAGCACGTGGCTTAAACCATCGAGCATTAATTGAATTGTTAAAAGATGTGGAATGTGATTGCGATACTCTTATGGAAAATACAATCGAAAAGAGAAAATTGATTTTTAACATTTTGCTTAAAGATCTACAGTTAATATTTGAAAAATATGAAAAACAACTGAAAATGTTGGCCGATGATTTTGAATAGATGTTTTCAGATTTTCAAAGTAGTAAGTCGATTGACGAAAATTTTCAAATGGGCCCGAGCAGAAATTAGTTGGGGAAAGCCTGAATACAATCAGCGCGTGAGCAGAGTCAAAAATGGCAAGCCCTATTCGAGCAATCTGATGTGGCCCTGTTCCGGGCCTGAATTAGAATACCATTTTAGGGTTAACCTTATTTGAATATATCCGTCCCTGTTGGGGTTTTTCGTATTTCACCCCTGGTTGGGCAATCTGATCAGGATCTGATACAAAATACTTTACTAGTGATTGCCCTATTTAGCTAACGACGAATATGATCAGTCCTTGATCCGACTATCCCAATCAGAGCCTGATTGGGAAAAGCGTTACACTCATGATCGGCTCTCAAACTAGGACAAATCTTACCAGGACCATATTTGAACCCTAACAAATTTCTGCTTGAGGAGTTTATAGAACTACGATGCAACACCATATTAAACCAAAAATAAAAGGAAATTGACATTCCAGAGTTTTACGATTATTTATCTGCAGATCATTGCCAAAGAACTCGCCATTTTGTTATACGCATTTTATCCATGTTTGCAGTAGCACGTAGATATGTGAACCTATTTTTTACAAATGAAGATAAATAAAACTACGAAGCGAGCCAGATTAAATGAAGAACATTTACCATCGATATTAAAAACTACACCAAGTCAAAAACTAATACCATTTTTTGATTTAGCAAAAAAACTGAATTAATAAATATATTTTTAATAATTAATTAATTTCCATATAAACATTTTTGTTTTGTTTTTTAAATTAAATTAAATTAAATTTTTAATACAACCAAGTACATGTTGCCCGCAAAAGGCCTTGGAAAATAACTTTCGAAAAATTTGGCCCTTATGCCGAAATGAGTTTGACATGTCTGGCACTGTACCACAAAATCCAGCACAAAAACCGATCTCAAATATTGGAACATATTTTTAAACATTTTTTCTTAGCGTAATCCAAAAACAGGATCAAAAATTAAGACAACAACATCAAGTTAATTGATCGGTATGGCAAAAAATTGAAAAATTTTGTACGTATCAGAAAACGAAATGAATAACGATAATCGATAAAGGTCGATCAAATAAATCATAAAAATAATCAAGAAACAGCATTGGATGAATTTTCGAATTAAGACAGTTGACGGGTTTTTTAACAACATGCGTTTATTTTGTGGATTCGCAGAAAAATAAACCCAATATTTTTAATTTCCTGGATATTATTGTGGACGCATATAGTGCAATATTTCTTAATTTCAAGTTCTCGCTACCGGTGACTTGAACGTCCACAATTAATATTGGTTAGACTTTTCTAAGACCACCTACGACAACAAGTACAATAAAAGGCTGGCATAAATATGTTCTGCATAACAATGTCTGTCTCAAACTGTAAAAAGCTTCTCGTAACGACTGTGATAACATCGCAGTTAAATTACTAAAAACTAGCTAGCTAAGTACCACGGTTAACCATAAACGATGCACAACTCAACTTTAAATAGCTACGACGTATATATTTCTACGTATATTTTCTACGCACAATTCTAATAGTTACATACGGTCCACATCTCTAACAAACTATGACGCACAACTCTAATTATTCAAATTCTTAACTAGTAAACTAAAGTGCACCCTAATTAGTTCGTGTTTTTAGTCTCAACTCTCCCTAACATGTGTCTTTTTAAAAAAACTTTTGACACAATTTCTCACGAAATTGTAATATCTAAGTTGCGCTGCGCTGGTGTTCACTCTGCTATGCTTTTGTGGTTGGCTTCTTATTTTGAAGATTGAATATAAACAGTGAAATTAGGGGATCGTATATCGTCTGGGATAGAAGTTACTTCAGGGGTGCCGCAGGGTAGTCACTTTGTCCTCTATTATTTTTAATATTTATTAACGACGTTGGTAATTGTGTTATGCCCGCCAACTACGTGATGTTCAACATGTAGCGTTTGAAAAAACATCTGCCATCCCATACAGAAATAAGAACAATTGAGTTCTGAATAAAGGTTTTTACTAAGGGGATTAGATTCTTGTGGTAAAGTCTGACAGTAAAAACTAATCTCTGAATACAACACAGCATTTCCAGTTCCATTCGAGATGCTACACCATTGCATCGTTTCATTACACTTGTATTATTTACCAATATAAAACAGTTGAGGATCAAACATAGTGTATTTTTTTTTCATTATATAAAAAAATTTGATTTGTCATCAGTCAGCTGTTTATAACAGGATCCTATTATTTGGTCTATATCTATTTCATTGCCAATGTTTGAATAGATGTTGGTAGTCGTAAAATGTTGAACCCATTAAATTGATTTTTATTAAATTTACCTTTATGTAAATCGATTTATTGAATGGCTTGGGCAAAGTTTGATTTAAAAACATTGTGTTTCTCCTTTAATGTACTTCCTCATGTTGGAATATTTTATTTTCGAGAAATAGTGGACAACCGAGATAATGCTATGAAATTAAATTTTTTATGTACTCTCTTGTTTAGTATAATCTAAAAAGTATAAATAACAAAACGGTTTTTAATTTAGTTGAGTTGTATTCTAAAATTTATATATAAATAATAATCAAATGTGGCAGTCGCGATTGATGTTATAAAAATTAAATATTGAGTTTATTTCGTGGATGCAGTCGTGTATATTTAAAACTGCCTTTTTTGTACTGAGTGTTTAGTGTAACTTTAATTGTATAGAAAAAATAGGAAATTGAAAAATGTGATGAAAAGTTTATTTTTGTGGGAATTATATTAATAATTAATCAATTATTAAATTTAATAATTAAAAGTAATATTATTTTTCTAACAACTTTTATTAAAAATATAAATTTCAGACGCGTTTCGGATATAAATATCCATCATCAATGAAAGAATATATATTTATGACAATATAATCTAAAATTTTTAGTTTGTTTCTAAAAATATGTATACTATACGTAAAAATTCATATCAAAAATGAGAAAATTTAAAACTATAAAATATGGCAAGAACAAAAGAATAAAGAAAGATATTAATTTATAATTAAATTGTATAAAATATTAGAACTAAATGAAAGTTGTTCATTTAAAATTAGAAATGGTGACTTCTTGATAGCTTTATATATTTCAAACTCTTCCATTGAATCCATGAGAGGACCTTTGTTACAAAAATGTAAAACTTTAAAATTATTTTCGAAACTTGTATATGTATGATTTTCGTTGATTAGATGTTGAGCAAAAATAGATTTTATATTAAGAATGTTTTTTCTTTTAGGTAAATGTTCCGAAAATCTTTTTATAAATTTTCTACCTGTTTGGCCAATATAAAATTTATCACAGGAATCTCAATTTATTTGAAATACGCCAGAGCATTCTTCTAGTTTAAATTTTTCTTTGAATTTGAAATTTCTCTATAGATTGTTAATTGTTTTGAAAGAAATTTTAAATTTGTATTTTTTAAATTGATTAGTTATTATGTTGGGAAGTGAATTTGTGTAATTTATAGAAATATATTTTAAATCTGTATTAGTGTTCAAACTGTTTTTTTATTAATAAACTTAATTATATTAAGTTTATTAATAAAAGGAAAAATGAAAGGAAAAAACATATTTTTAATACTGTGATTTCAATAAAAAGGTTGGAAAGATGGTGATTTTAAAAGAAAAAGAAAATTTTATGTTCTATTCATTGTGTTGTGAAGGTGGGTGGAAGTGACAAGCAGTTTACGATGTTATAGGCAGTTATTTGGGTGAGTTCGTTCCATATTACATTTTATTGATGCATGGAATTTGGCGTTATCACTGACGTCAGCACGTTGACTAGATATATACGTTTTTATTCTGAAACGATTAACGTTGTCGCTTGTGGAGGTTGAATAAATTAATTCTTAACCCCCACATGCAGATATGCTATTACTGAAAGTAAGACATTGCTTTTCGCTTGCTGAAGGTCTACACTTCCGCAATATTATTGCTGCGATGAACAACTATGGTGGTAGCTTGAATGTACAGTTTATTGAATTAAGTGTCTTTTAAGGATGGTATAATATAAATATGGATTTTTTTTTTTTTTTTTTTTTTTTTTTATTTTCCAAAATAATTAAATTATACAATATGTTACTGCTTCTGTTTATATATTTAAAATTACATGCAGGAAAATACTTTAATTAGTTTCAGGATAAAAGGCTAATAGACAAGATGTCGTTGAATACTTAAAACTACAAAAAAAAAGTAAAGTAATTAAAGAAGTGAATAAATATTAATTAGTACTGACATGATATAACACGAATTTTGATGATGATTGTGATGAACGAGAGTATGAAACTGGACAAAAAAGAAAAGAATAAAGATGACTGGAAATAACAACATTAGCTTATTGATAGGAATGATTGAGCATTGTACGATGGTATAAAATTAATTTAAGTAATTCGAATCATGAGTGTTATCGTATTGGATTTTATACTCTTCAATTAAAGATTGTTTCAAATATTTTTTAAAGACCTGATATTTGTCGTTTTTGATCAAATCTGGTATGTTGTTGAAAAATTGGAGACCTTCATAAAAAATTGTATTTTGGGTTAAATTCATTTTATAATTAGGTAGATAATAATTCTTTGCCCCCTAGTGGTTTTCTCTGATACAGTGACATTGCTAATCAAATTAACATTATTTTTTATCAGACCATGGTGTATTTTATAGATAGTGACAGCATATTCGTATTTAATATAAGATGAAAGTGGTAAAATACCTTCGGAGTAAAGCATTTTTGACGGTGTTAGTATGGGATAATTAAAAATAGATTTTAGGCATTTATTCTGTAATATTGATAAATATTTCTGATGCGTTTTACTAATACTACCCCATATTGGTAATAGGTATGCTAAATGAGACTGAATGTGAGCAAAGTAAAGTTGTACTTTTAATTTCGTTGGGATATATTTACCTATTCTTCTGAAAACGGCTATAAATGGACAAATTTTATTCTTTACGTTATTGATATGTTTTTCCCAATTCAACTTTGAATCAAGAATTAGACCAAGATAATTGATATAGTCAACTTTCTGTATGGTAAATTTGTTCGTGCTGATTTCGTTAAAAGTGTCAAGGGTTGATGAGTTTTTGGTGTTGAATAACATAAAATGAGATTTTTTAGTGTTTAAAGTGAGTTTATTGTTGTCTAACCATTCACTAAGTAAATTAAGGTCATGATCCATTGCTGTTTTTAAATTTCGGAAACTAGTTTCACCATATATAATTACAGCATCATCTGCAAAAAGCTGAATCTTGCCCATTAATGGTAAAGAAAAAATATCATTGATAAATATTAGGAAGAGCTGAGGGCCTAAAATTGATCCTTGTGGTACCCCACAGGAAATGTTTAACGGTTGGGATTTGTTTTTACCTATTTGAACATACTGTTGGCGGTTTTCTAGGTAACTTTTTATAAGACTCAAAGGCTGCTGCCCAATACCCGCATTTTTTAGCTTTTTGTACAATGTGTTGTATTGGACATTATCAAAAGCATTTTTTAGGTCAATAAAAATGCAACCTGTTTTTGATTTCTTTTCAATGTTATTATATATAGTTTGCATTAAATTTAGAGAAGCTGACAAGGTACTGCTATGTTTTTGAAATCCAAATTGGTTATTATGTATAACACTGTTTTCTATTAGAAATTTGTTCATTCTGTTATAAATACCTCTTTCAAAGATTTTGGAAAACGTTGGCAAGATTGAGATTGGGCGGTAGTTATTAGCTTGCAGCTTGCTGCCTGATTTAAATATGGGTGTGATTCGAGCAATTTTTAGCGAGTCGGGAAAGTTATTATTTAGGAAACATTTATTTATTTCTCGAGACAAGAGAGGGGCTAATGTGTGCGAATTGGCTTTTATGAACGATACGGATATATGATCATATCCAGCAGAACAGGACTCCTTTAGATTATTGATTATCTCCATTATCTCATTTAGGTCGGTTGGAGCAAATGTTTTCAACTCATTCGTATTGGTAGTATCAGCCAATAATACTTCTGACATATCATTCATTGTAACGTTCCTACCAACATTAACAAAAAACTTATTTAGCTCTTGAGCGACTGTTTCTTGGTTATCCAAAATTATGTTATCCATTTCTAATTCGATTGATTGTTGGAGGGATTGTAAAGAAACGGTATTATACATTATTTCATTTATTAGCTGCCACATCTTTTTATATGAATTTGAGCTATCAGAAAACCGTTTGTAATAGTAATCTTTTTTGCTTTTGTTCATAGCATTTCTAAAATCTCTTTTATATATTTTGAATGTTTCAGAAAATACCATGTTTAATGGATATCTTTTTGATAGTTTATAAAATTTATCTCTCTTTTTCATTAATACAAGTAGATTGCTGGAAAACCATGGTTTTTTAACGCTGAATTGAGTTGGCCGCTCACTAGTTCTTAAGTTCTTAGATATAAATTTGTTAATTTTGTTATAAAAATCATTAAAGTCAACATTAGAGCAATCTATACTGAAGAGAAATTCATTCAGTTTAGACAGATGCTCGTGAAAAGATATTTCCTTAGTTTTATTTCTATTATCTTTCAACACTGTATTAATAAGAAGGTATTTGTGGTCACTTAAATATGTAGTACCGTATAATATGTTGCATTTGACTCCAGGTTTCGAGATTAGGTGATCCAGGATGGTATTCAATGCATTAGACTGTCTAGTGAAAAATTTAGGACTAATTTTGTTATGAATTGTTAAATTGTTGGTCTTTATAATGTTTTTGTAACTACAAATAACATTATCATGCTCATTCAAAAGATTCAAGTTAAAGTCACCAACTATAATTGAACTGTTAAATCTATCGAGAATATTGTCTAAATTACTTAGAAATATATAGTTATTTGTATGGGGTGGTTTATATATACCAATTAAGTTTATGTTTAATCTCTTCGAGTAAATTACAAGGGCTTCATTCTCTAAAATAGTTTCTGAGTGCAATAATTGACTATTTAAGTCTGATTTTGAAAAGATACTAATGCCACCACCAGATCTACTGCCGCGTGTGTTATGAAACGCATCATATCCGCTAATGTTAAAAAAACGAGCACTGTCACTATCTAAAAAGGTTTCCACTAGTACAATAAAATGAATACTTACGTCAAAACCAATAATAAGTTCTTCCAATTTTCCAAGTTTATTCGAGAGCCTATTAATATTGACATATCAGTTTATATCATCATCAAAATTTTCATTAGAATTGATCATATCCACTACAACAATTAAAATAAAAAAAACAAGAATAATTAAAATTAAGACAAGAAATAGGTATGAGTATTGAACACAACAACAAAAAAAATATATAACTATGAATAAATTTGTAAAGCGGTTGTGAAGAACCAGTAATTCCATAAATACTTGAATATTGCTTTTATTATGACGAAAATAAGCATAAACAATTGTTCCTAATTAAATGTTTTCAATGTCATTGATATTGCGTACGATTTTGGAGGCATCATCTTGTTTGATTTTCATATAAATATTCCCATGATTAAACCAGCAGTAGATTATTTTGTTGTTTTTTTTTAATTCACGTAGTTTATTTAAAATTTCGACATTTTGAGGAGTAAGCTTGTGATTAATAAAAATTTCCTTATCTGGGTTGGTAGGTCTCTCAGTTATTTGTTTAAGTAGGAGAGGACCTTTATTTTTCTTATTTATCATTAAAGTTTCTTTAACTTCGCGATTTCTAAATTTTAGTATCAGCTGATTTCCATTTCTTTCTTTTGATCGACTACTACGTCCACCTCTAACTTGCTTGAAATAACTAGCAATAATGTTGGCAGTTCCAAAGTTATATAAAATATCTAACTTGTGTATTATTGCATCCTTTGATTGTACATTGTTAGGTAGCCCTGAAATCACGACTTCATCCATAATTTGTTGCTGTTTTAAAAAATTTACTTCATGATTTAGATATTTAATTTCATTTTTGGCCATTTTAAGTTCGACATCATGATTTTCAACCTTCTTCTTGATTTTAACATGATCAAGGCTGACTATTTTAATTTCAGTTGAAAGTTTGTCATAATCATGTTTTAATGACTTATTCGATTCAACAATAGCGGTAATAATATCAGCATTAGATGGATTTTGTATAGAAAGAAGTGTTTCTAACATGTTGTCACTGTTGTTTGATTTTTCAGCAACATTTGTTGATGGAGGTGTTCCAGACACTGCGTGAGACTTCGCTAGAGGCATGATTTGATTATTATTTTAAACACTACTCTATTATTAATACCACTCTGTTTATAGCCGCACTAATATTTTTGTTTACGTAGGGATCAGAGTAATTTTATAAAGATTTTCACAGTTTATTTATAAAAAGTTTTCACAGCTTAGTACCAGTAATTTTCTAGTATTTATATTATTCACTTTATAATTATTAATTTATGACAATTCACAGCAACCTTACTCGAACGCCATTTTGAATGATTAAACTAACACAACAATATTTGTGGCAGGAATAAATTAAGTTTGCCGCAAACACAATATTTCGACACTCTTAGTTTTACTTAGAAAGCAATTCAAATAATTTTATAAAGTTTATTAAAATTTGCCAAGTATTTCTATTATTTATTTTTTAATATTTTAATTTTCACAACTCACAAACCAACCTTACTCGAACGCCATTTTTGATTGGAAATTGATACCAAAGAAGACCACAATCAACACTATTTTAATTTGTCATTTCACTTTGTTAGTTTTTATGATGCATGTTAGATGTAGAAATTTATTTTTATTTGTTCTAGAAGTCAAAATGACTGGATAAATAAATTTCTTTTCAATAAAAATTTGTTCCTTAGTAGAATCCGCACAGATCCGTTCATTCATTTATGTTTAAAAACTAGTAAAAAAAACCTTGGATAAATAGATACCGTATGCTTCATTTTATTTCATAATAGTCAAATGCAACAGTTGTCTAATTCACTCAAATTTTTTGCTGTATGCAGATGATATGAAAGTAATTGTTAAAATTTACATTAAATGATTATACGCTTCTTCAACAAGATTTAAACCGTTTTACTGTATATGGTGTCAACGAAACAAATTGGAACTTAATATTGGAAAATGTCGAGTTATGAGTTTTTATCGTAAGAAAAATCTCATAATCTCCGCGTACAATTTAAACAGTACTGTTATTGAAAAAGTGAATGTACATAAGGATCTTGGCATTCACCTTGATTGTAGCCTAAATTTCATTCAACATACTGAAACAATGATAAATAAGGCCAATGTTATGCTGGGATTTATGTTTAGAATATGTTAGGATTTCCGAGAATCGTTTAAAACATTCTTTTTTTCATTCGTTCGATCACAATTAGAATATTTATCTGGTTTTAACCCACATTATGTTGTTCGAGTTAACCGTATTGAACCCATTCAACCGAAATTTAGTCGCCAAATATGTCGTTATTGGCTTAATAATCAGGAGTATATCCCATATTTAGAACGTTGTGTTCAACTAAATATCCTAACACTTGAACAAAGACGTTCAATTAGCTCTGTTTGTTTCATTTGGACATACTGACTCACTCATTCTGTTGTCTATGATCGTGTGACCGAGACCGTGCTTTATTGCAACCACGATTTCATAGAACGAATTATGGTAAAAATAATCCTCTGGATTTGGCTATAAATAGGTTATACATGTTCTACAGCGCTTTCCATTTCAACATCGGTGGAAATGAATTTAAAAATGGAATTACCATATTATGTAAAATATAAAATTTTTATAAGTAGGTCGGTCAATTAATTTAAATTTTATTTTGTTTTAATTTTTATTATTAAATTTTAATAAGGAGTTACCAAATTGTTTAATGCTTAAAATTTTAGGTCAGTTAAATTATATTTTGTTGATCAATTGAATAAATAAATTAGTATATAAAAAAATTTAATTACTTAAAGTTGTGCGGTGTATTTAGAGTTGTGCGTAATAGTTAAAACAGCATATTGTAGTGGAATGTTTTTTCAGCTTAATTTAATTAGAGTTCCTAATTTTTTTCCTTAAAAATGGGTTAGTTAAAATTCTTTCCATTTGTTTTGTTTTATTCATTGAATATTTTAGCACAATCTATTATTCGATCTCCGTTTTAATTTTATATGTTGCGATTTTTCTATAAACCAATTAATTATTCCATTAAGTTCTTCCAATATTTAGTATAAAAGTACTAGAAACATGTCCAGATAGAATAAACAATTTAATGAAATTGCCGAAAAATTCAAAATTAATTAATTAAAATTCCAAATAAATAAAAATGTTAAAAAATGAAAATAGGGAATGGACAGGGTCCATTTCCTTGGACTCAATTTTAAAGTAGCTGCTTCATTTTTTTCATAGGCTTTCTCTAAGTTATTAATATGTTCTCCGACGCAAATTTACGTTGTATTACACGTTCAATTGTTGGGACATTACGCAGTATACATGTAATAAATTTAAACTGCGACAATCTATTGCCCACGAACTGGACTTCAATCTGTCGTCTATAAGTATTTAGAAGATCTAATATTAAAAATTCTTTTCCATCTAACTATATGTCGAGGATAGCATAAATCCAAACAATGGGTGACTATCGTTCTTATAGTTACTACATTTCGTAGTAGAAGTTATTGGTAACATTTATTAGCACGACTAACACTACATGTCAACATAATGAACTGTCTACGATGCCAATTTCATATTATTATTATAGAAGTATTTTTTCCAATACCCGCGGGTTTGAATAAGATGGCACTAACAGCATCAGTATTTGAAGCCTGCTCTTTGACATGTATTGTACACATGCAAACCCCCTTGAGCCAGTTTTTAACATCATCAATATTAACGTATAAATAAGAGATTTTCATTTCATGTTGAATATTTTTATCACTCTCTCTGTTTAATTTCTGAGCAACCCACTGCTTTTCATACCGTTAAAATCATTAACATCGTTGTAATCCTTACAGCAAAAATCACGATTATACCATTAAAGCTAATTATTATTTTAATTTTTAATAAATTTGATCAAGATTTCAAATATTCTTGAAGCAGACAAACCTAAAAATTTTTTTTTGTATAAAATTCAACATAAATAATAATTTCAAAAATTAAAATGAATAAAATAATAATCTAATGAAAAATAATAACAACAATAATAGTTACAAAATAGAACAAGGAAGAAATAAAACAACAAAAAATTATTTATCTCAAAATTTTATAAAATTTCACGTACACAAAATTAATGTTTCCTAGAAATCTATTATTATGATTATGTTTCTATGTTTTGTTGCTGGTTTTTATCTAATTTAGTTTTGTTTCAACACTTAGCGATTGGAATGATAATTAGTGTGAAACGAATAAAAAAAGAAATTATGAATTTTGTGGTGAGATGTGATATCGTTTGTGGTTGGATGTTCAAACGATTCATTTTAGTTGTTGTAGGTACACTTCTTAAGAAATTTCCAATTTTTCTTTGAATTATTATTATCATCCTTCAATTACCATTGGATTGGTATAACAAAACATACTTTAAATAACTTTCAACAAGATGTTAAGCAACAGTTCATTACTCTAACTTGACTAAACCAATTCCATAAATAAAATACACTTAACCCTTGTTGTTCAATATCTCCCCAAACAAAAAATAATGAAAACGAATATAAAGCTATTTTCTAATCCTTCCTTCGTTATGTATATATTCGTTTTAATAAAATACATAAACAAACAAATCAACAGTAAACATAAAATGAAGAAAACATTCAAAAAAAATTTATCTTCACAACATAGTCTTACTAACATTAAGAAAAAAAAAAAACAAACAAACATGCAACCCCATCATATACATTTCCCTTAAAATTGTAAAAGGGTTTTCCATTTCCTTTATCTCCTCTTATCCTTTCTCTTTCCTCTCCATCAATTTGATTATTTCCTTTTTTTTTATGTCCACAATGTCATAACAAAATTTTACAAACAAAAAACGAACGAAAATTTCGAATTTAAAATTTTTCAAAGAAAATTAGGAAAATCAACATACTTGTAATGTAATCAGA
Source organism: Diogma glabrata (assembly GCA_963693315.1). Classification (NCBI taxonomy): domain Eukaryota; kingdom Metazoa; phylum Arthropoda; class Insecta; order Diptera; family Cylindrotomidae; genus Diogma; species Diogma glabrata. The sequence continues at coordinate 455,169,314 of OY856186.1, read as the reverse complement.
GAAATGAAAAAAAAAACAATCTCACGCTGACGATATACATATTAACTGAGACAATTAAGACAAAAAAAAATGGAAAATAACTGTGGAATCAGTTAATAAGATTGGATTACGATCACGTGACTAGATTATATATTCTCTTATTATTTAAATAGTCAACAAAAAAACAACAAAAATTAAGAAAATTTTTAATCCAAATTCTTGGTAATTCGCATAATTCGCTTTTCTTATTATTTTCCCGTTGGATAAGTATTGTTGTTGTTGTTATATTATTATTCATATATGGAGAAACGTTTAAAGTTATTAATCTTTATTTAGGTACTTAAAGGATATTGTTTTAATGATGTTGTACAGGGTGTACCATATAGGCTTACATTTTCTTTTTTATTGTCACAGTTACATTAGTCAAGAACAACAAAAAAATCCAAATCGCGGAATTTTTATCAAACTTTTATGCTCCAGAAGAAGTCATTATTTTTAATTTTACCGATTGCTTCCAAAGAACTATTAATTCAAAACTTTTATACTCACAAATTCAATCAAATACTACAAGAAATAGACAGAAAAAAAATATCAACAATGAAAAATTAATCCTTATATTTCCTTTTTCTATTTCCTTATCGATATTAGTTTTTATTTTTGTCAATTTTCTTTTATTGTTTTTCATAATTTTCAAATAAATAGATTAAAAATGGAAATATTTTGATTACATTTTTTTTAGTTACTGACATACTTTTAATTGAAACGGGGAGAGACGTAATTCGAAAATGTTTATATGAAAATTAGAAATAAAAATATTTGAAAAATGTTAAAAGTTAGTTGATTGTTTGGAATAGACATCATTTCAAATGTCTACCTAATGATAGAGATGTTGTTGTTTCAGCGTTCATAATGACCATTATATTTTTAGATCGTTGGTCCACCAGATTGCGCCATTCGTTTGCAAGCGTTTAAATTTTAGATCAATATGACGTCTACTTACGTCACAGGCTTTCAGTTTCGCATCCATAAGGTTGAATATTATTTTCGTGAAAACCTATTTCAGAACAATATCTCTACATATAGAGACAGTGTGAATCAGTAAAATTTGAAATAAAATTAAAAAAAAGTCCAAGCGGCACGTATATCCGCTAGAAATAGGTAGATTTCGAGATCAGACAGTTTTGTGTGCCAGTAGAATCTGATGTATCAGATTAGTTTAAACAACACAAACTGATTTAAAACAGATATCGAACAAATTTTAAAAAGAAAATTAGCTACATATAAGCAAAACTATATCTATCCAATTTTGCAAAAAAATATCAAATCTACCACAGAAAATGTGTGTGACAATTTATGACACAAACCTACGCTATATCATATGTCGTCCAATTACTACAAAATATCAAAATAGCTTATTCTAAGAAAAAAAATTAATTTCTTCTATTCAAACCTTTTTGTTTTTTTTTTCATTGACTGTGATAAGGTTTTTGGAAATTGTAGTTATGAATTGTTGCAAACTTTTTTGTTGAAGCCAACAAGTCAAAAACCTCTGACTGCAGAGATTTATATTTATAAGAAACGGATTAAAATGTTTCCACAGATTCTAAATTTATGAAGTTTTTAAAAATATTAGTATCCAAACGGCCGTTATAACGGATTAAAAAAACGGATTTTTTTTCTAGTATAAAGCCCCTAGTTATTTAACCATGTGTCAGATTTTTCTGATTTACGAACTTGTCCAAGATATTAATAAAACACACATGTTTACGGAAGGTATTTTGATCTGGCTCCACAAATGCGACTGTGAGAGTGCCGGTTGATTAAAACACATTTTGTGTTTTACAAGCTTTTTTGTTGGAGCCGTTCACTCAGAAACCTCCAACTGCAGAGGTCGTTTTTTTGAAAGAAACTGATTAAAAAGGTTTCAAAGATTCTAAATCTATGAAGTTTTTAAAAATATTGGAATCTAAACGGCCGTTATAACGGATCTAAAAAACAGAGTTTTTTTCTAGTATAAAGCGTCTAGTTTCTTAACCATGTGTCGGATTTGGCTGATTTACGAACTTGTCCAAGATATTAATAAAACGCACATTTTTAGAAATGGTTTTTTGATCTGGCTTTACAAATGCGACCGTGAGAGTGCCGGTTGTTTCAAAAAAAATTTTTTTTGCAAACTTTTTTGTTGGAGCCGCTCACTCAGGAACCTTTATTTGCAGAGGTCTATTTTTAAACCAAATTGATAAAAAGGATTCTAAAAATTCTAAATTCATTAATTTTTTTAAAATATTAGTATCCAAACGGCCGTTGTCACGGTTTTAAAAAATCAATTTTTTTAGAAAAAAGGCTCTAGTTCCTTAACCACGTGTCGGATTTTGCTGATTCACGAACTAGTCCGAAATTCTAATAGAACACATATGTACAGAAAATTTTTTTGATCTCCCTCAACAAATGCGACCGTGAGAGTGCCGGTCGTTTTCGTTATATCTCATATCGTGTATATATATATATATATATATATATATATATATATATATATATATATATATATATATATATATATATATATATATATATATATATATCTATATATATATATATATATATATATATATATATATATATATATATATATATATATATATATATATATATATATATATATATATATATATATATATATATATATATATATATATATATATATATATATATATATATATATATATATATATATATATATATATATATATATATATATATATATATATATATATATATATATATATATATATATATATATATATATATATATATATATATATATATATATATATATATATATGGGACGATCCACGTCAAACGGGCCACCGCTGCGACCAAAATTTGGAGAGGTTGAAAAAAACGTGTGATGGCTCAAAATTTTTGTTATGATTTTCTCTTTGCAATAAAACGTAGCGTTTCAGAATTTTTTAAAATGGCGATTTCAAAATGGAGTTTTTATTCCGAAATCGAAATTTTTTAGCATCGAACGGGGAAACTAATTACTAACAAGTACTATTACTTTTAAAAAATTGATTGTTAATTTTAAAATGATTGCAGAAGCACTGTCTTTAAAAATTAATATGATTAGTACAAAATTTTTCAACATGGCGGCTACAAAATGGCGCCAATTTCACCAAAGTAATAGTACTAGTTAGTAATTAGTTTCCCCGTTCGATGCTAAAAAATTTCAGAATAAACGCTCCATTTTGAAGGCGCTATTTTGAAAAATTCTTAAACGCCACGTTTCATTGCAAAGAGAAAATTATAACAAAAATTTTGAGCCATCACACGTTTTTTTAAACCTCTCCAAATTTTAGTCGCAGCGGTAGTCAGGTGAAAGAAGTCAAATTTTACAAAATTCGATCAAAAAAGGACGCCATTTTGAATAACTATCGAAATTATTTGAGAAATCGATGTTGCAACTATTTGAAACTTATAATATAATATTTATGCTGTAGAATTGTAAAATAAGCACTTTTGCCTGAAAAAACGCAAATTTGGTGAAATTGGCGCCATTTTGTGGCCGCCATGTTGAAAATTTTTGTACTAATCATATTAATTTTTAAAGACAGTGCTTCTGCAATCATTTTAAAATTAACAATCAATTTTTTAAAAGTAATAGTACTTGTTAGTAATTAGTTTCCCCGTTCGATGCTAAGAAATTTCGGAATAAACGCTCCATTTTGAAGGCACCATTTTGAAAATTCTTAAACGCCACGTTTTTTTGCAAAGAGAAAATCATAACAAAAATTTTGAGCCATCACACGTTTTTTTAAACCTCTCCAAATTTTGGTCGCAAACCGCGCTCAGCACGTCCAACCCCCACAATCATTCCCATACGCCCACACACTCACGCTGCATACACGCTAACGTTCACCCACCATTCAGACTGCGACGCAAGACAACTAAGCTCCAAGACCCGCAGCAAGCACCGTAGATGGTAGCAATTAAAAATAAAATGTATTGCTGCCCTCTGGTCAATCTGATACAGTTCGTAAACCACTTCCATTGCTGGTAAACCGAGAATCAAATCTTGGAGCACGGGAGAACGTCACAGGCTATATTGAAAGTCTTCATTATTTATTTCCTTCTTCTTTATTAATAACCTTTTTCAAAAAAATTTTTGAAACCATACGCAATCACCACAAATTACCAAAAAAAAATAGTTACAGCTTCAAAAAAAGTTACAATTTATTTGTAAGTTAACTAAATATTTCAAAACCAATTTAATTAAATACCTGTAGTTTACAGTTGGTTAATGTATAATATGGGTAATAAATATAAAACATGACAAGAATTTGTCTTTTTTTTGTTTGGATTTCATGTTATTTGGGATTGATTTTTTTATTACTTAAAAATATAAATTAATAAATTTAGGTAATATAATTTAATATAGTAAAAAGAAAATGTATTTGGAAAACTAAGTATTACCTCGGAGCAAAAATATTTTGATTATAATCATTTCCAATTTCGACTGAATGTGTCTCGCTACACGCATCGCCAGCTCACACACACACGCATCGACAAGCAAGCCCCCATTCCATCAATTGTACACCCTTTCACGCACATTCACACTTCTACGTTAGAAAAAGTAAATAAAATAAACAAAATTCACTCACCCCGTGATTATATCCTCCAGGCTTCAAAGTCCTAAGGTCTTAGCCCTCCATCAGCATTGAATCATCCCACAGGCAAAGCATTATTGGTAGAACTGTATAAATCCGATGACTGGTTGTATAAAAATTGTACAAATACGATGTAACAGTTGCGCCGCAATAGCTAGGCGATTTATGACCAATTGATACCAATACTAGGTAAGTATTGATATACATACGATGTACAAGTTGATATAAATACGAGAAAGTTGCGCCGCAATAGCTAAGCGATTGATGCAAAAAAATTGTACAAATAAATGTTGATATAAATGCGATGTATATTGCGCTGCAATAACTCAGCAATTGATGATAAGTTGATACGAATACGATAAAACTTGATATAAATACGTTGTATAAGTTGATATAAATACGGTATAAATGTTGATAATTTGATGTAATTATGAGGTAGAAAATGATATAAATACGTTGTATATTGCGCTGCAATAACTCAGTGATTGTTGACAATTTGATATAAATACGATGCAGAAATTGATATAAATACATAGTAAATAGTTGGTATAAAATATAAATAATTGGTATAAAATTGATATAAATATGGTGTAAAAATTGATGTAAAAACGATGTAAGTTGCGCTGCAATAACTCAGCGATTGATGATAAATTGATATAAATCCGATGTAAATGTTGTGTCGTAATTACTCAAGCAACTTCTGATAAAATTGTATAATTGATTTTTATTATGTAACAGCTGTTTTATCGCTAACACAGGATAACACTCAACATTGAATAAACGTGTAACTATGATTTTTTTCAATAATTTTATTTAACAGGTTTTTTATACAACCATATCTAACGCTAAACTTTTGATATCTCTACAACTATGATTTTATTAATATTTAACAGTTTTCTTGACAACCTTAGCTAACACAGATTTATACGGAACATTTTATATATGTAAAACTATGATTTCTTTTTTGATTTATTTAACATTAGCTAGCACAAAATTGGGCTAAACATTTACCTTATTTTTTTTTTTAAATTATTGGTTGAATTTTTCCAATCAAAACTTTGGACGAACAACAAACATAAATCGTATTTTTTCATAGTATTAATACATTCTATTTACACCATAGATTTGTACTCATGAAATTCACTACAGTTAATAAATTACTTACAATTCAAGACAACACTCAACATTTTAAAATAAACAATAATTAATTTAATTCAGAGCACATGAATTTACACAAAATTGTATTCGCGTTCGACAACATGAATATGTCACAAAAAGAAACAAAATGGCAATCAGCTGATTTCGTAAAGAATGCTAATCGACTAAGAGAGACAAAAGACCGTATAGTCATCTCTTATATAGTAATTTAATATCGAAAATTGAGCTACAAAGTTTTTTTTTGAAGGGGTAGTCTTAGTACATTTTCCGTAAAAAAATACTGATTGTTATTTTGTAATACATAAAATTGTAAGATGATTTCACGAAATAAGTTATTTTCAACGCATTGGGAAGAAATATTAATATATTAGAATCGATTAAACGTAATTTTAACCAATTTTATGATGTTTATGCATTATGAAATAATAGCTTATAACAGTATTACAGTAAAATTTAGATCTATAACGGAAAGAGAAATTGATAAAAAACACCCATATAAGAAATATAATACGTTTCGAAGACAAGTACAAAACCGATTGTAGGATAATAATTTTTAGCTATTGAGTCGATTGGACAAATATGCACAGCTATTGGAGGTTTGAAAACATTTAGAGCCATTACGGTTAGTGTCCGGGGAATTCAAATTTATGTAGTATGGTGAAGTAATGCTGGTGAAAACGTAGTGTGAACCAATAATAGGATATTGTAAAGGAGATATTATTGTTAATTGTTTTATGCTAAGAACAAATTTGTGGAACGGAAACTATATGAAAATAGGACTATAGATGGTGGATGAACGAAAAATTGTTGTGAACAGCGCGTGATATATATATAAAAAAAAATGATATGTCAGGAAATAGAAACTACATAAATCGGTGACTAACTGCACTACGTCATCACATCCCAGGCTACATAACACACTATCACAGTCTAATCAAATTTACATTTTACAATATTGCAGTCTAATTTAAAAATAATTTTCATTTCGCAAAAACGAATTCCTTGTACATATAAAATTTTGCTTAACTTCTCGAATATTCTAAGAAAATCCAAAATGCCTATACAAAGAAAACTCGAGAAATTTACTTAACGTTTTTGCGATGTCATAGATAACGGAACAAGCAGGTGATGGATTTTGTAGGTGGGTTGGGTGGGGTTCACCTAATACCATCCCACCCTGTGTATGTTTCCTTACCCTTATTGCTCGTTAGAACGGAAATTCTACACTGATATGCTCATTAATAAAATTTTTGCATAGTGCTCGTTTTTGTTTATTAGGGTGTTATCGGAGACAATATTCGTGGACGCCAATAGAGATATATTCGCCAGTCCCTCGAGCCACGGTTGTTGCATCCAAAAACAACCAGTACTAACACCTTTTGTATCAATACAGTTTGTTTGGATGTTGACATTGGGCCGACTAGTTCACACGCATCGAAAATGCTAGCCCTTGCCTTTCTGAGCCATAACTAGACCATCGCTGTAGCAACCCTTAAAATTCCATTAGTTGGTTTTTTGAAAAACCACCTAGGATTTTGAACTGGTTGAACTCTCATGTCACAACTCTTCCCTAAATTTTTTGGAAATTTTTTGTTGAATTTTGAAGTATTTGTGTATGTATTTTGTTAAATATTTTAAATTTTGGTAATTATATTTATTAAAAAAAATTTTATTGTTTATAGCCAATTATTGTTTATTTTATTTTATTTACCCAACGTTTCGAATAAATTTCTTATTCATTTTCAAGGGTTTTACTAAACAAAAAAATAAATCGAAATGAAAAACAAACATAATAAAATGACACATTTTTCAAGGTGATTTGATAAAAAATTTAAAAATGCAAATAGAAATGATGATAAATTGAAATTAATTTTCTAAAATAATGTTGTCATATGATGATTCTAAATACATTGTGTCGTCTTGTTTATTTAAATTTCTACATTTTTTAATTTGGATCATTTCTAAAATACTTCTTTTACGGTAATTTGGTTCTTTCGAAATTATTTTAACATTATTCATATTTATGTGGTGATTTGTATTCTTAAGGTGATTAGATAAAGCACTTTTGTTTTGAATATTATTGGGTTTTCTAGCATCATAAACATGTTGGTTAATTCTTTTATACAGGTATTGTTTTGTTTGACCAATGTAATTTTCTCCGCAATCACATGAAACTTTATAAATAACATTTGTTTCAAAATCAATAGGGATACTGTCTTTTAACTTTGTAAATAATAAAAATTTTAAATTACGATGACTTCTACCAACCACTTTAACATTGTACTTAGCCATCATGCGTTTCGTTTGATTATACAACTTGTTTATGTAAGGGATTGATACAAATTTGTTTGTTTCTTCAATTGGTTGTGGTAGTTGATTGCCATGAGTATATTTATTGTGAGTTTTTTTAAAAACAAAATCTATTAATTTAATTGGATATTCGTTTAATTGTAATATATTTTTTAGTAATTTAAAATTTTCTTTATGGAATTTTGCATCTGATAGTTTTAAAATTTTTTCGGCAAGTAAACTAATTGTATTTTTTTTATATGATAACGGTAACCACGATTTAAAATTTAAATATCTTCCAGACCAATTACATTTGTGGAACCAATCAAAATTTAAAGATCCATCAGCATTATGATGTATAGTAATATCAAGAAACGATATTTTATGATTATTCTCGGTTTCAATTGTGAATTTTATATGATTATCATAATTATTAAATTTCGTTAAAAAACTATCAACTTGATCACGGGGTATAGCTGTTATAATGTCATCAACATATCGATAAAAAAATGGAATTTCAAATTCAATACCTTTCAAGATTTCAGTTTCAATAAACTCCATAACTAAATTGGCTGCTGATGGACTAACAGGCGAGCCCATTGGAGATCCAAAAATTTGTTTATAGTAAATGTTGTTAAAGCTGAATTCACAATTATTCATCACCAATTTTATAGCTTCTATGAATTGTATTTGTGTAAGTTTTATGTTTGAATTCTTTTTGATATCTTTCCAACAATTTTTTATACATCGTATAACCATTTTTGTGTCAACATTCGTGAAAAGTGACACTACATCTAAAGAAATAAGCACATAATTGTATCAATCCCTTACATAAACAAGTTGTATAATCAAACGAAACGCATGATGGCTAAGTACAATGTTAAAGTGGTTGGTAGAAGTCATCGTAATTTAAAATTTTTATTATTTACAAAGTTAAAAGACAGTATCCCTATTGATTTTGAAACAAATGTTATTTATAAAGTTTCATGTGATTGCGGAGAAAATTACATTGGTCAAACAAAACAATACCTGTATAAAAGAATTAACCAACATGTTTATGATGCTAGAAAACCCAATAATATTCAAAACAAAAGTGCTTTATCTAATCACCTTAAGAATACAAATCACCACATAAATATGAATAATGTTAAAATAATTTCGAAAGAACCAAATTACCGTAAAAGAAGTATTTTAGAAATGATCCAAATTAAAAAATGTAGAAATTTAAATAAACAAGACGACACAATGTATTTAGAATCATCATATGACAACATTATTTTAGAAAATTAATTTCAATTTATCATCATTTCTATTTGCATTTTTAAATTTTTTATCAAATCACCTTGAAAAATGTGTCATTTTATTATGTTTGTTTTTCATTTCGATTTATTTTTTTGTTTAGTAAAACCCTTGAAAATGAATAAGAAATTTATTCGAAACGTTGGGTAAATAAAATAAAATAAACAATAATTGGCTATAAACAATAAAATTTTTTTTAATTCAATTAAGCCAAATAAAAACATTATATAATTATATTTATATTTTTTTGAAATTTTTGTAATTTTTATTTTTCTAACTTTTTTAAAGTTACGTAAAAGTTTTTAATTTTCGGAAATTTTGAAATGTAAATAAGTTTTGTAATTTTTGAATTGTAGAAATTTTGTAGATTTTTGAAATATATTTTAAAATATTATTTTAATTCGTTTTTATTTGAATTATTGTAAGTATATCTCGAAAACATGGATTGAATTACTTCGGTCTGAAAGACCTAAGTATTACATTCATGAACCAAAAGTGAAATTTTTATCTCCACTGCCGTCACAACCGATGAAATCTAGAAAACCTCTGTAGGGATTTAAAAAAAATTGGTTTCTATAAATAGGCATACTCAATGGTAAGAGCCGAAAGGACGATGCGTTCGATAACTGTACCGAAAGTATATCAAAAAATCGTCCAATGCGTCAAAACAAGGAAATTTGATTATTTTGTGCTTAAAAAACATTCATTTTAAGTGATAATGACATAAAACCTTGTTAAGAGCAAAGTGTTATAGTGATTATTACCAACAACAAATAAGCCTTAACATTAAATAATACAAAATCGAAAGTGAATAGAAAATTTCGTTATATTTGCCGTGAATAATGAGGAACAGCGAGGAAAAAGAAAATTTGGGTTAGAATTTGGAAATAATGATAACTGAGCAAGATCGATGAAGTCTATTGGAGTACTATAAGGACACAACCATCATCTTACAGGGAAGTAGGTCTTTCGTTTGATTTATTTTATATTTAATATATATATATATATGAGTATTATTTTTCGGTAGCTGCAATATATATGTTAGTGTTCAATGAATTGTTAACTCTTCTGAAGCAGCTAGGTGGTGTTTAAGACACTCGGTAAATTTGATGTTTTTTTAATTTTTTTTAAAATTTTTTAAAGACTTCTTCCAAACTTCATACGACAGTAATTGTGATGCGGCCAACAACCTTGGCTGGTGATATCTCACTGCTATTCCCAGAGATATGTGATATCTGACGTTAATTAATACATCAATGTCAGCAGCTGGAATACGCGGGCAAGTGATTTCAGCCCGGTTTGCGTTAAAACATTTTTTAAAAAAACAACCAGATAATATATGATTTATGAACTACAATGAACGCCTTCTATATGGTAGAGGCCAGTTAACTGCTGAAAAAACGTTTCCCGTATTAAAATTTCTATAAATTCTTAACAAATCAAATTTGTGCAGATGTTTCATTTTTGACATCAAAATAAAACATATTTTAAAAATTAATAATCCCAAAAAAAAACATAAAACAATACAAATAATTCATCTTTCTCATTTCACGGAAGTGAACAAAAATCTTTGTCCAATAAAACCGTCACTTAACTCTAGAAAAGTACTAAAAACAGCCCAAAGGTAATTTTTCACAACACAAGAAACAAACAAAAATATTATTGTTACAAGAAAAAAAATTTAGTCAGTTTTATTTCGGTTATGCTTGGCAAATAAAAAGCTACACCAAATGAAATGCTTTACGTGAAAACAAAACAAAAGATAAAAAATAAACATCACTTTGTTTCAAGATCACACTCTCCATTTAGAATTTATATTAATTTTCCCTTGATGAAAGGCACTTCAGGTAAATGGTTGAGTTTTATTAAAAATTGATTCTTATTAATATTTTGACATAAAATGATAAGTTGAAAATTATTGAAAATTGTTGCAGATACATCAATATTTTTATAACAACACAAATATATATTTAAATCTATTTGAATCGAGCAATAATTATTTGCTTTATTTGCTTTTATGGAAAAGTATAACAGAAAGAAACGAAAATAAAAGAAAACAATCATCAACAAGTCTATAGAAATTTGGACTTGTTGTCTAATAGATTTTCTTTCTATTACATAAAAATGAAATCGAAATTGAAAATAAATAGAAAAGTAAGCAAACGAAAAACATTCTCAATTATAAGTTTTTTAATCAACGAAGAAAGTAAGTAAATAAATATATAAATATATATCTCCAAGTAGATATATTTGTAAAATATTGAAACTTTTCGTTTTCCATTCTTTTAACTTTTCAAGGAAGAAAAAATTTCAATGGACAGAAATTATTTTAAAATTGGATATTTTCAAAACAAGAAAATTGAAATTGATGTAATGAATAAAGGAGGATTATACAAAATATTTTAGTTAAAAAAAAAATAATCTTTTGAAAGTTTTTCCAAGTTTCCTTCTGTTTTTGCTTGGGACAATATTCTTGTTTTAATTTTTTTTTTTGAATGAAGACTTTTTTTTCAATTAAGATAGTTTGTTTTGGATATGAATTAGAAGAATATTGTTTTGTTGGATGTCTACAGAAAAAAATATTTTCAATTAGAAAAGATTTTTATACCATGAACCACAAAAACAGGATCAAGTTTCGTTAAAAGATTTAATTCATTAAAATTTTCAATTTTAATTCTAAAGAAAATAATGAAGTAAGATTTTCGTAATCCCAATATAAAAAAAAAGTTATATCCTAATAATCACATCCACAAGCTTCACCCTCTACGATAGATTTTTTTTTTGTTTTCGTTTTCATAAGAATACTATCTTTTGTTGAACCAAAACAAAATAGCAATTGCTAAGTCTCTCTAAGACTTATTGTATTAAGCCGTCCAAAGAAAAACAACAGAACGAAGAATATTTAAAATAAAAGAAAAATATATAAACATTGATGGCTTTGGTACTTCTTAGTTAATTTTTCTTCTTATTATTAGCCAACTTTCAACCTTGTTTATTTTTTTTTTGTTTTAGTTTGAAAAAAAAAAACAAAAAAGTTTTTATCAATTTCTTTTCTTATCTTATTTAAGTGATTAACTTTTTCCAGTTTTCTTTAATAATAAAAATTACTCGCACAAGAGCTTTTTTGTTTGTACTTTTGAAAACAAATCAGTGCAATTTTAGGACATTTTTTCTGTAAGGATAATAAAACTTAAAAATAAAGTAGTAAAAAACATTGTGCTGTGAGTAGAATGGAATTGATATATTCGCTTTTATATATGCGTTGTCATTTATCAAAAGTGGAATTTCACTACCATAGACTAGGTAAACTTGTCTAGCCTACCTGCGTTAAAATGCGTCAGGCTAGGTTAGGTAAGAATAATCGATGTAAGAACCATGAAAACTTTTGCTCTTTTGTAAGCACAACCCAATAAATTTATAAAATAAGGAAAATCGATTATTATTACAGATAGCCTGTTTTAGTATTTGAAGATGACAACAACTATTCATAAAACCCAATAATTTATTTATAAAAAAATCTGTTTTAATGGAAACCATTGAAATATTTACGACATGTTTCGAATTCAATATACTTCAGAATTGGAGCTCTTTGTCGATCGTCGGTGTAACACCAAACATTTAACAAAAATATCCTTAATCAAAACACAAAAAGCAAAACAAAGTTTTATCATATCTCGTCTAATATTAAGAAAAATCAAACCAAAACATAAGATAAGAAAATATTTTTCTCCTTTTTTTCAGTGGACAGATTAAGGATCTATTAATTACAATTATTATTTTTATGACTATTGTTATTATCCTTACATTTCTTGTTCTTTTCAAAGTGATATGGCTTTGCTCGTATATCTGTAAGATTTTTATTCTTTTTGTGTTTTTTGTTGTTGTTACAATGAAGCATTTCATTAAAATTAATAACAAGACAATTGATAAAAGAAAATTAAAAAGATAAAAATAAATGAAGAATTTTAATTTAGTTAAATTGAATGAACTAAGATTCAATTAAAATTAAGACCTTAAATAATTAGAGTTTTGAGATTATATGTTGAGCTTTTGCTTTTTTTTTAGTTTTGTTTGTGGAATATTAGAAAAATCTATTTAGAAATATTTCAAATTAATTTAAATTAATTAATTCCATTAACTAATTTGTTTTGTTTTTAAGCTTCTCATCTTTCTTGCTCATCTTAAATGAGAATGAACAGAATTAGAAAAAACATTTAAGAGATTATTGTATAGAATAGATTAAGAGTATTGAGACACATACTGGTAACTTTGGAACAATTCTTACAGTACACCAAGTTTAGAATTGGTTTTATGCCAATTTGAAAGTAATATATTTTAATACAAAGCATAAAGAAATAAACATTTAACAAACCAATTTGAATTAATAAACCGATCCCAAAAAAGTTCAGCCCCACGTACCAAAAATAATAATAAAATTTTAAGATAAACATTTACAACTGAAAACATCATTTAGTTTTATTTAAACACAATTTTATCTATTTAACATCGAGACCTCCTACAAATATCTCTTAATTCGGATTAATTATTATTCATCTCAACATTTGCAACTTTTTGGTTCAATTCATTAACAATTCAAACATTGATAGCAATTACAATATCACAAGAGAGAAGGAGTCACAACAAAACACATAAGATTTTTTTTTAATTTAATTTAATTTATTTTAATTACATTTTTATTTTTATAAAAAGGAAACAAAATTTCACTTTAAAATAAATAAACTAAACCTAAGATAATATAATAATGTAAGAAAAATAGAAGAAAGCAAAATTTTATCAGACAACAAAAAAAAACGAAAAATTATTATTAGAAGAAAATAGCTAAATCAGCTTTATTTTCACAGTTTGCTTGATATGAAAGAAAAAATGCAGAAATTGATGATGGTAGGCTAAAAGTATCATAGCATAAATTAATTCTACATCATTTGATCAGAATTTTATCCACTTCACTAAAAGATCTGAAGAGTTTCTTTCAGTTTGTAAAATAGAAAAAAATTTAACTAAGTTTTAAGAATATTATTTGATTCAACTTAAAAGCTTCTCCTCATTAAACTAATATTAAACTGGATAAGACACTGTAATTTTAGTGGATTAAATTGATAATTGAATTTGGAATAATTTTATTTTTGTCATAAATTTTTGAGTTGCGTGTTCCTTTGATGAAGTTAAAAAGATTCATGGGTTTTTGAAACGAAGTTTATGTTAAGCCGATTAGATTATCTGTTTTATATTGAATAGAAAATAATGACCGTAGCGCTCTTTATTTAAGTTTTACATTATGTAAACTAAATGTAATCTTTATTCATTAAGAAAGACAATGCGTCATATGACTCAAATCCGGCTCGAAGGACCATACATTAAACGTGTTAAACTTATAAATATTTTGCCAAAAAAATAACAATATTTTATTTATCTTGGAAGAAATAAGCTATTTGTATATGTCACCTTTTACGTTATTTATGTTATTATTTCCTCTATTTTATCATAAAATATTGGATTAATTCATATCTTATTATTGTTTGTTTAGTTGTTCATTTTTTTAAAACGAAACAAACAACAAGAGTACATTGTGTGCATCAACTACTTGAAAGAGACCTAGTTCTTAAAAATTATTCAGTATTAGTAAAAGGTTGATTACTTAGCATTTGGTTTTCAGTTATAAGTCCACTCTCGCTTTATAGCAGAAAATATTTTAGAACAAAATCCTGTCTGTTCTTTGACTTTCCAATGTTCATGCATCAGCGAAACTTTATATTGCTTGTTTTACAAGCGAATAAAATTAATTTAACATTAAACAATTACATTACAGTAATGTGTGTTGAAATTAGTAATTTTAAAATTTTCAATATGAAAAACAAGCCACCCATAAAGGTGTGAGTCGTCCAAAATAAAAGGAAAATTACATCTAGTTGGCTTCATTAATTTTAAATTAAAATATGATATTTTTTTCATGATCTGTATTAAGATGATCAGATTTTTAAAATCTTAATCGGAGGCAAATGACCTCTTCAACACTTCTAGTTGATGAAAAATTGAAGCAAAAAAAGTTTTTCAGTTATTTTTATTATTCAGATATTTAATTATAGCTTGTAGATATTCCCACTATATAGTACAGTTATAGTATTAAGGGTTGGTAGTTTGACTGTATTTACTCTACGCCATAAGCTAGTCATTCTCGCTTAAATATTTGAAAATATCTATAAATATAACTGTAAGAAATAAAAAAAGTATTAATAAGAATATTAAATAGAATATTAGAATAGAAGAATATTATTATTCTGGATAAATGTTAAATATTTGTTTACCTTTACCAAAATATTATGTCATTATTTGAAATGTCATTCTGACATTTTTATTTGTAATTCAGCTCGGTTCACATTTTCACCACATTGTACAATTTGTCGTGTTGTGAATCGATATTGCAGTTGAGTTTTAACTGCAGTGTTGAAAATGTGTGGCTCTGCTTTCATTAAAGTGTTCGTTTAAGTCATGTATTGATATGTAGACTGGAGAACGATGTCGTAGTTCTGTAAAATTCCCCGATTCATAGATTCTCTGCTTCATCATCTATCACAAATAGATAAACGTGAACTCAATGTTGCTGGGAAATTTGCATTATTAAAACAAATCGCACTAATGAAACTAATTAATACTAAATGGAGGCTAATTAAAATTGTCCTGCTTAACTCACATTTAAATTTAAGAAAGAGAACATGAATGCAAAATTCAGCTTTCCATTTTGTCATTCCTGAGAATTATAATCGACTGAGAGACAATTTTATAATCATCTATTCATATAGTTTCCGTTACACATATTTATTCTTCTCATAAAAATAATAATTTTTATGTGCAATACACTGATTTTGGTTCACAGTGCGTTTTCACCAGCTTAGCTTCGTTATACTAAACTAATTTAGATGCTCCGTGGACTCAAGCCATCTGCCAACTGCTCTAGTTTTGTTCAAACCTCAAATAGTTGTGCCTATTGATCAATTCGTCTTGTTACCCAAAAATTGTATCCCGCAATCGGCATGGAAATTGTCGTCGGGACGTTATAATTCTTATAGTTATTATTATCGATTCTTCTGTCCTCTATATGTATATGTGTATAATTCTTGTTCGCGAGATCCTACTGTAAATCAATTGTAGTTTACATTTGTTGTAGTACCTAGTCGTCAGATTCTCGTAATACTATGGAATGCCAAGTAACTGGTTAAGTCTGGACTTGATTTGGAGTAAAACTACTGAATTCTGATCGTAAATAATATGATCAAGTTGTCCGATTTGGTTTAATGTAAGAAAACACCAAATTGATTGGGTCAAGTAAATAGCTCACTGTATCGGTTGTTCAATATCCTTAATCTATGCTAATGTTAATAATATGAATATTTCCGCCCAAATGTTTTGTAAATGATGTTTGTATTTGAAATATTTTCACGTTTATAACCAATATTTCTTAATAACGAATTTTAAATGTAAATCCTCCAAAAAGGAGAAAATTCGTAACGATTCGATCTTATTCACCGATATATATATCAGTGAAAATCATATAAATCTCTCTTATCGGCTATTGTATTTTGAATACGGTCGCTTAAACATCCGGATCGGTGGAATTTTACCATTTTTGCCCACCAATTTGAATACTAAAGTAAATAAAATATTCTATATGTTCGTGCCTTCGTGTGTTCGTAAAATCAATAATTTATTTGTGTCGCATAATTTATCGAAATTGTATTCGAAATCATAAAGAAATGCATTTGTATTATGTACAAAATTACTAATTTATTTGTGCCGTTTAATTTATCGAACTTGTAGTCTAAATTATAGTAAACTGCATTTGTTAACTGCAAACCAATCTGCAATCTGTTTTGGGTGCGAAGACCTTGACTACATTACTCAACGTCACTGATGGAATTGATAAATCCGGGATCATGCATAGCGTACTATGATTAAGTGAGGAGTAGAATCGCGGAGGAGAGCTCGGGATTTAACCATGTGGTGAGTGTTGTTTTCTTTAATTTTCTTTTATTTGATTTATGTATGCGAGAGTGTGTATGTAAGAAAAGGTGCGCGAGCGCATGTACGCATGTGGGAATGCATGAGATATGTATAAGCGGGTGATCGAACTTACAATTTTTACAGGCTTCGTATTTATGTATTTAAAATTTTGCGTGGAGCATTGTTCTATGTGATTAAGTCATTTAGTTTGTTTGGCAACCTTTATGTTTTACTTTCTAATTTAGGATAATTTTTCTGAGGTTGAATCGTGAATGGGCATGGATGGTTACAAGCAACACATAGAAGGAATGTAAAGATAATGTGCCAAGATAGAGAAGGATACCAAGGGTAAAGGACAGAGATTCAAGAAAAAGTTTATCATCGTATTTTTTGTCGATAAACTAGATCATCATGATATTGTTTGGCATAGCAGTTAGTTGATAGCAGGAATTAATTGTTGGTTAATTGAATGTTGGCCTGTTTGTCCAGCCACTCAATCATAGTTCTGCATAACATCCTAGAATATCCAAATGTAATTAAATATTTACTTATTATCCATCCATTTGATGCAGTAAAAGTTGTTTCACATCATAGTTTACAATAGTTTTTATTTTTATGGGTACTAATATAACTAAACTATCTATTTATCGTGAAATCTTGTGGTGTAGCACTACTTCTAGATGAATGAAATGCACAAGAAGTGTTAATTGTAGAACGAAATGATATGTCTTTTATTAATTGAATCTCCTGAATACACACCAAATGCATTTTATATCGTTTCAGTTGGAAAATCTATGATCAAGATTGAATTAAATTAATGGCTGAATTAATTCGTGCCTTAATGATTTATTGCTGAACATAACCCATGATACCAATTTTATTAATCCCATCTGGTAATTAACATTGGTTCACACCCGTGTGGTATTGCAAAAATATTTTTAATAAACTAAATATAATTTATAATGTGCAAAGATGGAAAGTGAGCCATTGAATACCAAAAAGATCTGCAAGCATAAATTTCAACTGTTGTTGAAGGAAATGCTCGAATAATTGGGTCCTCATAGGCAGATTTGCTTCAATTAAAATTCAGGAGTTAATACTTTTTATTAAGTTTTATTTTTGGTCGTGTTTACATTGTAAAACATTAACCCCCTTATTCGTCGGGGTATTCTCGATACTATAGTTACAAAAGTTTGTTTTTATCTCAAGTTCCGACATTTGTTTTATTTTATTCTCAGCCTTTAGGGTACCTGTAAATGAACTTTACATTCTACATATTTTTTTTTAAATATTATATATCATTATATTTAATTCATTTACAAGACATAAAACATTTAGTTCTTCGTAATTTATTATATAAACAATTCATATTAAGTTGGGTCATATTTTTAAAGTGTCTTATAAGTTATTTTTCCTTTTTTAATATAGTCAAATGCTCTTACATATTGGGTGTATGACTGTAGGGATGGGTGTATGTGTGCATGTGTGTGTGGGAGGGTGTGAGCGTGTATGAGGTGTGAGAGTGTGAGAGTATGTAATTGAATGGGGAGGGGGGGGAGGGGGGGGTTGACGTGCTGATCGCGGTTCTTTCGCCAAAGGGGTCGCCAGAGTCTCAATTTTTCCACTTGTTTGTTTTTTTTCCATTTCTGTTTAAATCACGTAATTCGCGTACAATTCCGTATTTGTGCTGGAGTAGCAATTCACAACTCGAACTCAAAACTGCCGCTAGCCCGGAGCATATAAATAATCTAATCTAGGTACGCGATCTGCTATGCCACTTTGTTGATTTTCAACGCATCAGCTCTCCACTACAGTATTTATATTAGTATTATTCTAGTATCTAGGTCTTATATATTTAGACTTCATTTTGGGAAGTCGAGTATTTTTTGGTGTTCTAGAAAATAAAAGATTAATTTGTTCATGTAAAAATTATGGACTCTGTCCACATGCATCGGATAGTATAATTAATAAAGGCATTATTTTGCTCACTAGATTGAAATAAAGTGTTGTTATTTTCTCATTACATATATATTAGACTAAGAGCCCGCGACGGCCGGACCTTCCTTATTTTATAAAAACTGAAAGTTTCTCTGCGCATACCCCCTACTCAAGTAGAAACGATTAGCGACATATGAAGTTTGGATCATAGTGGCTTTGGCAGGGAGCAGGTAACAAAGGGGAATCCAAAGTTTCGTGAAAATACAAAAGCTCATTTTTTTATATATTCTTCGGGATAGTATTAGAAGTCACGTCACCCATTGCCAGACACTTACTATCGTGGAAACCCCCTGCCAGACACCCTTAAACTTTAAAGTTTAAGGTGGTTTGGCCGGCGGTTTCCACGATAGTAAATGTCTGGCAATGGGTGACGTGACTCTAATACTATCTCGAAGAATATATATATTTTTTTTTTTTTTAATAAGAAGTGTTGTATAGTAGGAATTACAAAATGTATCACAACAACACATAGATACCTTTTAAGACGTAGGTCCCACAACAACATGCGTCTTGAGGTATAGGTGGACGCTTTTTTTTAAATCTTTGTGGATTGAAGGCACTCGAGACTATTGATCCGGGCAAAGCATTCCATGTGTACGATGTACGCACAAAGAAATCTCTTTGCATTCTATTATTATATTTGGACCTTTAATATAATCACACAAAGAAATTAATAGTAATGTTACGGTACTTAAAGGAATTCGGAGTGAACAGACCGTTCCCATTCGAATCCGAGATTTGGGAATCTCTTATTATCTTTTTCCTTAGTTTATCTCGACATTACAAAAGTAATGTCTAAATTAAAATTAACATAAATATTAATAATAAATACCTTAGTTGTAACTGTTGATTGCTGTCATCAATATTCTGTTGTTTTAATTTATTTGTTTGATTTTCCAATATCCCTTGACTAGCGTTTGACCTTCTAACTTCCCATTTATATATCTGCCTTTGAATCCATGCGGTTTTAACAACCGGAACAACCATCAAACAAACGATTGTCTCTAACTGTGGTAATAGCTTCGATCACTGTTATCCTTGCTATTCATACTTTCGATAACATCAGTGGATACTTTATCTTCATGTACTGCCACAATTTATAAAGCAGATTTAACAATTAATGACAACAATTATCCTTCTATGAAATAAAATAAAAAAATATAATTGAAATTGTCATCCAAATTATCAGCTTTTTGATGAACAAACAAAAACACAAATCACTGTAAACTACTTAGCGGGGTGTAATCTTCCATTGTAATTACAGCCAATAAATAATGCTTTCACAAAAAAGTTATTAAAATTAGAAATCAATTCTAACAATTAAACAAAACGACCTTGGAATTTTTCTTTGTTTACACTTCTTTTTTTATTTGCTTGATTGCAATTAAATACATCACTTTTGAATTACAATATTATTGATTTATCACATCAAGGTTAAATAATACTATCAAATGACATTGATCTATATAAATTAAAATAGATTATTGGATGTTGTAATCCTTTTGAAAAGCAAAAATGGAATGAAATATAATTTTTAAATTATGAAATTGCAAAATGTGATTTTGATTTTTCCATCTTATGATGTCAAAACAAAATCGGGCAATCTCCGAAAATTCAGTAATGATTAACAACGACGTCTGTTCATTAGCATTGGAAATAAAAATTTAGTACGTTCGTTTGCTTTTTATAGTATGTTCAAAATTTAACTAGCAGTTAAGTTTTAGAAAATTTTAAAATTATTATTAATGTAAGAATGAACGGAAACTAATGAAATGCATTTTTATTGAATTGAAAACGAAGATGAATTTGGTTTTATTATTGTTTCGCGATTATTGCGATCGTTACACTATTACTATGATAGTGAGTAATCTCGACAGTTCGACCACCCGCACAAACCGATTGACGAGTAAAACGGGGAAAAACATATGTCTGAGGCATTGTGGACCTGATTTCCTCCGAGCTCTGCTGGTGACGAGATTTATAAAAAACAACGAGATCAGCAACAGTGCGACGATGTTGTAGGGAATCAAGATCTAATGTTAAATCTTGATCACCAACAATTCGTATAGCTCGCTTTTGAACAGAGTCCAAAAGAGCCAGGATAGTAACAGGTGCAACGCCCCAAACTTGACAACAATACTCCATACAGGGACGAATATAGGACTTACAAATGTGGAGTAATTGATGCGAAGTAAAATATTTTTTACATCTATTGAGGAGGCCGAGTTTTCTTGACGCGCTCTTTGCCATGGGCATTATATGATCGTTCCAGAGTAAGTCATTGGATATTGTGACTCCCAATAAACGAATGCTTTCACATTCGTCTATTTGGTCGTCACACATATTAATTGAAATATCGTTGGGAAAGTCGGTCTTTAATCTGGAAACAATCAATAGCTGTGTTTTGGTGGAATTAAAATTGACCAAATTTGTCCCCCCAATCGGCGACTTTTTTTAAGTCCTCGTTTACATTTCTGGCAGCGTCTCTCCGGACGGGATTTATTCGTTCATGCATTTTACCCTTTGAAGATAGGGCGACGAATGACTTGTGCAGTGTACTATCATCTGCAAAACTATTTATTGAGTTACTGTTGATTTGCAACAGTTCGTTGATATAAATTAACATAAAGTGGGAGATAAAACTGAGCCTTGGGGTAAACCAGCGGTTATTAATTTAGAATCAAAAGAAAAGCCATCTATGGATACCGAGATGTATCGACTAGACAGAAAATTTTGAATCAACTTCACGACTGCGGGATGAAAACCGTACGCAACGAGCTTGTTGATCAAGTTATAATGAAATATGAAATTAATATTAAAGCAATGATACTTAAACTAAATTATTATTATTATTATTATTTATTAATTCATTCATAAAAAGATTACAAAAAGGCCATTGGCCGATATTATTATTATTATTACTATTTATTATTATTTTATATTTATTTTTTATTCCTTTTACGAAAAAATTTTTAGGAATGCATTTTAGCAGCAGAGCTACTAGTCTTATGCACCCCTTCAAAAAAAAGAAGAAATTTTAGTTATATCTATGAAGATATTAAAAAAAATCCTTCTTTCAATGCTAAATAAAAATGTGACGTGGGGGTTATGACAGAAATAAATTCACAAAAATTCAATTTAATATATTTATATGTATATGCAAAAAATGATATTAAATGATAAATTTAAACAATTCCTCAATATCCGTAACTTTAAAAAGCCATGCTTTTAAGCATGTTAAGAAAATCGACAGAGTAGGAGATTGATCACGAAATATAGGGAACTTGTTGAAAATGTTGGGAGCAGTAACCAAGAAGTAATTTCTAAAGTGCGTTGTTCTAAATCGCGGTAGCCTTAACTAAATTTTGGGAACGAAGTATTCGTTTTGATATTGTATGATACCTTATCATACGATTACCGCTCATGTTGTAAAACGCCTTCAGAATCTTGTACACATATAAATGTCGTAGTGGCAAAATACGATTTGAACAGAATATAGGCCAAGTGTGGGACATTCTCTTCCTATTAAAAATAATCCTAATTACATGTTTTTGAGCTATCAATAATGGTTTTAACGTATTTACATAAGTACCACCAAAACAACAAAGACCATATCCTAATTTTGAGTTGAATAATCCGTAGTATATATTTTTTAATATGGACGCTGGACACAAAGATTTTAAGAGATAGAATTTACTGTTTAGCATTAAGAAATATTTCTTAAGATAATCGACATGTGGTTTCCAGTTCAGACGATTGTCTAGAGTAAGGCCCAGATATTTAAATGATTTGACATTTTCAATAACAAAGCAATCATTTGTACAGTTGTTACCAGCACACGATGGCGAGTGGCTTCTAACTAGTAAGTTTTGTAGATTGTTATCAGTTAAGCTAAAATACATCAGTTTAGTTTTGTTACTTAAAACCATAGAATGAACTAGGAACCATTGATTTAAAAGAATCAAATCCTTATTTATTTGTTCAGCAAGTGAAAAAATATTTTTATGAAAAAAACTAAATCCCATATCATCTGCAAAGGCTGATATTTTGCCATTAAATTTTTGCTCGAAAATAGAGTTTAGGTAAATTAAAAATAAAATTGGGCCCAGTACAGACCCTTGTGGAACACCAACATTGACATATTTTGGATCGCTAAGAGTATCATTAATTTTTACTTGTTGAGCCCTACGACTTAGATATGACTTAAACCAACTATAAATGTTGCCCCGAAAACCTGGAGCATATAACTTCTCCAAAAGGATATCATGAACAACCATGTCAAAAGCTTTGGTAATGTCGACAAAGAGTCCTGCAGTACAATTTTGGTCGTTTAAACTCTCAAATATCTTATTACAAAAATCTACCAACGCATCCTCTGCACTACGTCCTACACGAAATCCGTATTGCGAACTATGGAAAAAGTCCGCCCTATCCAGAAAGCTTAAAATTCTAGTTTTCATGCATTTTTCAAATAGTTTGGAAAACACTGGCAGAAGTGAGATAGGTCTGTAATTTTCCACCTTTTTTTTATCACCTTTTTTGTATAGAGGAATGACAAGCGCTTTTTTCAATTTTTCTGGAAAAATTCCTACTTTAACACTTAGGTTAAAAATAAACGCCATTACGTCAACAATATATAAGTTAATTTTTTTTATCAGTTTGTTGCTAATACCGTCATAGCCACATGCGTTTTTGGACTCTAATCCATTTATAGTTTTAAATAACTCTGAAGTTGATATAGGCCAAAAAACAAAACTATTTTGAGAGAAGCTAGCTCCAATCAATTCTTTTCTAAGGTTATTTGAAATATATTTATCTACACGTGATAGTGACTGTTTCAAGCTTTCCGCAATACTACAAAAATACTCATTAATGTAATTGGCCATATCTACTTCAGACCTTAAAATTTTATTCTGATTGGACAAGATTTCATTGACGGTAATCGTTTCTTTTTTGTTGTTTAATATTTCATTAACAATATCCCACTCTTTTTTAGTGTTTCCATTTGCATTTTGAAATTGTTTGAGATAAAATTCATCTTTAGTGGATTTAATATCATGTTTCAATTTTTTTGCAGTATTCTCAGCAAGGACTTTCAGCTTTTTATTCTCCGGGTGCTTTTTAGATTTAAGCGATAGAAATTTGAGTGTTTAGTTCTAACTACAAGGTTTATGGAAATCCACGGTTTCAACTTATTTAGTGTTCTTTTACGTTTTTTCCTGCATAATGAATTAGTGAGATGCGCTTGTAGTGTCTCAGAAAATGAATTAAAAGCCGTATTTGGATCGGTTTGTGTATACACTGAATCCCAGAATTCAAACGTAAGTGACTGTTTTAGTTTGCCAAAATCAATACTATAAGTGTCAGTTTTTGCTTTATTCTGTTTCTTAAACATATTTGAGTGGGGTTTAGTATCTGCTGTAAATTCTAATGCAACAGTTATTAGATCATGGTCGGTCACATTTATTCTAAATACATTTGAGGTGATAGAAAATTGAAAATTTTTATTTACTCTATAAAAAACATGATCCAGACAAGAGTTTAAACGAGTAGGTTCATTAATCAACGATGTTAAGCCATAAGATGACATCAAGAATAAATAATTATCTAAATCATTAGATTCTTGTAACAAATTTAAATTCATATCACCTAAAATAAACAGATTTTTTGTTTTTATCCTACCAGAAATCAGACTTAACTCTTCCAAAAATACATTAATACTTACAAGATTCTGTAGACGGTACAAGCATTAAAATGAGAATAAATTGCCACTGATTACAACATCCAATCTCAAAATATCTGCAGAGGTAGCTTCGATTTTTTCAGAAAAGCATTCTAGAGAATTTTTAACGTACACAAATACACCACCAGATCTATAATTTGAATTACAATTCACAAAAGATTTATACCCATCAATTTCATAGTTTAATATTTCGTGATCAAAAATCCAGATTTCCGTTAAACATATTAAGTTCGGCAGTTCATTAAAAGATTTTAATTGCACAATAAATTTGTCAAAGTTGCTTCTTAAACTTCTTATGTTTTCTAAATAGAATGAAAAATTGTTAGAATATTTATAAGAATTATTTGAATTTAAATTTTTAGAGGTTTGTAGCCTATTAGACATATTTATACCGAGTTTATTAATTATACAAAATAAATAAAATTATAAAATAGATTTAGTAGTATCTTACAACAGTTACAGCTTATTTAAGTCATCAAAATTACGGATCACAATTAAATTTTGTTTTTCACCTTTACGCATCCTAATTACACCATTTCTCATCCATAAGTACTTATAGTTCTTCGACTTCTTAACTTCTCTGGCAGCCATGAAAAGTTTTCTTTGAAAAGCAGTCAAACTATCGTTAAAATAGATCAATTCATCATCTTTAGCTCCACTAACAAATCTCTTTTTATGTATTTTTATTTTTGACGATAATTTAGTTTCCATTATAGTTGTTTTTATAAGTCGTGATAAAAATTTAACTACAACCACATCAGAATTATTAAAATTTTGATCACGCAAGTTTTGAGTTTTATTGACAGCTGAAGGTTTTTTAAATTTACGATAACAGTGATCAATGTCGCTCGAAGAGATTTTAACTCCAACACCATTACTAATTACATCAATAACTTTTTCTATTAAGTTCTCATTCTCATCAACTGGTAAACCAGTTATCTCAATGCAGTTTTGTTTTGTGATACGACTTAGTTCTTCAATTTGATGATCATGTGTGTTGATTATATTGCGAAGTTTTTTATTTTCTTCTTCTAATTTTTGAATGCTTTTTAATGATGTTTCCAAAATTTCGAGATGATTTGAATGATGATTTAAAATGTTTTTCTATAGCATTTTTCATTTCAGTAAATTCATTTAATATACTATTTTCTGGAGTTGCAATGAATTCACCGTTACGACAAGTATCACTTTGAATAGAGACAGTAAATAAAACAGTAAATGGTTCTGTTATTGATGACGTATTTTGTGTACATTTATCGCATTTCCAGCTTACCTTATCTTTGTTCATGTTTAACACGTCTTCAGGTTTCAGTTTAGCACATCTGGTATGAAGCACAGAATTGCAAGATTCACATTTCACTGTTAATCCCAAAGAATTTCTATCCACTTTGTTATTGCATAGCGGACAAACAGCCATATTTCAAGAAAAAAACAACTAAAACACTCTTATTTTGATAAGAACTTCACAAAATGAAAGAATTTCACAAATAATTATTTTATAAACAAATTAAAAATAAATGTGATTTTTGTGATGTGATTTTTTTTGCTTTTTTTTTATGAAATAATTTTTCTATAAATTTAATTAATTTTAATTTATTTAATTGAACGAAAACAGAGAAGATTCTTGTACATGTTACCCCCATAACACACACAAGAAGAATCTGTTTCTTATATTTTTTTATAGTTGTAAGTCATGTTTAATATCGAAAAAAGCGATAAACAAATTATTGTAGAATCTGGACCAAATAACATACATGAGGAGACTTATATTTTCGTTTTACATCATATGCTTAATCAATTCGGGTATACTACTCAAAAAGTTTTGTAGCAGTATGCGAGGTTCATCCAACCAAACCACAGCACTAGATAAATCTTTGACCAAAATTATGTATCTTGCGGATTATTGGGTATGTTGTTTTTGTAAATATAGAAAACTTTGAAATAATTCAATCAACCGTTAAGTTGGTATACAAATAAATCGATGACAAAAATTCAAATTGCTTATATCAAAATTAAATAATTACCTATTATTAATTTTTTTATTTATTTCATTATAATCCAAACTCATACAATTTATTATTTACTACAAAAAATCGTGATATCACCTACAAAAAACATCAAAAATGTAAATTTAAGTTCATGAAAAAGGTGCAGTTCAATGTTTAATAGTCAAAACTATCTGTTCACTACAAAAAGAAGTGATATCCTGTGTCAAGCAGAAACGAGTGTAAAACAAAACATTTCCAAACAATTAGGTGTTCTACTTGATTCGAAATACTTACTTTGTCACTCGGATTAGAGATTAGAATAAAATAAATCTAACTAGCTAGCTATTAAAACAAAAGTTTCTAGTAAAGGTAGAAATAGAGGATAATATTTATTTATTTATTTATATTCGAATGAAAATGTGGAATGCAATATTTATACGATTGACTGAATCGAGAGAAGTGCGGAACCATCACGAAACCTCAGGACTAACAGATTATAATTTTATTGAACATGATTTTCAAATAACATATTTTCAATCTGCAAACTAGAGTCTGAAGTATAAAATACTAACTAATAAATTAGCTTGCATTTCTTTTATAGAATTTTCATTTTGTATATAATATTTCACATTGTTTAAGCCAAATCACAAACCAAAACAAAAAAAGAAATAATTATTATTACAAACACAAAAAAAACGCACAACAATTTCCTACCCATATAAACGCTACGTCGTTATTTCACAATTTCCTACCCATATAAACGCTACGTCGTTATTTCAAAACTTCAAATGTTGGAATATAGATGACGCTCGTCAAAAATAATCGATGTGTCAAATGACAATGAGTTTTTTTGCATTGCAAAATGGTATAAATTGGTAGAATTTGAGAAGATATTTCTCTTACCTTCATCAACCATCGAGATGACAACATCAACACCAAGAAGAAAACGCTGGAAACAGGTGAATATAGTGTTTATAAGTGTTATGAAATGTTAATGGTTAACTGGAGATATAAATATTAATATGGTGTTGTTTTCAAATTTATATATTGTCAGACCAACATAGTATTGTTTTCAAATTTATATATTGTCATACAAATATAGTGTTGTTTTCAAATTTATATATCGTCAAATCGTCATATAAGCTAGCAAAGATTCTTCAACTATACATCGTCAATTCGTCATATCAATATAGTGAAGTTTTCAAATTTATATATCTTCATATCGTCAAATCGTCATATAAGCTAGCAAAGATTCTTTAACTATACATCGTCAATTCGTCATACCAATATAGTGAAGTTTTCAAATTTATATATCGTCATATCGTCAAATCGTCATATTAGCTAGCAAAGATTCTTCAACTATTCATCGTCAATTCGTCATACCAATATAGTGAAGGTTTCAAATTTATATATCGTCAAATCGTCATGTATCGTCAAATCGTCATATTAGCTAGCAAAGATTCTTCAACTATCCATCGTCAATTCGTCATACCAATATAGTGAAGTTTTCAAATTTATATATCGTCATATCGACCAATGCGTCTTATTATCCAGTAAAGGTTCTTCAACTATGCATCGTCAATTCGTCATATTTAGATAGTGAAGTTCTTACATTTATATCGTCAATTCTTCATTCATATCGTCAATTTGTCATATTATCCAGTAAAAGTTCTTCAACTGTACATCGTCAATTCGTCATATTTATAAAGTGAAGTTCTTACATTTATATCGTCAATTCGTCATATTATCCAGCAAAGATTCTTCAACTATACATCGTCAATTCGTCATACCAATATAGTGAAGTTTTCAAATTTATATATCGTCATATCGACCAATGCGTCTTATTATCCAGTAAAGGTTCTTCAACTATGCATCGTCAATTCGTCATATTTAGATAGTGAAGTTCTTACATTTATATCGTCAATTCGTCATTCATATCGTCAATTTGTCATATTATCCAGTAAAAGTTCTTCAACTGTACATCGTCAATTCGTCATATTTATAAAGTGAAGTTCTTACATTTATATCGTCAATTCGTCATATTATCCAGCAAAGATTCTTCAACTATCCATCGTCAATTCGTCATACCAATATAGTGAAGTTTTCAAATTTATATATCGTCATATCGACCAATGCGTCTTATTATCCAGTAAAGGTTCTTCAACTATGCATCGTCGATTCGTCATATTTAGATAGTAAAGTTCTTACTTTTATATCGTCAATTCGTCATATATATCGTCAATTCGTCATTTATATCGTCAATTCGTCATATTATCCAGTAAAGGTTCTTCAACTATGCATCGTCAATTCGTCATATTTAGATAGTGAAGTTCTTACATTTATATCGTCGATTCGTCATTTATATCGTTAATTCGTCATATTATCCAGTAAAAGTTCTTCAACTGTACATCGTCAATTCGTCATATTTATAAAGTGAAGTTCTTACATTTATATCGTCAATTCGTCATATTATCCAGCAAAGATTCTTCAACTATACATCGTCAATTCGTCATATTTAAATAGTGAAGTTCTTACATCTATATCGTTAATTCGTCATAGTATCCAGTACAGATTCTTCAACTATACATCATCAAATCGTCATATAATTTACATCGTCAAATTCGTCATAGTTTCCAGTATAGAGTCTTCAACTATATACAGTCAAATCGTCATACCAATATAGTGAAGTTTTCAATTAATATATCGTCATATCGTCAACTTATATACCGTCATACCAGCAAAGACTTCAACTATATACCGTCATATCGTCATACTAATATATTGAAGTTCTCAATTTATATATCGTCATATTATCCAGCAAAGATTTCAACTATATACCGTCACATCGTCATACTAATATATTGAAGTTCTCAATTTATATATCGTCATATTATCCAGTAAAGATTGCAAATATATACCGTCATATTGTCATACTAATACATTGAAGTTCTCAATTTATATATCGTCATATTATCCAGCAAAGATTTCAACTATATACTGTCATACCGTCATATTATTAAGTGAATATTCTTCAACTATACATCGTCAATTCGTCATATTTTCCAGTGAAGATTCTTCAACTATATCTCGTCAGATCAATCATTGAAGTCCAGCAAATTAATCTTTTAATTAATTTAATATCAAAATTGAAATTATAAAATTGAAATTAAAAATAATTCGATTAACTAATTTTTCTCTTTTATTAATATACAGTCCACTTAGTGTTCAATATTATTAGTTATATAGTGTCGCACCCAAGGCATTTAGCTAATAAGGTGGAAGATCCACCAACACACATTAAATAAAAGTTTTAGCTCTCACTGAGGTTTCGTGATTGTTCTGCACTTCTCTCGATTCAGTCAATTCTATAAATATCGCATTCCACATTTTCATTCGAATATAAATAAATAAATAAATAATATTTTGTATTTTTGCCTTTACTAGAAACTTTTATTTCAATACCTAGTTCGTAAGAGTTGTTTTATTCTTACCTCTAATCCGAGTGACAAAGTAAGTATTTCGAATAATGTAGAACACCTAATTATTTGGAATTGTTTTGTTTTACACTCGTTTCTGCTTGACACAGGATATCACTTCTTTTTGATGTGAACAGATAGTTTTGACTATTAAACTTTAAACTGCACCTTTTTCACGAACTAAAATTTACATTTTTGATGTTTTTTATAGCTTTATCATTACTACTATTCTAAACATTACATTACTTTAAAAAAAAATTGTAAACTACTTCGCTGTTGAATTTTATGCATAAGCATTTAGTTTTTCACTAAAACAAGATAAGTATATAAGGTAAGAAATGGAAATGTTGGAGACACTTGAAATAAAGTTTTTTCGCATCGTTAAAACCGAAATCGTACAAACCAAACAAAACACCATTTTTCATTTAAATATATTGTATACAAATTCAAAAACTTTTACATAACAATCCGATATTCTCACCTTTTCTATTGAAATTGTTTTTGCAAGAACCCTTTCATTTTTACCTTTATCTTAAATCTATATCTTTACAAATCTTCATAACGATAATAAGCAACAACAACAAGAAATAAACAAGCAAACCAACTAAAGAACAAGGATTTACTAAATAAACAGGAAAAAAAATTGTATAATGAAACCGGAAAAAAAGGAAAAATATAATAAAAATTAACAAAGAAAATGAATATAATTGAAGACGTGATGAGTGCACTAAGCATAACCTAAAACAGAATAAGAAAATAAAATGAAAACTCTAACAAAAATAATAACAATAAAGAAAAATAAATAACAAAATAACGGAAAAAAAAAACAAAAAAACATTGAAGCAACAGGAAATAATTTAGAGATTTTCCTCGTTTCATTTTCCTCGATTTTCTTTTATTATTTTTTTTTGGTTCATCATTGAATTAAGTAAACCAACCTGTAGCGATCAACCATCCATCCATCCAGGTAGAATAAGAATTTTTTTTTGATATTTAAAAAGAAAATTTTTTAGCTGAAAATGGAAGAAAAATATGAAGAGATTGGAAAAAATGGAGGGAAGAGGGATGTTTTTTGATGATATCAAAATATTTTCGTCAATTTTTTATATAATTTTTTATTGAATTATTTATTTTAAAAATAGAGTAAGAAAAAAATTTATTCTACTCTTAAGATTATACTGAATCGATGATGATGTTTTTGATGATTTTTAAGTTGTTTATTTTAATTAAACAATTATGGTTATATTTTTGGTTTGAGTTATTATTTTTTTTTTTTTGATTATTTAAATTATGGTTGGAATAATTTGTGGCTCAATAAATTGTTTGGTTTTTAATCAATTAGTGTTGTTTGTTTGATGGTGTTAATTGGGAAAGAGATTGACTTGTAATTTTTTTTGTTTTGTAGAAGTAGAAGTTTATTGAACGATTTGTAAGATTCAACTAGCTCACTAACTTAAACGCGTTGTAATTGAGTAAGTCATTAAGTCATGAAATCACTGATTTGCATCAGGCTCGAAGGACCCATTTCTAAATCCGGCTCGAAGGACCAAAAAATTAAACATTTTATTTATCTTGAATGTAATAAATTATTTTTACTCACCAGCAACTATAATGTATTTTAATGAATTTATCAATATAATTCGAAGGAATAACCTGAACTCAATGGTATTTATAATGAAGAATATATATATTTATGATGTAATTATTTGCACCACCAACATAATTCGAAAAAACTATTTTTCTAGATATATCGTATACATCACAAGAAAATTTTTATCTTAACATTTTGTTTCACCAATAGAGTCAAGGTTTGACATCTTATATCCCTACTAGCCCTAGCCCTAGTGATCAAGTCATCTAATCCAAATAGATTTAATTAATTTGATCTCAGTTTGTAAAGAAAACTGTCTGATTATAAAAATCAATACTAAACGAACATAGGTATAGGTTATGTACAAAATATTCTTAAAGATATTATTTCCTTTACAAGAAAATTACGAAACCAATAAGATAACTTGAGACTAATTGACATGATCTGGTGCTCTTCAATACCAGTGATCTGCATGACAATTCTAACTTCAATTTTTTACTAGAGATATCCATCATCCATTGAACTCGACGTGAATTGTCATGAAATTGTTTTGAATCAGTATATCAGACTTTACTTCTAAAATAATGACAATCTTCACGCCCATTACAGACTATCTTGAACAACTTTTCTTGTTCACCACAAATTTTCTATAAATTCCTTTTTATCTAATCAAATAAATTGTAAGCAGTATTTCAAATTTTCAATAAAATCAACCAAATGAAAAAATCTTATATTTCAATTTTAAGCTTTGAAGATAGGGCTATTATTTTGAAAACGTACATCGAAAAAAAAACAACTATTTTTTAAAAATCTGAAATTTTGATATTTTGTTGGTATTGACAAAAGAAAAAAAGTCATTTCTGCTTTTATTTTTTTTGTACTCTGAATCGGAGTTATGCGCGGTTGAATTTTGAGGCTTTTTCACGTAGTTTTTGGTAATGGTGGCAATGTTTTGTGAATAGGTGCCACAAATTTCATCCGACTTACGTATATTTTTGCAAGTAAAAAGGAAAATAGTTGAATAATTGAAATAAGTAAGTTTAAAATTAATAACTTTTATCTTTTCCGCTAGGCGGCGCGTAAAACCTTGGTTTACTTCAAAGCTCATATCTCAAAAAGTAGGCTTTTTTTTTTTTTGTTTTTCACAAATTTTAAAGTAAACATATGCAGCTATGAAATTGAGAAATAAAAAGTCAGCAATTCAATATGGATTTTTTCTTACGATTTTTTAAAGTTTGGTATATGAAAAATTCACATGTGTTTTTTTATTAAGTTAATAATCCTGTACTAAATGTGGATCTAATAAATTAAACATTTCATATTTTAACACCCGCAATAAATTTGAACCATTTTTTATGTATTTCTGATTGAGAAACAGGTTTTTATTCAGAATAAGAATAGGAGATCCCAATGATCGAAGATTTTGTTATAATTTCAACATCACCAACACTAACATTAGAAAAAAACATTAAAAAAATATTTTTCCTATAAACATTATAATTTAATCAATATTATAAATAAATACATTAAAAAATTAATTTATATATTTTTTTTTGCCTTTAAATTGAAATATTTATGATCATCAGAAAAAGAAAACATTTTGGCAATTATTTTATCGGGTGTAGTGTTATCCGGTAAAAAACAGTGGAATCCTTGAGTTCTTTGTTTTCTTCCAAGAACATTTCGTAGATTTCGGTGAGGGTCCATAACACCAACCGCTTTGATTTCTTAATTTTTGTCGATCCTTCTGTAATAGTAACAACATCTTTAAGGCCAGGCATTGTTCTACTAATTTCCTCTGATAAGAAGTATGTTTGAATTTGTTTTACTATATTTTGTGACAAACTGTGCACTTGTTTGCTTTGAGGCCAACTGTAAGGACCTACTGTTTCCAACAGATCCGTGGCGAATTCTACCAGTCGTCTTGATGCATTAAATTCATCCTGGATACGTTGATTTGACCAAAATTTACGTGGTAGAGTTGTCAACAAAAACACTTGTTTTGATTTACAGCTGGCATCTTTAAACTCTTTTTTAAGGTTCATAAGCCATGATGTATATTCACATTCCTCGTTTGGTGATAACACTTTAACTGAATCTACTTGAAATATTCTTTGACTTATTGCCGATGTGACAATTGCAATTTTTTTATAACTTCCTGTTGTAATATGATTTTGTTTGATAGGAGATTCGGCTAACCTTCCAAGAACATTGTTAATATCTTCTAAAATGTCATTAAGTAGTTCAGGAACTGGTGGAGATATAGTATCAACTGAAACTGGTGATGGATCTAAAGATGCTGGATGTATTTGAATATTTTCGTTCGTTGGAACATTATCAACATCCTGATTTATAGAAATAATTTCACTATCGATAGTTTCCGAACATGAAAGCTGCTGTATAGAAAATATTAGTGTCATATGAATTTTTATTCATTTTAATAAAATAATTAAACTTACCTTATTTTTATAGATATAAGTGCGACATGTTTTACATATAAACTGGTCATCACGCAAAGTAAAATTTAGGGTCGCAGCTTTTTGAATAACAGCTGGTGTGACCAGTTTCACATTTTTTGATGTCCGCTGATGATTTTTGAGACCGTACAAGTTACAGCACGATTTGAAAGGCATTTCTATTATTATCTTTTCTAAACGTTATGTCTTCTAAATATTTTGGAATATAATTGATTATAAGGCAATCCAATCAATATATATATACCCTTGAAATAGTTTTGACATAGGTAGAATCAGGTAAAATTAGGTAGGTACAATTTAATATATTTTGATTGGATGCAAGTATAATTTGGTCAAAAACCGTTTGTGGGCGTCATTAGAAATTTTAAATGTTAAAATTATGAGCCTCTAATAAGATTTTAATTAGTAAAAAGGGGCTGAATAGACATTTTTTAAAATGAATAAACATTTTACACACCCTTTTAATAATTTAAATTCCTTTATTTTACCACTTAACTTAAATTAATTTTTAATAAGTTTTTAACCATTTAACCGCACAGAAAATGGTTAAAATTTATTGCAGGTGCTAAAATATGAAATGTTTAATTTATTAGATCCACATTTAGTACAGGATTATTAACTTAATAAAAAAACACATGTGAATTTTTCATATACCAAACTTTAAAAAATCGTAAGAAAAAATCCATATTGAATTGCTGACTTTTTATTTCTCAATTTCATAGCTGCATATGTTTACTTTAAAATTTGTGAAAAACAAAAAAAAAAAAAGCCTACTTTTTGTGATATGAGCTTTGAAGTAAACCAAGGTTTTACACGCCGCCTAGCGGAAAAGATAAAAGTTATTAATTTTAAACTTACTTATTTCAATTATTCAATTATTTTCCCTTTTACTTGCAAAAATATACGTAAGTCGGATGAAATTTGTGGCACCTATTCACAAAACATTGCCACCATTACCAAAAACTACGTGAAAAAGCCTCAAAATTCAACCGCGCATAACTCCGATTCAGAGTACTCAAAAAATAAAAGCAGAAATGACTTTTTTTCTTTTGTCAATGCCAACAATATATCAAAATTTCAGATTTTTTAAAAATCAAAAATTTAAAAATCAACAAAAAAATGTACGTTTTCAAAATAATAGCCCAGATAACATTATTATAGAAAAAAGTTAAGGAAATGCAGGAAAATATAAATTTCAAATTTATTCTTTCTTTAGATTCTTAGTTTTTTCAGTTGTTCTATGTCCACAAAAATTTTTGAAGAAATAAAACATAGAAAAAAATTTAAAAAAAAATTCAATAGATAGACAGACACAGTCAAAGTGAAAGAGTTATAACATGATTCTAAAAAAATATGATTGTCAGTCGGTAAGTAGGTAAGCTTCAAATAATTTAAACCAGGCAATATAAAAATGCTTTACAAAATTTATTATTTTAGCAATTTACTTATCGGTTCTCCTTGATAGTTTACCAGTAACAACAATAACTTGGTTGTAAAAGAAAACTATAGTTTGAAGTGCACAAAAGTTATATTTTATAACCAAACCAAAATCAATAATTTTTTTCAAATAATATTTTTCTTTACCCAAACATTTCAATGATTCAAAGAAATGAATCTATTCTTTAAATGGACAAAAGAATTTCAAAGAAATTTCGAAACTAGAAATAAAAATTTATTGAATTTATTTTTTAATTCGAAACATGGACATATACTCGTATTTATGCGGACGGAAGAACTTGGAATTTGTAAGTTGTTTCAGACCTCGAAATTCAACGATCAGATTTCAATTTACTTTTATTGCCATAAATTAATTATTTACCTTTCATTCAAACTTCTAACTATAACTAGACAATTAATTATTATACAACATAAAGCTCAACAGAAAACAGAATATTAACTGTGCTGAGATATAAGAGAAATTCAACAAAAAATTATTCATGATACATCGTATAATAAAGTCTTAATGGATAATAAATTCAACTGTCGAGAAAAGATGAAGTGTTTGTGAATTTTATTAAAATTATTTTTATTAAACGGGGCAAAAACAGAAAAACATAAAACATATCCGAGCATTTTTTTTTTTGGTAGTTACTGTAGCATAGTTTATGATTTATATCAAAAAATTATGAAGAATTTTGTTTTGTTAAAATATTAAATCTTTCATTGTTGGTCTTATATTTTTCTTGTATATGGTTGTAATAAAATGCGATTACTATGGATTCTGAACCGTTTAGGTTGTAATTGACAATAAAATTTGAATATTTCATCGAAATTGAGTAGAGTTATGTTTTGGATTTTTGATGAATTCTCCGCTTGAAGGATTTTGATTTTGATTTTTGATATGCCGGTGTGACAAGCTTGCGTACTCAAGTCCCTTATTGACATATT
Source organism: Diogma glabrata (assembly GCA_963693315.1). NCBI lineage: Eukaryota > Metazoa > Arthropoda > Insecta > Diptera > Cylindrotomidae > Diogma > Diogma glabrata. The sequence continues at coordinate 455,132,245 of OY856186.1, read as the reverse complement.
AGTTAAAGTGAGATAACATTTACCACTGACAATAGCGGTGAAATATCACTAATTAAAGTTATATATTAGCGGTGCTTGCGGATGAACTATATTCAGTCAACTGTAGCACTCTCAACCTTAACTGTGGAATAATCCTTGATAGTGGAACGCTATTGCTTGCTCAAAGAAACAATCCTTTATAGAACTCTATATCTGGGCTTAAATAATTGAGAAAGACAGTAAGTTATGTGATCAAGTAATATGCTACAGGCTGGATTATTGGTAGCCCCATTGTAGCCCCATTGTAGCTTAAATATTTAACACAAATTTTCTTTTATCTCTTGTTTTATTTTTATTTTCTCCATCCTGTAATGAAATATTGACTTTTATCATATTTTACATATGATAGATTTTTTTTTTGTGATAATCATCATCGGTTATTTGCTTGCGCAGGTCCCTGGTGTCTCCGACAATTATGTCTTTTCTGTTTCACATCTTTCATCTCACCTTACCTCTCCGTACGTGACCAATCCAATTCCTTGTCATTTAATCAATTGTTCTTCTACTCTTCTCACAACTGCCTCATTCCTTACTTTGTCAATCCATCTGATTTGAAATTTCCTTCTCCATACCACCATTACAAATCTTTCTATTTTCCTAATTTCTTTCTTTAACAATGTCCACGTTTCACAACCGTACAAGAAAGAACTTTACGCAAAAGTCTTTATCAGTTTTTTCTAATTTACTCAAAAACATCCTCTTTGATATTAGGGTTTGCTTTTCCATAGCAATCCTTGCTTTAATTTTTATACCATCAGATCAATCTTCTGTGACCTTTGTTCTATAGATATCTATCCCCCTTTAGCTTTTAAAATTTTTCTCCATATACACAGATGTTGAATAGTTGCACCACACTTCCAATTCTTTGCATTTTTATAATTTTAGTACATTTTCTTTATTTGTATGAACATCACATTCAAAACTAGAACATTAATAGAAATTCCATTTTACGGCTTACTTTTTTTTATGTATTCAAAAGCCGACACCTCGGTGGACGGTTTTTATATAAAATTAAAATTGAAAATCAAGTCGTGATTGACTTGAAAACTTATTTTGTCATTTATTTTATAATGTCGATCGAAAAAAATGCTTGATCTTTTATTAGCGAGAATTTTCTATCTTTGTTTCTTTTCAAATATACGTTGTTCACCCTTACGCCCAAAAATCAATCATTCAGAATTTCTATCATATAAGCTCAAATTAAAGATCCAGTTTAATGAGAAAAAAAAGGAACAAATTGTTTATGATTTGTTTATTTTCTCTATCAAAACATATCTCTCTTTGTGCTATTTCATTTATTCTTTATTGGATGAAAGTCCAAAAGAGAGATTTCAAACACAATTTAGCACAACAACACGACTTATTGTTTTGGTTTTTGTGTGGAGCCATTGAAAGGGTTTTGTAAAGTTTCAAATATTCAATATCTTTCAATGCTGGATTGGAGTCACCTTTGCATTTATAGAACTTTGTGAATAAAATATATAGACTTCTTGACTAAATCGGACTAGCTGTTTACTCTCCATCATTCAGCTGCTTACACTGACTTTGAAGATAGACATAATCTATAGTTTTATTTGTTAGTTTTAGCTATATGGTTTCATCAGTATTTTCCAATATGATAATCATATTAGTTAATATGAAATAACGTTCCTTGGTTTAGGTTTATAGTCAGTTTTATGAAATCAGATTTGTCACAATTGTAACAATCAGATTTGACGAACAATTTGTAATAGTATAACTTACCATGCAATAAATGAATGAGTTTTGGTGCCAACAATTCTAATAATAAATGTGACACCAAATGTTTAGCTTCAAATGTTAACAAAATCTCACAATCACAGCATCGCTAAGATTCTCATCAAACACCAAAAAGCCTCATCATTCGCCGATCATCAGAAGTATATCTCTGTTTGTCATCATTTTAACATCACTCTTTTGACTTTCTCCACTGTAAAATGCCGTCCCCATAATTCAAATTTACCACAGGTACTTGTTACATAGCCCTTTTACAACCGAAATTGAACATCTTAGTGGTGGACTGGAAAATCCTCACACCAAATATATTACTTCGGTCTGAAAGACCTAAGTATTACATTCATGAGCTAAAAGTGAAATTCTTACCCCCACTTTTTTTGGCATTTCTCGATGTTTTAGGACCTACTGATTCTAAAAAAGCAACAAAAAATGTATGTCTGTCTGCCGGCCGGCCGGCCGTCTGTCCGGCTGTCGCAACCGACGAAATCTAGAAAACGGATGAAGGGATTTCAAAAATTTTGAATTCCATAAATAGGCACACTCAATGGTAAGAGCTGAAAGGACGATGTGTTCGATAACTGTACTGAAAGTGTGTCAAAAATCGTCAAGTGTGTCAAAACAAGGAAATATGCGTATTTTTTGCTTAAAAAACATTCATTTTAAGTGATAATGAGTAGGAACAAAGAATGTGGAGAAATCCGGATAGTCGGGATTGGTATGTGAGATCAAAACTAGATTATTGCATTATAAGTTTGTCAAAAAAATGTTGTCAAGTGTGTCGAAAGAAAGATTTTTATTTATTTTTTTACCCAATTTTTTGGAAAAAAATTAAATAAATTATTTGTTTGAAATGAAAATTTATTATTATTATTAAGAATTATGGAATTATAAGTTTGTCAAAAAAATGTTGTCAAGTGTGTCAAAAAATTTTTATTTACTTTTAAACCAAATTTTTTGGAAAAAAATAAAATTTATAATTTGAATGACATGAAAATTTATTATTATTATAGAGAATTATGGCATTATAAGTCTGTCAAAAAAATGTTGTCAAGCGTGTCAAAAAATGAATTTATTTTTTAGCCAATTTTTTGGAAAAAAAATGTAGCTGTTTTTATGACGTAAATGTAATTGAAAATTAAATTGGACATGGAAATTTTTTGATTTGTTATAGTTTTTGAAATATTTTTGGAATTTTGAAAAAAGTTTGTATCTTGATTTTATAATAACTTTTGCAATATTTTTAGAATTTCGGAAAAAGTTTTAATATTTGATATGGTAAGAATTTTTGGCATATTTTTAGAATTTTGAAACATTTTAAATTTTTGATTATATTATAATTATCGGAATTTTGAAAAAAGTTACAATTTTTGAAATATTTTTTGGAATAGTTTTAGAATTTTGGAAAAAGTTTTAATTGTTGATTTTGTTATAAGTTTTGCAATATTTTTAGAATTTTGAAAAAAAAAATAGAATATATATATATTTTTAGAATTTTGAAAAAGTTTCAATTTTTGATTTTCTAAGAATTTTTGGAATATTTGTAGAATTTTGAAAAATTTAAAATTTTTGATTCTATTATAATTTTTACAATTTTGGAAAAAGTTTCAATTTTTGATATTGTTATGATTTTTGCAAGGTTCGCAAAAGTTAGAATTTCTGAATATTTGGATTATTATTAAAATTTAGAAAAAGTTTAAATATTAGATTTTATTCTAATTTTTGGAATATTTTTAGATTTTGAAAAAGTTGCAATTTTTGATTTTGTTATAATTTTTGGAATAGTTTTAGAATTTTTGAAAAAAGTGTTAGTTTTTGATTTTGTAATAATTTTTGAAATATTTTTGGAATTTTGAAAAAAATATGAATTTGTGATTTTGTAATATTTTCTCGAAACGCTAAATGGAGAGGTTTTTGAGTAGTTTGCTGAGTGTTTCATCTCTTCACTAAATTATGTTAATTTATGATCTCTTATAATCTTCCGGCAACGGAAAACCACTGGATAATTAGTAGTGGATAAATACATTTGATGAGAATAAATGTTTAAAAAAAAAACGTATTGATGTTTCGTGTTAGTTATGTAATAAATTTCTAAACAGAGATAAAAAATACTTGTACTTTAACAAAGAGTTATGTTTGATATACATCGCTGCAAAAAACTAAAAACCGTGTCCTCATAAAAGTTTTTTGCCGAAAACTATATCAAAATCCTTAACTCAGACCGAAGTTTTGATATCTCAGAGCTGTGAGATTTCAGCCCCTCCATATTTTCCTTCATTACATTTCCTAAATACACCAAGTACCTTAAGTACCAAGTAAGTTGGGAAACCACGGTGGCTTACAACACCTCCTCTAAGCATTTTTGGTATTTTAAATTTTCAATCGTACGGAAAATTTGTTTATCACATTTTGATTCATATTCAAAAAAAACTAAAAGAGGACTAAAACAATGATCGCATATATACGATGTCCTTTGAAGTTAAATAATAGTTACGGCTTAAGTTTTTTTATTCAAATCATTGGCTGTTACTTTAAATAGACCGTACCAAAAATGCGGAAGGAAGAACAATTGAATGTAATGAGAATGTATGAACTCTTTTCGTTCTATATGAAAACCTGAAAACTCTAAAAGTGATATGATCGTTTTAAGTTTCTCTAAATGTATGAATTTATATTTTCAGCAAATTAGATGATGGTGTGATCGTATTTGATAGTGGGTGATTCCTATTTTTGTTTTCATCTTTCAATTAGCTGGAAACAATCGGCATTTGATAGAACTAATCTATCAACCGGTTTTGGTGTAATTGTATTAGTAATATCAATAGCTACAAAACGGGAGGATACTATGCAATCATCTTTATTCTCTTTCGTTTAGAATAAGCAAAAATGTATTTATAGCTGCATTTTTGAGTCGTGATTTAAAATTTACAAGAATTAAATTGAAATTTGAGTTCGTCGCGAATTTTAATACTAATTAGTCGATTGATTTTTATTCGCGTGTTATTTTTCTTTCCCATTTGGATTAAGATGTTGAATATTAATTAATGATTTAAGAAAAATAATTTGTTTTGTTTTGTTTTTGTAAAATATAAGTTCCATTGTGATTATTTTATACATATATAATAAACAGTTTGTGCAATTTAAGTGAAATGCTTTTAGGTGTTTCTGTCTTTCTTTGAAAGACTGTTTAAGGAAGTTGAGAAACGTAATGAAACCAATTCAAAGGCTTTAAATAATATTTGAGCATCAATTTATTGGGAAGGACCGTATCCACAACCATATTTTGAAAATAAAACAAGACGAGACCAAATAGCAACTGTAGGACAACCGGCACTGTTACACTGTCGTGAATTATGACGTATACGAAAGATCAACGTTTTCAAAGTTTACATTCAGATGGCACAGATGAATGGAGCTTGTAAATAACATCTTCACAATCAAAAGATTCAGGTGTCTATGAATGTCAAGTATCAACAGAACTAAAAATAAATCAAGTATTTAAATTGACGGTTGTAGATCAATTTGTGGGATCATCTTTAAGCTAAAACAAAAAAATAATATATATGTATATGTGTTGAGGAAAACTACCAGTTAGCATAGCGACATACAAGGACGAAAGTTGCTACCAGCTTACAACATCCACATTCAGTTATCAACTCGCAACCTATAAGTTAAGTTTTGTTTTTGTTAATTATTATTATATTTCTTAATTATTATTAACAAAATAAATTATTTGTTTTTGCATTTTTTTTTTTTTGAATGGTTTTCTGACCATCATGGTCTTCTAGGTTAAAATACATATTAAATTTTTTAACAGAGATTCTTCATTCTTCTTGGGTACTATCTAGTATACAGTTATTACAACCATTTACTGAAAATAAACGCAAATATTTTTTTTTATCTATATTTTATGAATAAGAAAAGGACAACCTATCATCATAACCAATTTTTAGTATGTATTCACATCTGTCAAACGGTAACTTTTACATCACAAAATATAATAGTTTCAATAACAGATTTTGAAATTTCAATGAAAAATAAATTTGTCAATAATAAATATACTTTGAAAATAATTACAAAATTTAAATATTTGATCGTGTAATTAGAAAATATTGTCTGTCCCTTATAAAATAGTTGACTTAAATAATCACTGGAAAGAACTCAATTAACTTAAATAACTCTCGTAATTATTTTCATTATTTTATAAAAACTAGCACAACTGTACAGGAAATATTAATTTATAGTTTAATAAACAAGTTTGTGGTAGTAAATATAAACATTGAAAAACAATTCAAAATGGAGAAAGGATGTATTGAATTTGACAGATGTACATCACAATATTTTCGGTCTCCTTACATATATTTTTGTATTAACGTTCTCTCTATATTTATATATACCCGAAGGACAAGAACCAGGAGATTGATAAACAAAAGTTTTTTTAAGAATCAAATTTGGGTTAAAAAAACCGAAATATTGAAAAAAGATTCAGTTAATTATCGACTGCTTGGTTTTCGATTTATTACCAAAAACGTGTACGTTTTATTTAGAACAAAATACAAGTTTTTCTTTTTATGAAACTTTTTTCGTTCTAATAAACAATTCTAGTAATATCTAGGCATTTGCATTTCTAACATTTGATACAATTTGTTGGATATGAAAACTAGGTGGATTGGTTGGATTGGATAGAGCGCTGTAAAGAGGGATATACTTAGTCTGGTTGGTACTTTCTTCCTATTATTCATTCAATGATAATTCCATGTTGTAATCGAAATCACAAAAATAAATTAACTTACGTTGAACCAAGACCGCAAAATACATTGAAAAATTTGTATAATGTATGTACAATGTAACATGAACAAAATTTGGAAAAATTTTACACCACATCAAATAACAAATTTTCGTTGATGTGGCCCTTTTGTTAAAAGTGTAAATAGTCCATGATCTACGTGTCAGATTTGACGTTGTAGTCAGAGGTTAAGCAAATATACGAAAATCGCTCTGGATTTGAATGTTTGTTCTGGTTTTGGATCTCGACGCCAAAATGAAAACTTAGGCTTATAATTGTGATGGAGTTGGGAGGGACCATGAAATATTTGAAAATTTAAAGCAATTCGTTTAACATGACTCGTTAGGTTGATTTGGCATTTGTAGTATTTTGCATAATCCCTTTGATACGAACCATAATTTCGATTGTTGAATTATTTTCTTGTATTTTAACTTGTAAGGTTGTCTGCATATATGAGACATTAAGCGTATAGTTCATTTAATATGGAGCTCCAGATAGATGTACCACACTTTTCAAAGTGGACGTGTAAAACTGTTTCTCTGTATAAGTAGTTTATATCAGTTTCTAATAGCATCCAAGTTTTTATTTATCAATTCGTACTATTCGTTAGAATAGGATTTGATTTCATTAGACAACCAAATAGTCTAACCATTTGTCAGATTTTGGATACGGACAACGCCTTCCGTTGTATTTAAAACAGAATCAAGTGTGGTTGAAGCTTTGTGCATGGTAGAGACAGCATTTTTGAATCATCGAATTGAAATAATGAAAAATATGTGATTAAATTTGACTTGGGGTTTACTTAACAATGAACAAAGGGGTTTCCTTTGTTGCGAAGTGGTCTGGTGATCGACGAAGCAGTTGTATAATTCTCTGATTTATAGAATCACTACTTTCTCATACGCATCGAATTTGCATTCGCGGAGACTTTCATAATTATTTGTTTTCTTAAACTCAACCCGTAGTTGCCATCTACAATAGTTTTTGTTTAAAAAAAAAATTAACATAAAATAGTTGTGTGATATTTCCCAATGTAATTTCGTTTATTCAAATTGTATTCGTAATTCCGCTGTTTCCATGTATTTCTGATAATCGTTTTATAATCCAGGTTTCTGTTTTTTTTTTTAAATATTCTACAATTTTAGTACAGGTTGGAGTCTTCACTCTTTGGTGGATGCACTAATAAATGTAATATCCTAGAATAATTTCATAATAGATGTCTCTGTTTATGGTTTGCTTTCAGTTATAGTATAATAGTGAAGACACTATTAATACACATATTTATCGAACGAGACTGTCCAATAAACAGACTTATTTTGTTTATTAATTTGTGATGTAAAATTGGTTGCTACTTTTGCCTATAAATACGCTAGTTACGTATAGAGGCTCTCCTAGTCTTTTCTGCTTTCAGATTAGAATTGATTTTGTTTTGGTTGACGTTTGTCTCTATTTTTAAAAATAAAAAAATGTCAGTCTCCATATATTGTGATATTAATTCTTGTTTGTTTTTTTGTTAGAAAAATGTATTTTAGATGTAATCATTAGTTTTTCTTGAAATAGAAATTATGTTAACGCTTTAAAACATAAAACATTATATAGTTAATGTTCATACGATTTGAGAGCATTAGAAATACGTGGCTTAATAGTAAAAGTCAGACAAGTGCGAATAAAATTCGCTCGTCAAGGGTTCCGTGAATGTAAAAGAACACAATATCAAAAATTATTGACAAAAATTTGTGTTGTAATGTCCTTATATTTTCAGACCATAGACATAACAAAATAAATGTTAAATTGTAAATGTCAATAGTAAATTACAATCAAATCTACATTGATCAAAAATGGCAAAAAAAATGTTAATTCAGGTTAAATATTATCCATAGATGTTTTTGGTAACTTAAAAAAGATTCAATTACACCAGCTTGTAAATGGATTAAATTTGATTATTTTTTCGGTCAATCGAGTGTTGAAATTTAGGGGTGTGGAAAGGCTACATACTAAAAATATTTTTTTTTAATAACACAAAAACGCTGCATTGCAAATTCTAAAAAAATTGTAACATTTCTTAAATTAAGTGCTCTTTCATATGATACCCCACTCATTTGGGTCAAAAATGGTTTTTTTCCCTCCCCACACCCATCCCATAAACACACAGAAATATAATTATTTGAGTCTTCGATATGATTTTCATTCAAAATTTACCAATATTCCTGTCTCTGTAAATATTTTCAAATTTTTCAGTCAGTCATCGTCGAAAGGTAGGCGGCGGCACGATCTGAATTTAGCCCTTTCTTATCCATAACTCAAAAACTGTGCTGTAGTTTTCATACAAAACTTACCAAATTTCCTAACTCTGTGAAATTTTCCAATTTTTTCTGTCATTTAGTGTCGAAACGTATGGAGGGGGGACGGTCTGAATTTTGCACTTTTTCAACAGTAACTCAAAAACTGGGCAACGCAAAATAGATGTTCATAAATTAAATGTTCTTTCAAATGACACCCCACTCGCTTGGGTAAAAAAAAGTTTTTCTTTACCCCCTCTACCCCGGTCTTCTAAACACATAGAAATATAATTATTGGAGACTTCGCTATAGTTTTTGTACAAAATTTGCCAAATTACCTAACTCTGTGAATTTTTACAAATTTTTCTGTCTACCAGTGTCGAAACGTATGGGGGGGAACGGTGTGAATTTGCATTTTTTTCACAATAACTCAAAAACTGGGCACCAAAAAATTCTAAAAAAAATTGCAACGAATTTTAAATTAGATGTTCTTTCAAATGACACCCCACTCGCTTGGGTAAAAAAAAGTTTTTTTTTACCCCCTCTACCCCGGTCCTCTAAACACACAGAAATATAATTATTGGAGACTTTGCTATAAATTTCGTACAAAATTTAGCAAATTTCCTAACTCTGTGAATTTTTACAAATTTTTCTGTCAATCAGTGTCGAAACGCATGGGGGGGGGGAACGGTCAGGACTTTGCACTTTTTCGATAATATCTCAAAAACTGGGCAACGCAAAATTCTAAAAAAAACTGCAACGAATTCCATATTAGATGCTCTTTCAAATGACACCCCACTCGCTTGGGTAAAAAAAGTTTTTTTTTACCCCCTCTGCCCCGGTCCTCTAAACACACAGAAATATAATTATTGGAGACTTCGCTATAGTTTTCGTACAAAATTTAGCAAATTTCCTAACTCTGTGGATTTTTACAAATTTTTCTGTCAATCAGTGTCGAAACGCATGGGGGGGGAACGGTCTGGACTTTGCACTTTTTCGACAATATCTCAAAAACTGGGCACCGCAAAATTCTAAAAAAAACTGCAACGAATTCTAAATTAGGTGTTCTTTCAAATGACACCCCACTCGCTTGGGTAAAAAAAAGTTTTTTTTTACCCCCTCTACCCCGGTCCTCTAAACACACAGAAATATAATTATTGGAGACTTCGCTATAGTTTTCTTACAAAATTTAGCCAATTTCCTAACTCTGTGAATTTTTACAAATTTTTCTGTCAATCAGTGTCGAAACGCATGGGGGGGGAACGGTCTGGGCTTTGCACTTTTTCAACAATATCTCAAAAACTGGGCAACGCAAAATTCTAAAAAAAACTGCAACGAACTCCAAATTAGGTGTTCTTTCAAATGACACCCCACTCGCTTGGGTAAAAAAAAGTTTTTTTTTACCCCCTCTACCCCGGTCCTCTAAACACACAGAAATATAATTATTGGAGACTTCGCTATAGTTTTCTTACAAAATTTAGCAAATTTCCTAACTCTGTGAATTTTTACAAATTTTTCTGTCAATCAGTGTCGAAACGCATAGGGGGGAACGGTCTGGACTTTGCACTTTTTCGACAATAACTCAAAAACTGGCCACCGCAAAATTCTAAAAAAAATTGCAGCGAATTCCAAATTAGGTGCGCTATCAAATGACACCCCACTCGCTTGGGTCAAAAAAAGTTTTTTTTTACCCCCTCTACCCCGGTCCCCTAAACACACAGAAATATAATTATTGGAGACTTCGCTATAGTTTTCTTACAAAATTTAGACAATTTCCTAACTCTGTGAATTTTTACAAATTTTTATGTCAATCATTGTCGAAACGTAGGGGGGGGGGGAACGGTCTAAATTCGCACTTTTTTTACTATAACTCAAAACCTGGGCAAAACAGAAGAGAGATATCAAATCCATATTGCCGAAACATTGGATAAATCAGAAACCATTAATGGAGACGTCGATAAGTCATGGTATTTGCTCAAAGATGCTGTTTTAAGCGCTGCTGAGGGAATACTTGGACGACCACAGAACCACTCCCAGAAGCCATGGATGGATCAAGCATGTCTTGACGCTATTCAATACAAAAGAGATTGCTATCTGAAGTGTCTACAAGGACGCAATACCAGGTCCACGAAGGAGAACTATAAACTGGCAAGACAAGCCGTTACAAAGCTATGTAGACGAACGAAGAGAGAATGGTGGAAGAGACAGTGTGAGGAGATTGAAAGCTTCAATAAGGAACATCAATCGCGTAACTTCTTTCAACAGGTTAAAACCTTAAGGAAGGGCCCTCAAACTAGATCGACTGCTATTCAAAACGAAGATGGGGAGCTACAAGTAGACCTTAAAAATATTTTAGATACTTGGGCCGCTTATTTTGAGAATCTTCTCAACTTAAGTGACCAGCAACAAGTCGGGCGACGAGCAAAGCTTATTCGTGCGTCAAAGGTACATGTAGACGAACCCACCAAAGAGGAATTCGATGCGGCGCTGTCAAAATTAAAATGCAATAAAGCACCTGGTATCGACGATATAACATCCGAAATGATTGTACATGGTGGCGAAACTCTATCCTCAAGATTGTTTGAACTTGTTCAAATGATCTGGAGGACTGAAACCATGCCACAGGACTGGAACAAAGCTATGCTGATACCAATCCATAAAAAAGGTAATCGCCTACAATGTGCAAACTACAGAGGAATCGCTCTCCTCTGCACAGCATATAAGATCTTTTCCTACATTTTGCTATCCAAAATCAATCCTTTTGCTGAACAACTATTTGGAGAATATCAGTGTGGTTTCCGGCGGGGCCGAGGTACCACCGATGCACTTTTCTCGATAAGGATGATTTTGGAAAAGTGTCGAGAGTTCAACATACCTGTGCACCAACTTTTCATTGATTTCAGGCAGGCCTACGACTCTCTCGAACGAGAGACTCTATGGTCTGCTCTGGTGTCAATGGGAATTCCTGGTAAACTGGTATCACTATGCAAAATGACAGTACAGAACTCTCAATGCTGTGTGCGAGTAGAGAACGAAATATCAAAATTTTTTAAAGTCGACTCCGGATTAAGACAAGGTGATGCTATCTCTCCTATACTTTTTAATCTAGCCTTGGAATATGTGTGCCGTCAAAAGAAACTACCGACTAATAACAATATCTTGTCAATAAACTCAGTACAGATGATTGCTTACGCTGATGATGTTGTCATCCTCGGCCGAAGTGAAGCTGTTATGAGTGAGACTTTCAAGTCGCTTGAGAGTGGTGCTAGGAAAATTGGTCTGCAAATTAACTACAATAAAACCAAACATATGAATGTTTCAAGAGAGGCTGAGAAGAAAGATTTGATGTGCGGCGTTGAACGAATTGAGGGAGTTGAATCTTTTAAATATTTGGGATCAATGCTTGACTCAAACAACAGCATACTTACAGATATTAAAGCTCGAATCGCTGCAGGTAATCGAACTTTCTACTCAATTAAACCTCTCCTTGGATCACCGTATGTATCAACTAACACCAAGCTCAAGTTATACAAGACATTGATTAGACCGGTTGTGATGTATGGGTCACAAACGTGGACCCTTACACAAAATGACGAATCGCATTTATCTGTATTTGAGCGTAAGATCCTACGCTACATTTTTGGTCCACTTAAGACAGACGATGGAGAGTATAGAACCCGGTATAACTTTGAGATCAGAGACCTTCTTGAGGGTCCTGATATAATAGGTTGTATCCGTTCTAACAGGATTGCTTGGTTTGGGCATGTTCTACGAGCCGATTCACAGTCTGGAATGATTAGAAAAATGTACGTTAGTACCCCAGGGAGTGGTAGACCGCGAGGAAGACCACGACTACAATGGGAGACTGACGTAATAAACGACCTTAAAAAAATCGGCTGCCATGGTAACTATGTCGCTGTTGCGAATGACCGTGGTGAATATTCGAAGCTGATTAGCCTGGCAACGCTCCTACATGGAGCATGAACGCCTTAAAAAAAAAAAAAAAAAAAAAAAAAAAAAAAAACCTGGGCATCGTAAAATTCTAAAAAAAATTGCTTTGTTTTTTAAATTAAATGCTCTTTCAAATGACACCCCACTTGACCACATTTTAAATAGTGTTTTTACCCCTCCTCATTTCCACCCCCTTAATTAATCTAAGTATGGAAATATGACACTTTTTTATATTGTTTATTAAAAACGTACTAATTTTTCTATCATTCCAAGTACCTTTGAAAATTTTCGATCAGATAGGTTCGGAGCTAATCGAGGCAAGAAAACGCGAAAAAAACGTCATTATTCAAAATTATACAAAAAAGGGTGAGGTGTAAAATTCCAAAATAAATTTTTATGGAATACTGAAATAAAGCCCTTTCATATGATACCCTACTTGAATCTATAAAAATATGTATTTTCTCAAAGGTCTCACATCTCAGCCCTGTAAACCAGACGAAAACCACTTTAGTTTTATTTGTATCCGTCATTTCATGTGGATAGGTTAGTTTTATACGCATGCCAAATTTCAAGTCCATAGCATTTATAGTTTACGAGATAATCGATATAATGTGAAAAACACGTTTTACTCTCATCAATAGTGTTCCGTATAAAAAACGGAACCCTAAAAATAGAAAAGGCATTGTGATACTAAAATTTAACTTGCACGGTAATTTTAAGGTTAGATAGATTTTTTTTTGAAAGTTAATTTATGCTTAGCTGTAGGATCGAGAAATTTGTAAATGTAAATGGCGTAGTAGAAGCCTAATTAGTAGATATAATTAAACAAATAAAAAGAAAAATTTGTGAAATAAATGTTAATTAGACTGATGTATAGCACAGTGCAACAATTTTGAGGTTATCGAATGTAACATAAATTCTGACTTCCGTTTCTGGAAGTATCCACCCAAACTAGCAAAACCCTAGTTGGGTTTTGCTAGTTTGTATCGATCTTCTGTTTTATGACGTCAGCAATGTTTGTGCTCGATCTTTAGTTTTGCACAGCTATATCTCGTAAAGTATTAGGAATTTCTCAATGCAATCTACAGACGAAATGTTTTTCGCACCAAAATGCACAACTTTTGAAAACATATTGAGTTCAGATTTGCACTCTTTCGGGGTGTTTCTAGTGCAGAAAGCTATAAAAAATGTATTTTTTCAGATTTGCGACAATAACTGACAAACCGTGTATATTTTAGCATAACTGTCTTCGAAAAAAATGTTCTCTGCATCAACACAAGCAACTTTGCTGAACATTTCAATAACCTACAATCGATCCTTAACTTCTTCTGGCCATTGGGAGTAACTTCGCAACCAAATAGTACATTTCACACCAAAATTTCAGCTTCAATAAAAAATATGTGTTTTTTTGTGTTAAAGTTTATTTTGTAAATTCGTATACATTTTATAGAGCTCTGAAAAATTCAAGATTTTAAAGGAGGTAGAAAGGGTTTTAATCGATTTCCATGGCCGCTTGAGAAGTCGATGGTCGCTCTAATTCATGGTCTGAATCTGCGGCATCACTTTCTGATATCGCACTGGATAAAATATTTAAAGGCATATCTCTTTCGGTGTGTCTTCTTCTTCTTCGGTGTCATCTTTTTCGGTGTCATCTTCGTGTTGGGTTATTTTTCGACTCCACCAACATACTTCTGCAAGTAAAGCATCTTACTTTTTTCCTTTATATCGTTTTTCCATTGGCATGGTGATCTGAAGGAATATCTCCCCTTGTTCGTCTGATTGGGCAATTGTTGTAAGAACTGCGTGCATAAAATGCAGCTCTCGAAACTCTCTGCGTGCATAAAATGCAATTTTAATGTCATGGTTGAATTTCTTTTGTGAAAATAAGAGAGCATTGTTTTACCAGGCTTTTTGTTTCATCTCGCTGTACAAGATTCTTCCCTAAAACGCCCTCGATTACAGCTTTTATTGCGTCACATCCTCGTCGGTAATTGTGTCCCAGCACGTTTGTGAACTTTTCGCTTTTCATTTATTTTCAAATATCTGGTCCTGATTTAAGTAAAAAAAGCATTAACGAAAAATTAATACCATTGCGAATAGTATGAAGTAAACAGACATAGATATAAAAATATAAAAATAGACAACAATACCGTTTTTAATTTTGTCAGTACTGAGATTTGGAAAGATGTCCTGTAAACAGTTATAAACTTCTTCAGCATCTTTGACAGCAACTTGGATGAATTTCGAAACAATTGAGTGTCACTGGAAGTGAAGCAGTAAAAGCGGCAACATATTTTTTTTTCCTCGATTTATTTCTGTTAAGTCTACGATCGAAATTAATGCATGCGTAGCACCTGGTTGCATCATATCCGTTTGGGTCTTTCACCCAGATTATCCGCTTAATATACCGCAATTTTGTTCTTCGTCTGGTGTAACCAATGCGAAAGACTGCAATAGCAAGCTGTACACAGTGCATTCGGCGTGAAAACTTCTCCACTTAAATCCACTTCATCGAAATATCGCGTATATGCCAACTTAAATTCCTCACAAAAGAAATTTCTTCTACCTACACATTTCGGCACGATATGACCACAAACATAACAAAATGAATTTATTTTTGGGCATTTTCTATTTTCCATGCTGAGTTTTTTAACACATTATAACTGTTATATAGTCAAGTAAATATAAAGTTAAATAAAATGCTAATTATTTGAGCACAAAACTTAATGTATTTAGCATGTGCAGAAAAGTTTTTGGGGTTTACATTTTTATTATATTTTTTGAACAAACCATTACGCGTATTCTTTTGTTAAAAATAAATAACATACAAACCAACAAATCGAAGTAAATACAAACAAACAAAACGAAGTATTACTGAGTACTGACAATGGCCAAAACAACTTAATGGTCGAATGTAGGTTATTGCAATGTTCAGCATAGTTACTTATGTTGATGCAATGAACATTTTTGTCGAAGACAGTTATGCTAAAATATACACGGTTTGTTAGTTATGGTCGAAAGTTTGAAAAAAATACATTTTGTATAGCTTTCTGCACTAGAAACACCCCGAAAGAGTGCAAATCTGAATTCAATATGTTTGCAAAAGTTGTGTATTTTGGTGCAAAAAACAGTTCGTCTGAAGATTGCATTGAGAAATTCCTAATACTTTACGAGATATAGCCGTGCAAAACTAAAGATCGAGCACAAACATTGATGACGTCATAAATCAGAAGATCGATACAAACTAGCAAAACCCAACTAGAGTTTTGCTAGTTTGGGTGGATACTTCCAGAAACGGAAGTCAGAATTTGTGTTACATTTTATGTGTTGCACTGTGTAGTTAAAGTGAAATTTTTTAATTCATTCGCGAAAGTCAACGGTGTTTGTTTTTGGACGCGGTCCGAAAGAAAAAAAATTGTTGTTGGCACAGTTGATCTATAAGCGTGGGAGGGCGTGATACTTGATCAGACCGACTAAAGGCGACCGAAGTCATACAATCGGTTTCAATAGTACCACCTCGTATCACTGAAAGAAACTTCATTGAACGCTGGTGACTTATCTTGCTAATCACCATTTGTCTCGTAATCGATGAGGGACTAGACGAGAACACGTGCGAATGAGGGGAGATTGGTGAGTCATAATTTATTATATTTATATGTATGAATGATTGTGAGAGCGTGAGAATGGATGCATGGATGTGGGTGTGGATGCACTAATATATTTGTTACCCTACTTTAAAAGAACCTAATTTCCAACCTAAACCTATTTCTAAAGTTTCTTATAAAATGAGGCGGATAATTTTTCGGAAAAACATTGTTCGAAAAATGCTTTTAAAAATCAATACTAACAAGGTAACAGGCCCTGATTTTATTCCTCCGATTATACTTAAAACATTTGCTAGGGAGCTAGCACCAATCCTCACTAAAATCTTCTATTTGTCATATAAGAAAGGAATTTTTCCTGAAATTTGGAAAATGGCTAGTGTACAGCCAGTTTCAAAAAAGGGCAGTAAGACTGATCCTACGAATTATAGACCCATTTCAATTTTATCGGTAATTGCTAAAATTTTTGAGAAATATGTCAATTTTAATTTAATGAGCTTCTTAGAGTCTTCCAAATTAATTAATGAGAGACAATATGGATTTCGAAAAGGAAGAGCGACGGGAGATTTGCTGTCTTTTGTCACTCATATCTGGAACAAGTCGCTTGAAAACTTTGGAGAAACATTCGGTGTTGCTCTTGATATTTCCAAGGCGTTTGACAAAGTTTGGCATAACAACCTTATATGCAAATTGAGATCCTATGGTTTAGACGAGCAGCTTATATCTTGGACACCGAGCTTTATATCTGATCGAAAATTTCGGGTCAATGTTGACGGTGTATCATCGAATACTTTTTCAACTAATGCAGGAGTTCCTCAGGGTTCCGCTCTGTCACCAACTCTTTTTCTTATCTATATTAATGATTTGTTGGACTCAACGGTTCATCCTATACATAGTTTTGCTGATGATAGCACGCTTCATGCGTCTCATGAAGCACCTAAATTATTTACACCCTTAGCGCTTAGTGAGTGTAGGTCAAAATTGATAGATTCCCTTAACACTGATCTTAAAACAATTATGGATTGGGGTATTGCTAACAGTGTTGAATTCAACTCAAGCAAAACACAGGTTTGTCATTTTTCTAGGATAACGACACCCAATCCTTTTCCATTAACGTTTGGCCCCAAAAATCTTTTAGAGAATGAGTCTGTCAGACTTCTAGGTGTTGAGATTGAAAATAATATGAAGTGGAATTCTCATATTTTTAATCTGGCTAAGAATGCTGTTCAAAAGTTAGGATTTTTGGGGCGATGTCGTAAGTTTTTCGATAGCGAACAGCTTCTTTTAGTTTATAAATCTTTTATACGTCCCTGCATGGAATACTGTTCTCACATATGGGGTGGAGCTTACTTGAGTAGTCTCAACTGCCTTGATTCTGTACAACGTAGAGCTATTAAACTCATTGGTAACCCTAGTCTTACTAACGGTCTTGATTCCTTGCAGCACAGAAGAAATGTTGCTGATTTGACTATATTTTATAAATATATTATGGATGAACGAGCTTCTGAAGAGATCAAATCGATTTTACCTAAATCAGCAAACCTTTCGCGTCACACCAGAGCAAACGTAGCAGCGCATCCCTTTACAGTTCAAATAATTAGGTGTAGAACTGTAGCCTTCCAACGTGACTTTTTCAACAGAGTATCTCATCTTTGGAATGCCTTACCTTCCTGGGTTTTCCCAGATGAATTTAATCCTCAAGGCTTTAAAGTTAACGTTCATAAATTTCTCAGAGAATCTTAATTTGCATTCCATTCTTATCCCTAGTTGGCATGGTATCTTCGGATATTCAGAGACGTTAATTTATAATTTATTATAATTAACACTAAACATGCCTAACTTTGAATAAAAAAAAAAAAAAAAAAAAACCTGCGCGTAATGTCATAGTCTAATTGGGAATTTAGAGGCAATAATTTTACGGATATATTATACAATTTATTGATAAAAATTTAAGAATAATTTAACTTAAAAATGGATGGCCGATTAATATGCCATCAATCAAATGATTTAGTATACCAGGAATTTGCTGCTGGGATAGAGGTAGTATATTATACGAAGGCTTATTCTAGCTCTGGCGTCTCAACAGACAACGTTTTATCAATTCGATGATTCTCCTATCTTATTGAAATGTGGAAGTGACTTCAATACTATTTGTTTTTGAAGAATATTTTTGGTGATGAGAACTATCATGAAATAAAATTGTATTTTAACATTCGCGTTGTGCAAACAGATATTGTGTTGGTTATTATCCAAAGGTGTAGCACTGAGTTTTGGAATTACCTTGGGTGAAAATCGATTAAAAATGGAACTGAAGATTGATTTGTTCGTGAAAATATTACACCAAGCATCTTCTAAATTACAAGGATGAAAAGTACTTATAATTGCAAAGACAATTGAATTCTGTCTGATCATTTTCATTTTGTTATTATTGTAATACAGGTTTTGATTAATAATATTATTTTGTAATAATCAAAATCAACAGCACACAAAGAACATTTTGCACTTATATATCCTCTACCAGTATTTAACTTGACCTTTTCTTTCAATGGCATGATATAAAAAAGGCAACCTATGTTCATTGAGTAAGGTTCTTAGCAGATTTGAATTCAATTAATATTATCTAGTGTTATTTCTTTTTTTTTTATAATTTTATATATCCGATATGTAGAAGAATTCTCCTCTTATGGCTTATTATGGTTCTCATGGGAAATATAGAATATTTCCACAATAAAATTGTAAATATATAAGTATTAATATAGATGCAATGGGTCGGAATTTTCTTCAACCAGGGTGAGATTTCGGGTTATTATCATTGACCTGATTTACGAGAACAGGCTTTCAATCCGGGCTTAAACGAATTTCGTTTCCTTTAAGGTCTTCTCTTGTAGATAAAATAAAACTACCGTGGTATTGTTTTAATTGTTTTGATGAAAACTCAGTTAAAACAGGTCTTGAGCATTATATTGATTCCTTTTTCGTTTTTACCGATCATGATGTCATGCCAGGTGCTATAGATTGCCTAATCCTAGATTCGTATTATGATAAACGTCACCAACCGGTTTTAGGGTACTCACCACTAATCTGTTGGTGGGGACTTAATCACGTTTAACTGTTTGTGTGTTGGTGGGTGAGTGGATGAAGTGTGAGTGCGAGTGCATGTGTGAGTGGGTGTGTATGTGGGTGTGCGAGTGTGTGTGTGTGTGTGTGAGTGAATGAAGTGCGCGAGTGTGTGACTGGATTAAAATTCTGGGGTTGGACGTGGTGATCGTGGTTCTTTCATGTATGGGGGTCGCCAGAGTCTGTTTAGTTCACATTTTCTTGTCTTACATCCGTTCTTATCTCATGTTACGCGTACACTACAGTTATTTGTGCTGGAGTAGCAGGTATTCTTCTCTCGATCCCATAGGCTGTCGCTAGTCTGGGGTAAAAAAAAAATAATCTCGCTAGGTACGCGGCCTACTATACCATTTCTTTGGTTCACCAACGAAGAAGCACTTCATTACACCTTATCTGATACCATGAACTGCATGGCTTTTTAAACTAGATTTCAATTAAAATCTAGTTTAAAAATCCCTTAGTACTTCAACATATTTTTTTTTCTGTGCATTATTTGTTTATTGGCCGCCACAATTTCCAATGATATTCTCTGAATCGATGAAAAGAGTGCATCTAAAAAACGTTACCTTAACAATAACAGCAAAACTAAGTCTCATAATTCATTGCGTCGATTTAGATTTAGCACCTTTAGATTTAGCGCCCACTCTGCTGAATATCATGTCATACGCATTATTGGTGATCGAAATTTGACATCAAACCATAAGTTCTGTTGGTACCTACTGTCGGTGATATCGTAGGTTTTATTATTATCGTCTTCACTGATTTTAAATCAAATGCACCAAATCTCAAGTTTATTGTTGTCCTCGTTTTATTCAGTTAGCAAGCAGTCACACTGTCAGAAATTTTACAAAATTCCCACCCCCACTATTACATTAAACAACAGCCATCTTATTTCAACATAGTTTATAATAGTACAACCATCATAAAATTTTGCAAATTTTATAAGAAGATTTATAAAAATGATTTCAAAGCCCACACATTAGTAATTTTTTATCTATTCTAATCTGGTAACAAAAAATTGAAACATTTTCCAAAAATTGTTGATGCTAATCAACAGTTTTCCAAGCCAGCATTTTTTTTTTTTTTCAAAAACAAACTAATAATCAGTAAAACATAAAAATCATAGTAAAAGCTCAATCAATATCAATAAAGAAAGGCTTTAATGGAAACTTGTAGTAACAAATAATCAAAATGAATAAAAGAAAACTAAGAATCGCTAGATGAGCATTTTCTATTACAATATAACAACAACATCATAACGACGAAATCCAACCAGCATAATATTTTTTTATCATTTTGGATTTATACAAAAACATATATCAAAGCCTTTACAATATATGTGTGCTACATAAATCTGTTGCTATCGGAACGATTGGATAAATTGTATCCAATTTTTATTTTTCTTATAAATCTATTTCGGTTTATCTTCGCTTTTTTTTCTTTTCAACATATTCAGCTTTAAAAATCATTATTAAAGCACAAAGAAAATATAATAATAATAATCATAATACTAAAAAAGCTTGTAGTCAAAATACAACAACATGTATTGAGCTGTAAACGAGCCGAGAACTAAAAAAAGGAATAACAAGAAAATGCAAAGTTTTCTTTTGATTTCTTAGCATTATCTTATGGTTTGAATGAATTTTGATATTTTGTTTTCTATTTATTTTATTTTTATTTTTTTTCGTCTTAGGCCGCCAAAGTGGAGCCATAAATAAACATTATATTTTTGTTGGTTTGTATTTATATTGTTTCGTTGACTATATTTGGATTCTGAGAGATTGAGTTTTAAATTGCGTGTTCTGAACTTCGTTGCGGTGAAGTAAGTGTTGTTTTAATTGTTTCCTCTTGGAAAAGTTACCAATCTCCTTGTTTTTTAAGAATTATAGTTTTATTGCCTAAACTGTTTTAATTAATTTCAAAGTTGTAACTTTCATTTTGTATATCTTAAGAGTTGAGCGAACGACTGGCTTCAACGTAAATATATATCTGTTATTTACGTAGAAGCAACAAAAATATACTATTCCAAAATGAAATCAGATAAAACATAAATGGATATTATCACAAAAAATATAAAAGATTGGAAGATAAAACAAAAAACTTCGACTTATATATACGATAAGAACATATAGTCAATTTCTTCTAGTTGTAGGAATTTTGATTAATAATAATATCTCTAAATAAGTTTGTGTTGTGAATTTTCGTTTGTCTCTTAATTGTTGATTTAAAAACAAATTGACTGTGAAGAAAAAGTTGATATACGTTGCTAGGTTTACAAAAGGGACTTAAAACTATCATAGCACTACCTCCCACTTAAACCTTCTCACACTGAAAATATCTAAAAACAACATCAAATTTATCACTTTGTTGTTTACAAAATTGCATAGATAAATATTTTTTAATTTCACAAATGCTAAACTCTAA
Source organism: Diogma glabrata (assembly GCA_963693315.1). Lineage (NCBI taxonomy): Eukaryota > Metazoa > Arthropoda > Insecta > Diptera > Cylindrotomidae > Diogma > Diogma glabrata. The sequence goes on along the minus strand of OY856186.1, from coordinate 455,110,295 downwards.
AAAGAAGTTACGCCGAAATCGGAACTATCCAATTGAAATGAAGCCACACCAAACGTTGGTGTACTGCAAATAATAGAAAAATTGATTGGATTCTCATTTCTTAATTTTATTTGATCTTATTTCTTATAGATTTTCATATTTTTCTTGTTCTTCGACGTTAAGTTAAATAAACGTTTGTGTGCATAAATTTATCTGTATTATCGAAATAAAATGAAGAAAAAAATAACTTTGGAGAAATAAGAAATTAAATTATGGCAAAAGAAAGTTTCAGAATCTTATATTATTGATATTAATATAATATATTAATATCTTATATTATTGAATTGAATAGAATCTTATATTATTGATATTGATATTAACACTTATTACAATTTTTAATTCAATAGTTCGTTCTTCATTAGAATATATCTCGCCGGTCTGGAATCCAAAATATCAAACTCATATTGATCATATTGAGAGGGTTCAAAGGAAGTTTACTAGATTTCTGAACTTTAAATTAAGCTTCCCATATCAACCATACAAAGATAGATTAAAACGATATAATATATTATCATTGGAACAAAGACGTACTATTGCTGATCAAACAACCCTTTATAAAATTCTTAACCATAGTATTGAATCAGATTTGGCTAGTCTAATTCGTTTGAATACCACACCTTGTTATAATACTAGGCATTCGTACACTCTGTATTATAATACTTTTCTAACTAATCTAAGAGTTCATTCACCGTTGATTAGATTACAGTACAGCCACAACGTTAAATTCAATCAAATCAATTTGTTTTGCTCCAACTTAGTCCAGTTTAAAAGAAGCCTTTTACAAATTGTTAAATTAAATTAAATTAATATTATTTTCTTATATATTTTAAATTCTAATATTATTTATTTTATCTTGTGTTACACATTCTTGGTTTATTACATTAAAATTATCTTTTTATAAACTAAATTTTAACTTTTTATTGTAATTTTTTATATTATTTTTAAATATTGTCTTTAATTTGTATTACTTTTAAATTTAAACTTTTTATTGTAATTTTTTATACTATTTTTTAAATATTGTCTTTAATTTGTATTACTTTTATAACTAGCATGTTATTGGAAATATTTCCGTTTGCTAGTACTTAAATTGAAATAAATAAATAAATAAATAGATAGCAGCCGATGAAGTTTATTTTATGTTATGATTTAAGTTTTGTTGGTTTTTTTTATTTAGGAAGAGGATGTAATGTTTTTTAATGGATTAAGTTTTGATTTGATGGATTAATGTTTTTATTTTGTAAACTTTTGTTGTTTGAATAAGAAACGGATTATTTGTAAGCAATGCTCTTATACGAATAAATCAGTGTAATTAGATCTATTTATCAGCATATGGCTATATAAATTGACAAAGTTCATTTTAAGAGATATTTGAAAATGTGTTGACACTGCAAAAAGATGATTATAAGAGTATTTAGAAACAAAGAGGGAGAGTTTGCAGTTAAGCCTCAAGACAAACATTATCATTGAGCTTAAGAATCATCCATTCATCCCAAATCCTGAGAATAATAGAACATAGCCCCATTTAGTCTCATAGCCTCATTTTAATTACTAACTTCAGACTGATATCATCAGTATCGAATCAAAATTCAACGAAAATTACGTAGTTTCGAGATTTACGTATTATCCTTAAATTGAAATATAGAACCAAACTCGTAGTAATTAAATTAGGATTCGTGGTTACACAATCGTGTGGCGAACCCACTTTCAAGACCTACTAAATAGGACAAATGATGTTCATTCTATTCGAATAGCTCCTGCAGTCAGTTTTTGCAATTGTCTTCAAAACGTATTATATTTCTTATATGGGTATTTTTTATCAATTTCTCTTTCCGTTATAAATCTAGATTTTCCTGTACCACGGTTGTAAGCTATTATTTCATACTACGTAATCATCATAAAATCGGTTGAACATACGTTTGATCCATTCTAATATCGCAATATATTGATATTTCTTCCAAATGCGTTGTAAATAACTTATTTCGTGAAATTATCTTACAATTTTATGTATTACAAAATAACAATTACTATTTGTTTTAAAACGGAAAATGTACTAACAATATTTTTTTTTAAATTTCACATTCGAAAAACTTTGTAGCTCAATTTTCGATATTAAATTCCTATATAAGAGATAAAAATATCTCGTTTTCTCTCTCTTAGTCGATTTTGTTTTCATTTAGATTATTATGACTGTCAGTTTTTTGATTTTAATCTTGAGGTGCGGAAAATCTAATTTTTTTCCTGGGAAGATCGATAGCCGGGTCAAGATTTTTTGTGATGGTGGAATTTGCACGTTCAGATGCGCGGAAAGCTGATTTATGTTTGTGTAAATTAATTGGAAGGAAATGAGGATAAGTGATTGTCTTTGGGTGGAACGTGGCCTTGGTATAAACCCAGTTATGCAAAACGGAACATTGTACAGATCTGACAATGCAGGTAGTAGTTTGATTTTTAATACCAATACAAAGTTTCCATAAGAATATGCTCAAATAACGAAACAACGTTTTCATAATAATTAAAAAAATAAAAAATACAAAAAAGGGTAATGAAACGTTATTAAATTAAAGTAGAAAAGTAACAACAAAAGATTTTTCTTGATGTTCTGTGTTCGTCCATATTAGTGAGTGTAAGTTTAAGATTAGTATCATTAACTGTACTCAAATATAACGCAGTTTTTTTTGTGAATCATGTTTATTGTTTGTTTGAACATAAGTTAACTGTAAAAATAATAAAAGTTAATCAGTTTTAAAATCATTAGTCGTAATTGCATTTTATTAAGTAGTCGATTAAAAATATATTAGATAAAATAATCTAGATAGTGATGTTTACACTCAATCGTTAACAAATTTATTAAGCTTTCTTATGCAATATTTTTTTGTGACCAAAATTTTATTACCACATTAATTTTTTTTTTTTTTTTTTTCTTATTGGAGGGCCTTGAGACTTACAGTTCAAGTAGCACTGCGACCTGAAGGTCTATTGTGCTTACCCTGATTTTGATATTAGTCAGTCGTCGTCTGTGCCGTTACTGGTTGTATTCTGTCATCCAAGTTGAGACTTTTAATAAAATTAATTAGCTCAATTGGAGTGACGTTTTGTGGTAATGGAAGTGTTAGTCTTCTATGACCAAGTTGGTTGTATCTGTGCCCAGAGAGTTCAGGGCAGCTGCAGATGACGTGTTCCATCGTTTCCGCGTCCGAGTAGCAGAATCTACACCTGTCGGAAACAACAAGGCCCATTTTGTTAAGATGGTGGTTTAAAGGGCCATGTCCAGTAACGCACTACGTTAAAATTAAATTAACGCACTACGTTAAAAGACTCTCTGTTTAAGTCGATTGTTTTTAAGGGTGAAACAGGGAGGTTACCTAGAAACTTTTTAGAGTGTACTAGTCCCTCTCTGCTTCTCCATAATTTAGCATTTTGTGTAGTAATATAATAATTTAGCGAACTCTTGGCCATTCCGAAGCATGGTTCCGGTCCAACAAACTTTTTATCGGCCCCTTGCTTTGCTAAAGCGTCAGCGATAGCATTTCCTTGTATTCCTGTGTGGCTAGGTGCCCACACAAGTGTTACTTTATTATTGCAAGAGATTTTTAATAGATTTTGGTAGCATTCCCATACCAGTTTTGAATCAAAGCGCGTAGATTTTAGTGCCAAGAGTGCTGCTTGGCTGTCAGAGATAATATATATTTCAACATTTTGGTATTTTCTTTCAGCACATAGCAAAGCGGAACTGCTAATGACAAAAATTTCGGCTTGAAATATGGTTGTTGTGGTGCCTAGGGCAACCGTTTGCTTTGTTCTAGGACCAAACACTCCTGCTCCCGTGCCCATATAATACGATCTCTGGCCAATATCTTGACATCAAAGTGCCTGTCTAAATCTAATGTTTTTGGCATACAATCCGAAATATGGTATGCATGCATTTCAGCTTGTAATGCAGAAAGGATTTTAAGGTGTCCGGTTAGATTACCCGGCTTAAACCCTTCTGTGAGCTGCAGTCTATGAACGCTCAACACCGCTACAGATTTTACATGTAGGTGCAATGGAGAAAGGTTTAGAAGAATTTCCATTGCTGACGTTGGCGTGGTTTTGAAAGCACCTGTGGCACTAAGACACACAAGTCTTTGTATTTTTGTAAACATATTTTGAGCTGTTATTTGGCGCGTTTTAGGCCACCAAACTAAAGCTGCATATGTCAGAATTGGTTTGATAAGACTTTGATGCAACCAAAGTACCATTTTTGGGCTAAGACCCCATGTTTTCCCAAACAGGTTTCTGCATGTGAAGAAAACTTTGTTTGCCTTATCGGAGATATATTTCAGGTGTGAGTTCCAGGTTAGTTCGCTATCCAGGATCACACCCAAATATCTAACCTCTTTTGATGTTTGTATTGGATCGCCGTTTAGAACAGGAGAAATGAAATTAAAGTTTCTCCTGTTTGTGAAAACGACAATGCTTGTTTTTTTTGGGTTGATCGACAGTCCCAATCTGTTGCACCACTATGATACAATATTAAGAGCTGTCTGGGTTCGACCAGCGACAATGGAGTGATGTTTCCCTCTAACCATGACTGCCAAGTCGTCGGCATAGCCTACAGTGTTGAAGCCGGAATCATTTAGCTTAGTGAGGAGATCATCAGCCACCATTAGCCAAAGCAGCGGAGAGAGCACGTCCCTTGCGGGCAGCCTCTAGATGCAGTAACAGTCACTGAATAATCACCTAGTGTAGCCGTTATCTTCCGACTCTGTAGCATCTTGATAATCCACGCAATGATAAGCGGGTTTATATTTTTCTTTGTGGCCATTTCAATGATAGCATTGAAGTGGACATTGTCAAAGGCTCCTTGTATGTCCATAAATGTACAAACAAGTGCCTCCTTATAGCTTAGGGTGCTCTCAATTTCTTTCACCATTTTGTGCAACGCCGTTTCAGTAGATTTCCCAGTCTGATAGGCGTGCTGGCTAGAGTTGAGAGGGTTTTGTTTCAGACATACATGACGGATGTGATAATCCAACATCTTTTCCATTGTTTTTAATAGAAAAGATGTTAGACTTATGGGTCTGTATGATTTGGCTTCATTTGGTTTTTTTCCTGGCTTAGGTATAAAAACAACTCTGGTTTCTCGCCATATCTGAGGAATGTAAGCAAGGCGAAAGCTTGCTTTGAACAAACGCATGAGATATGGAAGAATGATTGTTAGACCCTTTTGCAGAAATACCGGAAAAAATTCCATCACCTTCTGGAGATTTATACGGACCGAAGGATTTTATAGCCCATCTCGCTATGTTGGGGGTGAAAATTGTGTTGGCTAAATGATCTGCAGTAATTTTAGTTGCATGATCTAGAAGATGTACGTCTTCGTTGGCATTACATTCCGTGCTCCATTCTATTGAGCCCGGAAAGTGGGTTTAAAGTAAAGTATCTAGTGTCTCAATACAGCTGTTGGTATACGTACCACTTGGTTTGCAGATTGAGCCTAGAGGGTTTGTGTGATCAGACGACAGTAATTTTTGGAATCGAGCTGCAGCAGGCAGATTATCTATCGTATTGCAGAGCTCTTTCCAGCTATTTCTTTTTGATTGTCTGAGTTCTTTATTATAATTGGTTAGAGCTACTCGGTACTCTGTCCAATTATTTGTTGTTTTTGCTCTGTTAAAGAGCTTGCGAACTTTATTCCTTTTCCTCTCCAAGGTACATCTCTGCATCTTTTGGATTGAGTTATTGGAGTATTAAGGTTGTATGCTTCAGTGATAATTTCTTGTAAATTATTTGCTGCAGAGTCATGCTCAAATGTAGATTTGATACTGCTGCAACTATTTACATTATCATAAAGATATGTTGTGTAAAGTTCCCAGTTGGTTTTTCTTGGATGGTAGTACTGGATGCTCTTTGGCTAGTGTTCTATGTTGAAACATATATAAGCATGATCAGACATAGAAGCTTCCTTCGAAACATGCCAGTTCTTAATATGGTTAGTAGCGTTTATGTTAGTTAAAGTAAGGTCAAGGACCTCGCCTCTAATTGCGTTTCTAAAGGTAGGCTCACTACCTTTGTTTGCAATAAACATATTGTTTGTATACAAAATTGAAGCAGACGCTCGCCTTTTGTGTTAATGTTGCTACTTCCCCACACGGTGTGATGAACGTTAGCATCACACGCTATTATGAGGTTATAATGGTTATTGTTGCAATACTTGATGAGTTTCTCTACCACTTCTGGTGGTGTCTCGTCCTCATCAGCCGGGAAGTATGCAGAAGCTAAAATGAATTTACGAAATCCACCTTGAGGAAGATGAATTTCTATCTGGACCGTTGTAAGATCTCTACAGATAAATTCATTCAACGAAAATATTTTCAGATGTTTGTTGAAGAGAATCGCGGTTCGCGGTCTTTCCACATCTGAGAAATAGATCAGTTTTGTATTTTTGTTTGACGATAGACTTTTTATTCTTTTACTGTCTGCCCATGGCTCCTGTATAAATGCAAGATCGTGAGCATCCTGTTCAATTAACCGGTTCAAATTAACTGAGGCCATTTCTGATCTGTGCAGATTAATCTGAACGCAACTTAATTTAGGTACTAGAGATTTTTGTCTATATCCTACAGGTCTTCTGTCTGACTTAGAGTAAGCTGGTGAATCAGACATTACCATAGAGTCAGACATGGTGTATGTACTATCCGAATTAGGATAAGCTGATAAATCAGGCAGGATCCTAGAGTCAGACATGGCATGTGTGCTGTCTGGTTTAGAATAAGCTGATAAATCAGGCATGATCCTAGAGTAGGACATGGTGCACAGTTTTGTTGTTGGTTTATGTGATGCGTTTGGAGAAGCATCGCTCCCATCTAAAACTTTATAGTTTTCCATACAATATTTATGGAGAAAGTAGGGAGGTAATTAGTCAGCCACAACAGAGCCCTGTGCTGTTGTAGGGCTATTGAAACTGGAGGACGCCCGGTATCCAGAGTTCCGTACTAATAATCAAGCACCCCCTTGACCATGCTAAGCTTTCGGCGTACGTGTCTCACCTTAGCTTTGGGTTTTGGACTTGATCTTGGCTTCGATTCTCACCGAGGACCTAACGGCATGGGTGAACCTACCGTTGTAGCTCCTAAGATCACTGAGTCTACTGAGCCCCATCACTGCGTCAAAGTGCCAAGTCCATTAGATGGAATCATCCCTATACTAGCCTATCCAGAATCCGGAAAGATGTTCATTCTGGACACAGACGCAAGCAATGTAGGAACCGGAGCTGTTTTGTCACAGAAAATTGGAGACGATGAGAAAGTGGTGGCCTACTCCAGTAAAGTTCTGTCAAAGCCGGAGCGGAATTACTGTGTCACGAGGAAGGAGTTGCTAGCTATCATCAAGGCTGTGAAACATTTCCACAAGTATTTGTGTGGACAACCATTCCTGATTCGCACGGACCATGCTGCTCTAAAATGGTTATTGCAATTCAAATTTCCTGAAGGACAAGCATCAAGATGGATAGAGATCCTGCAGAACTATGACTTCAAAATTGAACACCGCAAGAGAAGGATCCATGGTAACGCCGATGTCTTGTCTAGAAGACCCTGTATAGAGGAGTGCAAGTCATGTAGCAGAACTGAGGGAAATGAGGCAATGAAAGTGAGCCAAATCAAGTTCCAAACTCCTGAGGATTGGTGTACCAAGGCAATTAAAAGAGAGCAGCTAAAGGATCCAGCTATGGCACCAATATTGAAATGGAAAACCGAGGGAGGGCGACCGGAGTGGAAAGAGGTAGCACCTTTAAGTACGGATGTGAACTGCTACTGGGCACAATGGGACTCACTATTGATGGACAACGGGAAACTAAAAAGAAAATGGGAGTCCGCTGATGGAAAAAAAGTGTTGGAACAACTGGTGTTGCCATCAAGTCGAGTAGAAGAGGTACTTGGAAAGCTGCATGGAAGTATTTCTGGAGGACACCTGGGAGTCAATAAAACCCTAGCCAAAGTAAGGGAGAGGTTTTATTGGGTAAGGTATCGAACAGACGTGGAGCAATGGTGTCGGCGATGCGATACTTGTGCGGCGAGCAAAGGACTGATGTTTTGATCGGCTATTCTTTATAGCTGCTACGTACAATTAAAAACAACCTCCGTATCAGATTTTACGTATACACAATTTATTTGTAAACTACTTTGATATTCACAATTTAATTTAATTATATAAGTTTAGAGAACTTGATTATGAATTAGATATGTAGATTAATCGATAACTAAATTAAAAACTTTCAAGCGTACACGATCTCACTTAATGAAAAGCTCGATTGTAAGTTTTTAATTTAGTTATCGATTAATCTACATATCTAATTCATAATCAAGTTCTCTAAACTTATGTAATTAAATTAAATTGTGAATATCAAAGCAGTTTACAAATAAATTGTGTATACGTAAAATCTGATACGGAGGTTGTTTTTAATTGTACGTAGCAGCTATAAAGAATATCCGATCAAAACATCAGTGGTGACCCCGACGTGATCGTTTAAGTTTTTGTAGTGATTAATTATTTAGATTTAAATATATTAACCACTACAGTACCCCGCTCGTAGATGAAAGCCCTCGTTTAGTTTGTCTGTTCGAAATGAACAGCTTTGTGTGTTCGAGAAGCTGGTGAACGATCAGCTGAACACAAGATACCATACGCTGGCTTCAATCTGTCGATCGAGACAGATTGTTGTTTGCCTTTGATGTCGATTACGAAATGTTTTCGTAGACCTCGTATGATTCTGTATGGACCTTCATATGGGGTTTGTAGACCAATACGTACTCTATCAACCCTAACGAAAACGTAGTCGCAGTTTTCTAGCGACTTCGGAACAAAAATATCGTTTTGTTTAGTTTGTCGTGTAGCTGTTGGAATTAGATTGTGCATTGTATTTCGAAGTTGATCAATGACTGTATCATGAGTAGGCAGCTGTGAAAGAAGATTTTCAACGAAGAACTCACCGGGCAGCTTCAGTGTTTGTCCGTAGACAAGTTCTGCGGGTGAGCACTTCAGATCTTCTTTCACTGTGGCTCGAATACCTAGAAGAATTATTGGTATTTCGGAGCTCCACTGAGTAGTGTTGCCTCTGGCCATAAGTGCAGATTTAAGTTGTCTATGAAAACGTTCTACCATTCCGTTCGCTTGTGGATGGTAGGCCGTTGATCGTATCCGATGTACGTATCCGATGTGAGCCTAAAAGCTTTGTTAATTCGGGGAAAAGTTTTGACTCGAATTGTGTTCCCTGATCAGTTGTGATGTGCAGTGGAACACCGAATCGTGATACGTAATTGTTGACAAATGTCGTGGCTATGGTAGCAGCGGACATGTCAGACATAGTAAAAGCTTCTGGCCATCGAGTGAATCGATCAACGCAAGTTAAAATATAAGAACATCCATTAGAAGGAGGAAGCGGTCCTACGATATCTATATGGATATGTTCAAAACGAGAATGTGGAACTTCAAATTGTCCAGTTGGACTTTTTGTGTGCCGTTGGACCTTAGAGCGTTGGCAAGATAAACAAGATTTTGTCCAGTGATTAATATCTTTATTTATACTGGGCCAAAAATATCGAGCTGTTATCAATTTACGTGTACCGTTGACACCAGGATGTGCCAAGTTGTGTAAAGTGTTAAAGACAGTTTTGCGTAATGGTTCTGCGATGTATGGGCGATTGTTACCCGTTGATGTTTCGCAGACTATTTCGAATCCTGGAAGTTTAAAAAGCTCTAGTTTCATTGATGAACTAGCGTGACATACGGAACCAGAAAGTAAATTCTGAAGTTCTAAGTCTGCTTTTTGTGCAGTGATGATAGCATCGTAGTTGAAGTGAGTCTCAACTGATGCGGTTTCGTTGTCGGATGCACGAGATAATGCATCCGCGACTGTGTTGTCTTTACCTTGCACATGCTGGATATCGGTAGTAAATTGACTAATAAAATCTAAATGACGAGATTGCCGTGGATTTCGTTCCGTTTTAGATTGTATTGCGCATGTGAGAGGCTTGTGGTCGGTGTAAATTGTGAATTCGTGACCTTCGACAAAATACCTGAAGTGTTTTATAGCTAGGTAAATTGCGAGTAGCTCTCGATCGAATGCAGAGTATGTAGTTTCAGCGTCTGAAAGTTTCTTTGAGAAAAATCCCAGTGGTTCCCAACAATCATTATTACGTTGCTGTAACACTGCTCCGACAGCAATGTTCGATGCATCCGTAGTGATACTGTATACAGAATCGTTACGTGGATGTACTAACAACGTTATATTTCCCAATTCAGTTTTCAACTTGGTGAATGCGAGTTGACATTCGTTTGGCCAAGTCAAATTTTTAGGAGTCTTGGGCTTTTTCAGTAAAGCAGCCAAGTGTGTATGAATTGGTGCTAGTGTTTCAGCTAGTTTTGGTATGAATCGATGATAATAATTTATCATACCGACGAATTGCTGAATACGTTTGATTGATGTTGGTGCTGGGAATTCCGTAATGGCATTAATTCGTTCTTGAGAAGGCAGAATACCATTAGGAGTTATCGTGTGGCTGAGGAATTCCAGAGTATTTACGCCAAAAACACATTTTGAACTCTTTATGTGAACGCCAAACTCGCTTAATTTCTGGAAGAGTTATTCCGATTGGAGTTTGTGTTGTTCCTCATTTATCGATGCCACTAAGATATCGTCGATGTAGATGAAAACGAAGTCTAAATCTCGAACGATTTCGTTAATGAAACGCTGAAACGTTTGTGCGGCGTTGCGTAAACCGAATGGCATTCGAGTGAATTCAAAGAGGCTAAATGGTGTTGTGACAGCCGTTTTGTGGATATCTTCATTTGCAACAGGAATGAGATGATATGCTCTGATAAGGTCAATTTTAGAGAAAACTTTGCAACCATACAAATTCATCGAAAAATTTTGTATGTGCGGTATTGGATAGCGATCAGGAATCGTGACCGCGTTTAATCTGCGATAATCTCCACATGGTCTCCAGTCGAGATCTTTCTTTCGAACCATGTGAAGTGGACACGATACAGAAGAAGAAGAAATGCGACAAATTCCAAGTTCAACCATATGTTGAAATTCAGTGAACGCAGCTTTTTGACGAATTGGATCCAGTCTCCGTGGTCTTGATACCTGCAAGTGACCAGTGGTAACAATGTGAAGTACCACGTTATGTTTGACAGGGTAAATTATAGTTCGGCTCCGCTGTTAGGGAAGGAAACTTCTTTAGTAGCAGGCCGTAATCGTTGTCGATCGTATAATGGATAGGTGTTGGCGTATCAACACTAACCATTGTGGCATGGATTGACAGCTGGGTAGCTGAATCAATCAGCCGTTTTCGTTTGAGATCGACTAAAAGGCCAAATTTACTGAGAAAATCAGCGCCAATGATCGGACGATTCACTTGTGCTAATATGAAAGCGTAAGTAAATGTTCGTTTTAGGCCGATATCTACCTGTTGGAGCTTTGTTCCGTAGGTATTGATTATCGTGCCGTTGGCAGCTGATAAGACTAGATCAGTTGATTTTGAGTAGAATATGGTTGATAAATTATTTTTGAATGGGAGCACCGAAAGGTCTGCTCCCGTGTCGACTAAAAATAACAAATTATTAAGTCTGTCGCGTTTAAAAAGACGGTAAGTTTTCGTGGTCTCGTTCGTGGCCGTATGGACCTCTGGCTCTAATCGTTTTTTTTGTCGTCGATCGTCGAGACAGATGGTGAGGTGGAGTGTCCGTATTTGCAAGGCTCTCTACTTCGAGCGGCAGTTCCGAAAGTCATGTGGTAGTAACACATGCCAGATTGATTGGATGTTGAACCGTACCGAGATCCCGATCTTGTGCGAAAACGAGATGGTGTTCTTCCCCGTCTGTTGGGGCTTGTGAAACGTGTCCGGGATGCTCTCTCTAACCGTTCCAGACGATTTTCCACAGTTCGAGTGGTGGAACCTGGTTTTTGCTGGTCCGCACTTTGAAACTTAAGTTGGTTGAATTTGGTGGATTGTCGAATTGCATAAACTTGTGGAGTATTGTCCGACATGGTTTCGTGCATTTTGTCCGCGGTCCTGGCCATCACCTCTGTCGTCATTGATTCAGGTTGCGCTGCAAGGGCGATTCTGATGATCTCTGGCATGTTCCGGATCCAGAGTGAACGGATGATCTTGTCCTGGAAATTGTTCCCGGCCAGTTGTTTGATGCGTCTGAGTGCTTCAGACGGTCGTTGGACTCCAAAATTTTGCCTACTCAACAGTGCTTCTAGACGCTGTTCATCTAAAGGTGCAAGTCGTTCCAACAACGTTCGTTTTAACTCCTCGTACAAGTTCGTTTCAGGCAGTGTGTCGATTACGTCCGATATCATCTCGCATAATTCGGGCGTAAGAGCATGCAAGACGTGCAAAACCTTTTGTTTGTCGCTTTTGATGCTCTGGATCTCAAATGTTGTTTCCGCAACCCGAAACCAGACCTGTGGTTGCCGTGCCCAAAATGACTGTAGTTTTATTTGTGACGAGGCACCGAGCTCTAGGGGAGATTCAGTTTTCGGTTCTAGAGCGTCGTTCATCTGTTCGTTGTCAGACATTTTGGTTGACGGTAAGAAAAAGTCAAAATAAATATACAAAAAAAAAAATAGAAAAGTAAACGCGAATATCGTTGTGTATTCTTCGTGATACAGTAAATAGCGCAATAATATTGCTTGATAGTTTTCAATTTTACAGAAAGCAGTAAATTTTCGAACGTAAATAAAAATGTAAAATATTTCAAATATAATATGAATATAATTTTAAATATATTATAGTTATTTGTTTATTTATATAAAAAGGAAAAGAGAAGCAAAAATGAGATGGAATAATATATGTTGCTAATTACTTTAGTCTTTTACGAGCAAAACAGATTTTACGTTAAACTAATTTCAATGAAAAAAAAAAAAATCAAAAATTATTTCTTGTTTGAGTTAAATTAATTTCAATAAAAATATCAAGAATGAAAAATAATTTCTTGTTTGAGTTACGTTAAATTAATTTCAATTAAAAAAAAATCAAAGATTAACACTAATTAATAATAAATAATATGAAAAATATTATCTTAATTCGTGATCCCACGGTGATTTTTTATGTTTTAAACTGTAATGGTGGTGTCAGCAAAACTGCAGTTGTTTGACAAAACTGTTGACTTCAATAATGGTTATATTTTACAGGAAACAAAAATTTGTGATCGGCAATATGTTTTTTCATTTGATTATTAATTATTGTTGTTTTTTTTATTTGTTTGATTGTTGAATTTTGTAGGTTAAAAATTTTTTTAAAAATCCTTTATAAATTTTTTGATTTATTCTTCTGGTGAAAAAGAAGTAACTCCATATATGGTGGCTTACTTGTCGTAGCTGTTTTCTTACACGTTTATCGTGTTTTGACGAATTGCACAACCAAGAAATGAAAAGGAATTAGTTGACGATGTCTAATCTTTTATATGTTTAATTGTTTCGTCGACTACGTACCTTTTAACCTGGTACAAGAATGTACCAGGCTGTCCAATGACAAAGCGTTCAATCTTTGTTTCCCGGTAAATACCGGCGTCGGTGTCACCACACCACCGCGTACACGATCTCACTTAATGAAAAGCTCGATTGTAAGTTTTTAATTTAGTTATCGATTAATCTACATATCTAATTCATAATCAAGTTCTCTAAACTTATATAATTAAATTAAATTGTGAATATCAAAGTAGTTTACAAATAAATTGTGTATACGTAAAATCTGATACGGAGGTTGTTTTTAATTGCTGTAGACATCGCGGGGCCATTTCCGGAAACTACAAAAGGTAACAAATACATCATGGTGGTCATTGATTACTTTACAAAATGGCCGTAAGCTTATGCGATACCGAGCCAGGAAGCAGTTACGGTCGCTGAAACTTTAGTCAATGAATGGGTTTGCAGATATGGAACACCGCTCGAGCTGCATACCGACCAGGGAAGGAATTTTGAATCTCAACTGATGGAAGAGCTGTGCAGAAACTTAGAAAAACACGAACTACTCCTATGAACCTACAATCGGATGGCATGGTAGAACGATTCAACCGAACCATGGAAGAACATTTGTCGAAGGTAGTAGAAGCCAACTAAAGAAATTGGGATAAGGATCTTCCGTTATTCTTGTTGGCCTATCGTAGCGCAGTGCACGATACGACATGTGAAACGCCAGCGAATATCATGTTCGGAAGAGAACTACATCTTCCTAGTGACATCGAGTTTGGCATTCCTGGAGTCTGGTATCTACGAAAACAGATTATGTGGGACAACTAAGGGAGAAGATGAATAAAATGCATCAACAGGTTCGAGACCACATTAAGATTGCCAGTGACAAAATGAAAACCAGGTACGACATAAATGCAAATAGTGGCGGTTTTCAAGAAGGAGAATTGGTATGGCTATACAACCCCAGGAGAACTAAGGGAAGATCACCCAAGCTGCAGCCAGATTGGGAAGGTCCATATAAAATAATCAAACGAATTAATGATGTTATCTACCGCATCCAAAAGGGACCCCGTACCAAGATGAAAGTGATACATCTGCAAAGGTTAGCACCGTACCAAGGTAACAGTACCAATGCGATAGCTGTTATTGTTCGGAACGAACAAAACTAAATAGAGGGCAATGTAATAAACTTCGTCCAGAATGGGTTAATTTAATTTACTCATTCATAACCAATACATTCTGCATAAATGTTTTCCACATTCAAACTACTGCAAAGATGAATGAAAAAAAGGAGTTAACTAATACATTTTGCATAAATTAATGCAAATTAAATTTGTTATAGAACGGGTTCGTCAATGCAAATGTTTACATTAATGAAAAGAGGTGTGGCCTATTGTTTTCTAGAAAGTGGATTAGCAGAAGTTTCTACTTATTTATTTTTGGATATAAATAAGCGAAGAAAATATCAGATAGTCAGTTTTACTTTTGCAATTAAAAGTGTTTATAAATATTCGCAAGTATAAGGAATAATCGGTGGTACTAGAGCGAGAAATGCCAAAAAAAGTGGGGGTAAGAATTTCACTTTGAGCTCATGAATGTAATACTTAGGTCTTTCAGACCGAAGTAACTTCATCATCAGTTATCTTACTTAAGTTGACTTTCTCAATCGTCAGTTAGACATAATTTTTTATGGAAATTTTATTCATTTTGAATGAGGATTTTTTGCATTGAATTTTCTTGACAGTACGTCAGTTGGCACTGATGAGGTTACGAGTTCGAATCCCAACCGAAACACGTAAAAGAGAAACAGAGTTTTTGTCTGAAATATTTCCAACCGCATACCTTTGTATTGGAAAAATTCAAATTAATTCCATAGTTACTTGAGTTTCATTGCTCACAAATTACTGAATAAATAAAATTCCCCAAAATGTTGACAAATATGCAAGCGCGCATATATGATAATAATTGACCAAGTGTCGATCATTGATTTTCGTGTTGATTGGAAACAATTAATAATGACTATACACTCGTGACTTAGAATGTTGACTATAATATAGGGTGACCATTTTTTCTCTAAGTAAAATCAGTACAAAATTTTAAGAGTTAAAATATGTAGCATCCTTAGTCTCCTTTGTCTTACCTATGACTCTTCTAAGCCGAAAGGTAATGTGTGAAGGAAGTAAGACAAATCTGTTTTAATTTTTTTAATTAGTTTTAAGGAAATTTTGTTGGGACCAACACCAGAATTTTGTGAAATACAACTTTCCGCAACGATTGCTTGGGAAACACATGGTTAGAATTTTGATCTTTTCCGTGGGTAACTCCACCTTTTAAAAATAAAAGTATTTTTTCTATGATAGCAAATGGCTTCAAGCCTGCTTGAAATAGCATATTTTCCTACAAGAGATGAAAACATTGTTTTTTCGTGAGTAAACAGTTGTACACGAGACGCGCTAGCGGCTAGTGAGACATGTTTACAAACGAAAAACGTTTTTATCTCGCGTAGGAAATGCAATTTTTTCTATGATAGAATTTTTTTAATCGATATTTACTATAAATTATAAAATTAAAAATCGACAACATAACATTAAAAATTCATATTATATTTTTTGTTGGTTGCGTTGTTTAAAAAACTTTGTAAAATTATATGAGAAACCATAGCAACTGCAATTTGTTATTCTTTTTACACTATATAGTTGTAAAAGAACCCATTTTCACAGGTCATTAAGCGTGATGGAAATAGACTTTTCAATTGTTATCAAAAAATTGTATTTCCTACGCGAGAAACATTTTACGTTCGTGAAATTGCCCCACTCGACGCTAACACGTCTCGTGAATAAATTTTCACTCACGAAAAAGCAGCGTTTTCATCTCTTGTAGCAAAATGTACTATTTTTCAAATAATTTTTTTTACACGTTTATACCAAACGATGACACGTATTGTTTTATTTCCTTATTTAAATTGAAGTTTAAAGAAAAATTCAACAATTTTCTTAAAAATCAGTACTTTCAGTACATAATTTTAAAAATCAGTAAAAATCAGTACCGCATATGTCTATCAGTACAGAAGCTAGAAAATCAGTACTGTACTGATAAAATCAGTACGAATGGTCACTCTACTATAATAGGAATATTACACATTCTATGAATTCACAGAATAGTTCTGTCAAGAAAATTCAATGCAAGAAATCTTCATTGAAAATACAAACTTTTTTCAAAATTCCAAAAATATTTCAAAAACTATAACAAATTCAAAAATTTCCATGTCCAATTTCATTTTTAATTACATTTACGACATGAAAACAGCTAAATTTTTTTTCCGAAAAATTGGCTTAAAAAAATAATATTTTTTTGACAAACTTATCAATAATAAAATTTCATGTCATACAAATAATTAATTTCAGTTTTTTCCAAAAAATTGAGTAAAAAAAAATAAAAATCCTTTTTCTGAACACTTGACTACATTTTTTCGACAAACTTAAAATACAATAATCTAGTTTTTGGCATCACTTACCAATCCCGACCATCAAAATTTCTCCAAATTTAATGTTCCTACTCATAATCACTTAAAATTAACGTTTTTTAAGCAAAATATATGCAACTTTCCATGTTTTGACACACTTGACGATTATTTGACACACTTCCGGGACAGCTATCGAACACATCGTCCTGTCGGCTCTTCCCATTGAGTATACCTATTTTTAGAAAAAAAGAAAAGAAGAAGAAAAGATATTTTTGAAATCCCTCCAGCGGTTTTCTAGATTTCGTAGGTAATGACGGACGGCCGGCCAGCCGGCCGGCAGACAGACATAACTTATTTTTTTTTTGCTTCTAAAACGTCGAGAAATACCAAAAAAAGTTGGGATAAGAATTTCACTTTTGGGTCGAGAATGTAATACTTGCGCCTTTCAGACCGAAGTAATATACAAATGTTTTAAATGCAACAAAAAGAGGTGTCAAGGGACACCCGGATGGAACAAAGTTCCTTGCGATTAATTAGTGAAGGTCAAGTTGTCAAATTGTGTCAAGGTCAAGCTGCCAAGTTGTGTCAAGTGGTGTCAAGGTCAAGTTGTCAAGAGTTGTCAAAGGTTGTCAAGTTGGTCAAGGGTTGTCAGTTTGGTCAAGTGGTGTCAAGGTCAAGTTGTCAAGGGTTGTCAAGGGATGTCAAGGGTGTCAAGGGGTTGTGTCAAGGGTTGTCAAGTTGTCAAGGGTTGTCAAGTTGTCAAGCTATCAAGTTGTCAAGGGTTGTCAAGGGTGTCAAGGGGTTGTCAAGGGGTGTCAAGGGTGTCAAGGGGTTGTTGTTGTCAAGGGTTGTCAAGTTGTCAAAGGTTGTCAAGTTGTCTAGTTATGTCAAGGGTTGTTGTTGTCAAGGGTTGTCAAGTTGTCAAGGGTTTGCAAAGGTTATCAAGTTGTCAAGGGTTGTCAAGGGTGTCAAGGGGTTGTCAAGTTGTCAAGGGTTGTCAAGTTGTCTAGTCAAGGTTGCCAAGTCACGGTTGTCAAGGTTGTCACAAGTTGTCAAGGTGTCAAGGTTTTCCACCACTACGACCACCGTGACCACCGTGAACACCGTGATCACCATTACCACTATGACTACCATGACAACCATGACCACCATGACCACCATGACCACCATGACCACTATTACCAGTTTATATAATTTATTATATACCACCATAACCACCATGACCACTATGACCACCATGACCACCGTGAACAACATGACCACCATGACCACCGTGACCACAATTATCACCATAACCATAACCACTATGACCACCATGACCAGTGACCACCATGACTACCATGACCACCTTGACCACCATGACCGCCATGACCAACATGACCATCATGACCACCGTGAGCACCATAACCACCATGACCACCGCAACCAAAGAAGTCTTACTTCAATAAACTCAAAATAGCTAAATAATAACAATAAACTAAATAATAAAGTGTCGTTACAACTTTTGGTCTTAATTTTTTCCGTCTAGCCCCCTTTCGCAACGCGCAATAAGGAACTTCGTTCCAATAATAAATTATATTTTCATAGTCAAACATAATAATTAATAGTTTAGTTTTATAATCTACCATTTATTTCCAATTTAAAATCTAATCTACCATTTATTTCCAATTTATTTCCAATTAATCCAAAGGATGTTGTTTTAAAATGAAGCAAAAGACATTTTACAAATTTAAACGAAAGTCAAACGGCAGAAAATCACATAAAACAGAAACAGAATCCTTAAAAATTGACAGTAACAGAATTTTTTTCTATCAAATTTGTATGAAATTCTGTTTGTGACTACCCGGGTTTTTCGAAACATCTTTCATATTTAACATACGAGCAACATTTACAACTAGCAAAGCAACTGACTAATAAATTGGAACTTCTCATCTAAAATTACGCAACCATAGGATCATTTCAACGTTTATAATTTGAATCAACATATGCATAATTGAAACACATCCACATTCTTTCACGTCAACATACTAAAATCATTATTCTATCAAATTTATAGCAAACAATTTTAAGAAATGCGATAAATTAAAATCAAAATATTTTATCAATTAAATATTTACACGCAATTGTTATGAATTATGATTGTCATAAGAAAAACCGCGAATATCTGTCAAACAATGATGTTTCCAAGCAAATGTTTCCCAAAACTATATATTCAACAAACATTATATAAAATCGAGTAAATTTTATTTTCGAGCAGTTTTATTTTCACAGATTTTATATAAATGTCAGAATGACAGATATTCAAATTGAAAACATAAAACTTGTGTGATAGATGTGTTAAAATTATTTTTTAATATTTTTATTTCTTTTATAATAAGTTTAAATTGTAAATATATTAAATATTAGTTTTAAAATAAAAATATGACCGATGCAACTCTTGAAAAATCAATTGCATTATTAAAACGTGCGATTGAATATGATCAAAGCGGAAGAAAAATGGAAGCGCTGAAATTATATTGTGATGGTATCGATGGATTAATGATACTGGTTAAAGGTAAATTTATAAAATTATAAGAAATATCTATAATGTGATTTATCTTTATTATATATTTCAGCTGAACCAAATCCAGACAGAAAGAAAAATATGCAATTAAAGGTATCAGAATATATGGATAGAGCTGAAGTTCTTAGAACTTCAATGAACCAGTGGACAACGAAAGGTGAAATTAAAGACAAAATACATATAATGGAAGGAGTTAAGGGTTATAGCTATGAAAAGATTTTTGGGAAATATTTAGATGATACGGTTCTGGAGATTACAGTGGAAGAACCATATCTCAGGGAACATTATCAGGTTAGTTTTTGCGTTGATAAATTTTAAATCAGTTATATAACTTTAGGTTGAGTGTAAATATTAGTAATTATCTTATCAATGGCTTATATACTTATGTATTAAATGCATTTATTGATTTAGTTTTAGTTTTTTTTATATTTTGGTTTGCCGATGGTCGCGTAGAATTTCATTTTGAGTTATATTGCTTGTTTCAAATTTTCTGAATAACTATGATAATTTGAGGTGATGCAACAGTTGAACCGATTCAGAGCAGATATTAAATATCTCGGTTTTGAACGATTGATCGTCAATAGTTCGAATGACTTCTTCCACAATTTTTGATTAAGTGTACTAGATTATCTTCATCTCGGTATCACAATTTAAATCTGTCTGTCTTTTAAGACCCAATATTCTTGAAACGGTCGCTTTGATCTATATTTATCCTATATAATATTTTGCTGGGTTTAGAGTGAACAACCTAATTTATTTTTGAACTGCCATAAACCTGTTGCATTATTCCAGATCCCAGATCATTCTATCATCTCGAATCTCGTTGTTCCTGTAATTCTTCCTCAAACTAATATGTGCGCATCCTTTAATTACGTGAACTAACTCTAAAAATATGGCCGTTTATGCCAATTGCTTCAGAGTATTTGATGCTCGGCCTGGATGCCTTCTCTTTTTTAATGAAGAATTTCACCTCTGTAATTTTCCGTGGATACCAACAATTATAGAAATTTGTGTGCCTACCAGGTATAAGAAATCTGCGCGACAAAAAAACTAAATGTTCTTTCCGACAATAATACAAACTGTGGGCTAGCTTGCACTACTTTCCCATGCTCCATTTTCTTTGCCTTGCTGATTGCAAGGCGGTGGAATTTTTATCCGTAGATCTAGTGTTACTGTATATGCGTGATCTACAGAAGCTAGTTAGCTTCACATTCTTGCTACCACAGTTGTTACTTCAATGGTGTAATGGACGTTCACTTCAGCTCCGCGTAGCGTCCCTACCGTTTTCATTAAAAATCGTTATCGAACTAACGCTCTGCCTTTTACCTTTTAGCATCTCCTCTTCCGCATTACCCCTTCCTTCTCCTGATAATTTTCTTCATCAAAGCAAATACTGCAAAATATCAACAAAATATTAGTTAGATCTGAGATCGGTGGTAGCGTCGAATCAACTGATACTCCACAAAGATACCGCCTCGTGTAGTTTATGTAGAGTAATTTCACTAAATCGTTATCTGAGGTCGTTTCCGGCCAATAAGATAGTATTTACTATATAGACCTTCCGTCGATCAAGCATCCGCTTTTATTTTGACACCGTAGGACCTTCCATTTGCGTTTGATTGCTAGTCAATGTGTTCACCACAGATTGCCCCTCTGTGCAAAATATCCTTCCAAACTGGATTATGTGTCCTCTATCATTTATCATTCTGTTGAACTTACCCAGCTCCTATTTGCTTTTCATCATTAGTTTTAATAGCTTTAAGTCATGTATATTTTTCCTGGTTTTCTACTCAGTTTCCCTAAAGCATTATTGACTTTTAGATCAAATTTCGGTTCACCTTTTTAGCAGATAGACGATATATTTCCTTCTGTCATCTCTTAAAATAGTACCTGCTCCACTGAGTTCATTTCAGTGGACAATATCCAGCGACAAAATCATCTATGATGCAATTCTTGTTCTGGACGACCAAAACGTTGAAATTTGAAACAGATTATTTTTGATCGACTTCATATCTGTCATACGTACTATATGTAAAATAAAAAGTACTTGCCTTTTAGAAAGTTTTTAAAGTGTTCAATTTTAGAACCTGGTGCTCCCAAAGATTTCTAAAAATTCAAACGCATGGTAACTTTGAAAACAAATTGCAAGAGAAAATCTCAACCGATATTAACTGTTTTATGTGCGTTAAAAAAGTAAAAAGCCAATCAAAAGAATACACAGTAAATTTTTTGCTTACACTGCTAAAATTTTTAAGAAATAACTGTTTTAAAGATGGCGCTGGTGTAGTAAATCATGCAATTTTTTTTCACAATATGAAATTTTAGACCTACCCCTATAGAGGCCTAAATTTTAATCATTTGTTAGTGCGTCCTGGCCGACATGGTTTCAGCCCTTGTAGTATTCTAAAAACAAAAAAAAAAAATAAAAATTCGTCTTTAGAAAAGATGTCGCTATGGTTCGCCCCTTGGAAATAAAAAGTACAAGCTGGCGACGATTTGAAAAAAAAAATGTTTGCCTCCGTTTTTTGACCTTTCCCAATTTTTTTGAAATTGTAAACCATTTTTTTTTTAAATCCAAGGAGACCAAACTATAAACGGATATACAAAGAAGCAGCTGTAATTCCGAAAATAATTCTAATTTTGAAAAATCCTTTTGAGGACATGTTTTTAAAGGTCTAAACTTTAAAGTTATGCGAAAAAAAAACAATTTTTCCAAATTTCTAGATCAGAGTACCCCATTAAGCTATTTTGGTCTATTCAATCAAATCTTCTAATCGAAAATTTCTGCTATTCGAATTTTTGTATAAAATTTTATTTTACTGTGAAAAAATTTCTATAAAAAACAGAATAGAATAAATTTTCGATAGAAGATTTTACTGAATAGATTCCATTAATTTTTTAAGATGTGCAAATTTAGTAATAAAACTATAATTTAGGCCTTATGCTGTGTGCCTCACACCAACTTTTTGAGCTAAATTATTGACTTTTCATTTCATACCCAAGTTGCGCTATTGACCACCAGGCGGCGGATCAAAAGTCTCCTCGTCAGCTTGCTTTTCAATTTAGTTGTCAACTCATTGAAACGGCAATATATTTAAAAATAGCTATTTAAAAAAAATGGAAAATAATTCAAATTTATACAAAGAAAATATTCGGTATGTTGTAAGTATTTTAAAAAAACAAGCTCCCAAACATAATTTCATTATTGTTCTCCATTATGATAATGTTTACAAATTTTGACATTTAAAAAGATTCTAATTTAAATATGAGATTTGCACGTTTGATACGAGTGACATCTATGAATAGCATATGTGCACTAGCAGTTAATTTAGAAAAGTCAGTGATTTAGCAAAAAATACTAGTGTGAGGCACACAGCATTAGATGCACATTTTCAAAAATTAATTCTTTAGAACAAAAATAAACTCTTTCTTTAAATTTTGGCATGGTTTAGGTCTTAGGAGAAAGCCAAAACTTTCATATTGTGAAAAGAACGTCATAAAGTGCTTGACATACGTCATCGGCGGCATCCCTAAAAATTGTATTGCTTACTATTTTTAACAGTGTAACCAAAAAAATTATTGTGTATTTTTTTCCATATGCCCAAGTTTTGACTGTGTTGGAAACACACATAAAAGAGTTTATATCAAGTGAGCCTTGCTCTTGCAATTTGATTACAAAATTAATAGGCGAGGAAATAAAGCACAAAAATAGGCCAAACTTAAGCAAATTGGCAGAGTAAGATGGATCGAGATGCGGTTTTTTGCATTCGATTCAGGAAGCCGTCAGGAAAGTTTGTGAACATAGCCACTTTCCGGCAAATAACCTCTGGAGTACCTAGGGACCAGGGCGGGTTATATGCACCTCATCTACTGGAACCATAAATTCAGCTCGAAACTGATCAAAGGTCGGTACTCGGGGGTTTTTGGGGTCACCCGTTGTGGTCATCCTCATTTCATTTCTCCCAAAGCTGGTCCCCCACTTTGTTTGATCCGGCATTAATCTGCCCGCCACGTCATTAAATTATTTTCCAAAAAACTCAAAATAAATCCTTCTCATAAATCTCGTTCATATCCAAGTCCGGGTTTTTTAATGTTTCAAAAAAATATTGTTACAAATAAATTTCTCGTTTTAGATCCTCAATCTAGTTATGTTTTGTGAATTAGTTGTCTCAAAATGTCGTAATTTAAAGTTTATACGAGTAACAACAACCACAGATCAACGAAGGAATAGCGACCAATTAGCCGGCTTTAATTCATTAAAAGCGAGTTTAGAGGAACGAAAAATCGGTTTCAATGTGGATTTTTCTGAACAGTTACATGATAGACAAGTTATGTAAGTATATCAATAAATAAAATCTAATCAAATATTTTAATTGATTGTTTGCTATTTTTATTTCATGAATAATAAGCTTAAGTAATGGATACGTAATTAAAATTGGACGAGGGTTAAATTATTTTAAGGGAACATCAAATAAATTCTGCTTAGGAACGTTTAATTTTGATTTTCGTGAATGTCGTGAAACGAATATTGATATTTTATTTTGTCCGGATATACGAAAGTGATAAATTTTATGCTATGTGTTGTGATCTCTTCTTTCATATCATTACCATTAATTGTAAATTTGTAAAACATTAAACCAACAATTTTGTAATTGCTGAGAAATTTAATAAATATTTGAACATTTTTAAAATATGTTTTTTAATCTCTTTGAACGAGTTCAACTTTAAACAGACTTTAAAATAAAAACGGTGGTATCGTATTGGTGAGACTTGGTGTCCGTCTGAATTTCTAAATAATTGATTTACTTGCAAACTATAAAGTTGAAAGCTGCTATCAAGTTGAAATTTTCTACAGATATTAAATGTATTTTTCCTCGCCTACTGATAACAAAAAAATTTAAATATTTGTTTTCATCTTTATTTTATGAACATAGATAAGGAGATAGTAACCAAAAGTTTTTTTAAGGAATCGAGTTTGGTTTAGAAAAATCGAAAAAGATGAAAATATTAAAAAAAAATTTCATTAATTTTTCGACTGCTTAGTTTTTTAGATATTGCCAAAAACGAGTGTTTTTTCCTGTCTTCCCCCCCCTAACTCTGACAAGAAAAAGTTTTTAAAAATTCATGGTTATGGGTAATGTTGTAAAGATTGAACGACAACTATAGCGGTCGGCTCATCATTTCAACGTTATTTTGAGGGGGTTGAGAGTGGAAATTTTGAAAACAAACTATTTTTTACCTTGTCGAGTGGGGTATCGAAAGGCTAATTTTTTTCTAGTCTAAAACAATTTTTTTGTAATCCAGCCAGCGTACTTTTATCAGGGTGAAAAATTTCTTTGAGTGCTTGGTGATCAGTGAATATTCTGATCTTATGCCCGTACACATATTTGTGAAATCGCTTTAATGCAAACACGATTGCAAGAGCTTCACGATGCAATTGCGGATAATTCTTTTTCACTGTTTACAGTGTGCTTGAAGCAAAAAGTATGTACTGGTTTCCTACCCCATCAATCAAATGCTACAATACAGCCCCGACTCCATAAGGACTGGGATTTTTTTATATTAAAATGGGTTATAAAGGATCGTACAATTCTACTACGTTGTGTTCGACTACTAACTTTTTCGTATTTTCAAACGCTTTTTGACAAGCATTATACCAATCATATGGTTGGTCTTTGTTTAATAGTTTATACAGACAGTGAAGTTCGGTGGACAAATTCGGTAAAAATCTACTACAATAATTTAAAAGACCTAAAAACGATTGTAGTTTTTGTAAATTTTTTGGACTTGGAGCATCTCTAATAGCTTTAAGTTTGTCGTCATTTGGCCTGATACCATCTCCTGACAAGGTGTGACCCAAATAATGAATGGAATGTTGTAAAAATTTACATACTTAGATTAAATTTAATAGTAAATTTTTCTAGACGACTACAAACTTCAAATAATTTTTGTTTTCATTCTTCGAGCGTTCTACCTCCTATCAAGATATCATCCAAATATCCAAAACACAACTAAATATTTTGGAGTATTTGATCCATGACCGATTGAAATATGGATGGAGAACTGCACAAACTCCAAAGGGAAAACTTGTGTATTGAAAAAGTCCACGATCCGTGTTGATTATTAAATATTGTTTATTGTTTGCCGTTACTGCCAACTGCTGGTACGCACCAGACAAGTCAATTACTGAAAAATAAAATTCGCGAAAATATCTTCGATTAAGGGAAGTAGATAGTGACTGATATCCACAAATTTATTTAGTGTCACGCGACAATCCATACAAAGTCTGATTTCACCAGACTTCTTTGGTACTCCAACAATGGGACTAGCCCAAGAAGACTTTGTTACAGGAAATAAAATTCCTTCTTGAAGAAGACGATCAATTTCTTGATCAACTTTTTCTTTGAGTTTATACGGAACGGAATATGCTTTTTTTTTTTTTTTTTTTTTTTATTTAAAGTTAGGCATGTTTAGTGTTAATTATAATAAATTATAAATTAACGTCTCTGAATATCCGAAGATACTATGCCAACTAGGGATAAGAATGGAATGCAAATTAAGATTCTCTGAGAAATTTATGAACGTTAACTTTGCTGTAACCTTCGCGTGAACGGAAATTTTTAGCTACTGATATGAACAGTATCTACCCTGTTAGATATTACAAAAATCATAATATCTACAAACATAACTGTGTATTTATTTTGCTTTTGTGTAAGCATACAATAAAAGCATATATTTAAAAATAAAGTTACTTGTTTTTCACATTGACCAGTAAAAATTTTCATAAAAGAAAAAAGGAAAAAAATATCTACCCATCTACCCGGGTTTGTTTTCTTACGTAATATCAACTTACATAATATCAACAAACGTGTAATAATATCAAACGTGTATTAATATCATAATATCATTTTGCTTTTGTGTAAGCATACAATAAAAGCATATATTTAAAAATAAAGTTACTTATTTTTAACATTGCCCAGTAAAAATATTCATATAAACCCAAGGTAAAAATATCTACCCGGGTAGATATTGTTTTCTTGCGTAAAAAAAACCATAAAAATCCAAAAAAAAGTGTTAAAAGGAAGTCCAAAATATTTTTTTCTCAAATTTTGCGAAATCAAATTAAAATTAGTCACATAGCTGAACAGGCATGATGATTGGTTAAAAACTCATAAAGTTATTGAATTACAAAAACCGTGATATCTACCCGGGTAGATACTGATCACGCGAAGGTTAAAAAATATTGGACTAACCGTTTGTTGGCATTTGAATGACTCGAACCTTGACCGGAGATTTTATATTGCTGTACTCCGGGTATAGCTTTGGATTCTTTCGACGACTTCTCCATATTCAATACTTTGGCGCAACAAAATTCAAAATCTACATCATCTTCATTTAATAATTCACGTTCTAATTCTTCTGAAGATAACCCAATAATAAAACGATCCGTCAGTGCACCATCGATGGCTTTTGTTTTCAAACCAGTATCATTTCCCGTTGAGAAATGTCCAAAATCACATGTTTGCGCGAGATTTTTTAATTTTATGACAAAATCCGTTATGGATTCACCGCTGTGTTGTACGGTTTTGAAGAATTTGTATCTCTCGACCCTTTTATTGGTTTTTGGATTAAAATGTTTCTTAAACACTGCGACCAATGCAACCTAAGTTTTTGTATTTGAGTTTTCTTTAGCACATATAGATTTTAATATTTCAAATGTTGCCTTACCGATTGAATGTAGCAGCAATAAATTTTTCTTGGCATCCACAATATCGTTTAGTTGAAAATAAATTTCCAGACGATCGATATTTTGATCCGATCTTGAGAAACCTATTCTATTGACAGCTATCGAAGAAGGGAGCGAACAATGAGCATGCGCCGATTTTTGAAATGTAAAAATGATATGGATAATTAAACCGCAATTATTATGCGTTCCTTAAATATGAATACATAATACTACGTTGTAGTAAATGTGGATTATAGTAAACTATTGAGTCAAACGAAATATAGAAATTAACAAATAAGATCAGATTAGATCAAACAATTTTAACAAGTCAGATGAACTCGAATTCAGGCGAAAGGAGTTAGGTTGAAAAATTATGCGATATAACATACCTGTTTGCTATTCGAAGGATTATCATTTAATATGGTTGCGTAGCAAATGTCCTCTATGAGGTTGATCACTAATTACAAACATTTTTGAAATAATTGAACTTGGCCAGAAAATTGGTTGAAGTATAAAATAGTCACCATCACTTCGATGTTAGCTCTGCTGGCAGTCATTGTGAATGTTCAACTAGCTGGCGTTCAAATCCTGATGGTATACCGATCTCCCCAATGTTCGGTAGACAAATCACTCGACTGTGTTAACAATGCACTCATTGGCAAAAATTTAACAACACTTTTTCCTCCAACTATTGTGATAGTTGTGTGATGAAAGTCACCTTTAATGTTGGTTTCAATAAAAATCCTCAAAACTGGCTCTCAAACTATTTTCTACAAAAAAATTTACAAAGAAAAATTCCATGAACCAACAACAGTTGAAGCTACAACAATTGATAATGTATTTTTCAATATAAATAATTTATAAGCTGGCGGAATTGAAGCTTTCTTTAGCCACCATAAACAGCTTTGGGTAGGATGCAACCCAATGCGAAACTTTGCTAACAAAAACTGTTGTTTTCTCAAATATTATATACACGGAACTCTAAGCGAGCGAATTATATTCGCACTTACCTGACTTTTGTTTTATTTTGTTTACAGTGGTGTCTTCTGATGATTTTTAAAGATCTACGATAAGGTTTTTGGTTAAATTTTCATCTTTGTTTGTATAAGCTCTTAAATAGTATAAACGTAGAGCAAGTAAATAACAATTTGATTTTATAATTTAACATTTTCAATAACAAATTAAAAATACAAAATTTTGCTACGATTCTAACAGAATCGTTTAAACTGTCGACATTTAACAGCATTAAATTTATAATATACTTCAACTTGTTCTCCTTAAATTTAGTCGGTTAAGAATGTGTTAATGTATAAAACTAAATAAAATTTATTTTTAAATAAATAATCCCAAATTAAAAATTAAAGTTAAAATAGAGTAAATAAGAAGTTTATCTTTACATGAAAACTAAAGAAAGTAAAGGAAAGGGATGAGCGTAACAGAATTTAATTCGAATTTAAACAGCTAACATTTTCAAATAAAAATAGGTACGCCATATAGTGTTAGGTGATAAAACCACTAAAGCCATAATACCGCAACACCAGAACCATCCTAGCGCAGTTAAGATCCGGTTGGTCACGCACCTTAAATAACTACATGAGTAGAATTGACCAGGAAATTGTTGACAAGGGTCCCACATGTGAGGGCACGCCACATGATCTTAACCACCTTTTCAATTGTCCAGAACAACCAACCGGGCTGACGAAGGAAGATCTTGGTACCGCCCAAGGGCAGCGGCAGAGCTCCTGAATCTGGACTTGGAGCCGGAAAAGTAGCACCGCACCGCCATATGCAAAAAATTGGATTAGTGTTTTTGATTAAATTTTTTGAATTTTTTTTATATGGAGTTTTTCCAAATGGCGTTATGGCGAATTTTTGAATTTTTTTATATTAAGTTTTAGTTTCAAAATGGCGTTACAAACAAGTTCACGATTTTTTATGTGCTAAAAAATGAGTTAGGCTTCTATATCTGGGGTTTTGAATTGAATCTTAATTTTTTAATCTTAATAAAATTAAATTAAATATTATAATTTATTAAAATAAAGCAATAAACTTATTAACTTATTTGTATAATATTCTTCTACGAATATAATAATATCTGGAAATAGTAGAACTACAGAAAAAATGAAACAGAATCTGACCCAATTATATTCTCATTAAATCATTACTTAATTAATGATTGGCCCTATAACAACAATCTGTCCCTTTTTCATGCTTTTTTGAATTGTTCACTTGCCCAAAAATATTACACAAAACTTTACGAGATAACCGACAAATTAAAAAACAAAAAAAAAATTAGAGAAGAACGCAAGAAAAATCATTTTCCAAATCAAACGAAAATTTTCATTTAATTAAACAAGAAAAATTTGGAAAATTGTTTTGACTATTAACATTTTTTGTTTTTTTTTTTTTTTAATTTTTTGGGAGAAATTTAGAGATTTGTTGTTGAAAAGAGATTAATTTTGGTGCGTCTCAGAGTTAATAATAAAACTGTAATGCTTCTATTTTTAAAGAAGAGAAATTTTTTATAGACTTTTGTTTTTATGCTTTTGAATCCAAGTTATTTTTATAAAATTAGACCCTTTAAAGGACGGAAAATTAGTCTAAGTGTTTTGAAATGAATTATTATTATTTGTTTGTTTTGTGGCTAAAAATTAAATTGAAGGAAGTGAGAGATTTTATGTGACATTAAAATTGAAATTGATTAATTTATTGGATGCTTTGGGTTAAATTGGTTGTTTATAAGGGTTTTGGTTGGGTTTGTTTCATTATGATAACCGCAACGAAAAGAAGAATCTCTGGAATTTTTTTTATTTTTTATAATTAGTATGTTTCAGTAAATTGGGGTTTGAATGTCCAAATGTGTTTGTAAGATGTGAAGTTTGCGTATCCATTACCAAAACGTTGCAAGTGGCAAACTGGCAATTTTCTTGTTCAAAAGTGTGCTTTACCGGGGTGACAAACCAGTTCGTTCGAACTTTATAAGATTAGAAACGTCATCGACATCACTGGTCTACCAGTGATTGAACAACATGAAAAGAGGCTTATTACACAGAAAAGAGCTATACTCCTATTTTTTTACAGAATCAATTTCAACTTACACTGAGTGTTAATTTACTTGTGAAGAAAAACTTAACCTTAATCGTCATAAATCATACAAATCTAGAATAAAAATAGATAGAAAACTTCTTCATAAATCAAATTTGAAATCCCAGTTCAAGATAAAATCATTTGATTAAAACATAGAATAGATAAACGATAAAAATCTTCAATACAATGTTTAAGTTAAACGCAATTATAACATTTATTTCTGATTAATTTGGGACTTGTGAAATTGCTAAGATCGTACATCAAACCACAAGATAAATTTTCGATTTGATTTAGTGGCAATAGGGGAATAACATAAAATTAATTTTATTTCTTATCGTCTCTTTTTTTTAATGTTGTTTCAATGTCGGATTGAGCAAAACTATAAGTTATAACGTTGCGTGACATTGATATGTTATCTATACGTCATAGTAAATCAATTTCAATTTAGTATTTTTTTTTTTACTAATGAAAATCAAGAAACATCTGTAGTGGTTAATATATTTAAATCTAAATAATTAATCACTACAAAAACTTAAACGATTACACGATCAGTTAACGACCATACTCATGACATGAACCATCTGCTACTTGATCATATTCACGCCACCCATACAATAAATTAATTAATTTATTTATTTAATTAATTCGATTTTCGAAAATCGAATTTGGTTCAATGGAACATTTCTTCATCATTTTGGTTGGCGGCAAAAGAAAAGTCAAGACCTTTTTTTTCACAATTACAAAATTCATTCGTGCTCGAGCTTTTCATAAAGTAATCTTATATATTAATACGCTAACGAAAATTTTTGAGGAGCCTAACGCCTTTTTATTCGCAGATGGATTCATTTCAAATTTTCACTGCTAACTGATATTAGTGTAACTTAGATTTTAAAGATTTTTCACACAAATCGGATCATAAATAAAAAAGTTATAGACGAATTAAATTTATTTTTGAATTTAAGCGAACTCCCCCAAACTAATATGAAATGGGCTTGCCCAAGCCATATATTTTTTTTTCTCACAAAAACGATACGATGTTATTTTGTTATTCTTTTATACATTGTATTTTATTTTAGTCTTCTTATGTACATTGAAGTGAATGAATGTGAAAATTTTGTTCTGTCATGAATGGTGTTAATGGTGAAATGAATGTTGTGAATGAAGAAATGAATTGCACGTAGTATTTATTTTATCATTTTAAAATTCATAATATTTTTTATCATCGTACTGGTGCTTTAATTCCTGCTTATGGTCGATCTCCAATGTATGCACAATTATATTTTTATGATGTTGATACTGCTGCTAATATGAGAATGAATAGAAATGCCAATGTATGTGAAGTTTTTCTTATGCATGAGATAGGTTTTGTGTTAGATCGTGTGAATCCCTTTGTTCGTTCTTTTAAATCAATGCATGAATTTTGTGAAAGACCTGAGAATGTTACTGCTGATGTGTCAATGCTTATAAAAGTTAACAGAGAAATGAAATTCGTTCTGTTTCTGTCCTTGATTCTTCTTTGGATCCTTTAGCTTATCCTTTGTTGTTTCCAAATGGTGATACTGGGTGGCACGTTAATATTCCACATAATTTAGTTTCAACTTCACGTGCTAATGTGCTACGTACAAAAGTTACAATGTTGCAATGTGCATCTTATCGCCTTGCTTTACGTGATGGTTTTAGTCTTTTGCATCGTTCTCAAAAATTATTTCTTCAATGGATTGTTGATATGTATGTTCGTATCGAAGGTACATGGCTTCATTACATTCGTTCAAATCAATCTGCTCTTCGTACTGATTTGTACAATAATTTAACAGATTTCTTGCATCAAAATCGCAATGGCGATGATAATATGCAAGTAGTTGGTCGTAAAGTAATTTTGCCATCTTCTTTCACCGGTTCACCACGTAAAATGTATCAAAATTACTTGGATGCAATGTCTATTGTACAACATTTCGGTAAACCTTCTTTATTTATAACAATGACATGTAATCCTCAATGGCCAGAAATTGTTGATAATTTGAGTAATTATGAGTCTTCGAATTTTCGTCCTGATATTGTTGTGCGTGTGTTTAAAGTGAAACTTAAAGAGCTCATAGATTGTTTAATGAAAAAAAAGTTTTTCGGTTCTGTCAAAGCACTTATATATCGAATTTCAAAAACGTGGTCTTCCTCATGCTCTTATTTTGTTAAATTTGTCAGATGAAGATAGAATTGATGGAAATGAAATGATTAACAAATTTGTATGTACTGAAATCCCTGATCCTATTCTTTTTCCTAAATTACATGAATATTTGAAACGTCATATTATGCATGGACCATGTGGTGCTCTAAATCCCAATTTTGTTTGTATGAGAGATGGTAAATGTAGTAAGAATTTTCCAAAACGTTTTTCTGAAAATACTAAAGAATCTGTGAATGGTTATCTTTTGTATCGTCGATGTGATAATGGTATGAGTGTTGATGTACGTGGTGCATCTCTTGATAATAGATACTAGGAGGGCCCGGCGTGCTTCGGTACGCTTATAAATAAAGTTTTTGCGTAGACATTTTGTTGACATAGAAGCAATGATTTCAAAAAGTGGTAATGAGTAATGCTAGCATATAATTTTTAGTTTTTCTTTTTAAATATATGAATGAAAAATATTCAGAACTCTAGCTGATCAGTTCGGATATATGAAAAATTCGCGATCAAATAAGTTTTCAAGTAAGCTTGTTTGATCTCTAACTTATTTGATCGCTAATTTTTCATATATCCGAACTGATCAGCTAGAGTTCTGATTATTTTGTAATGAATCGCTGCTTCGTTATAGAATCACCGAATTGGCATAGCAGGCCGCGTACCTAGCGAGATTGTTTTGGCCCCAAGCTAGCTTTAGTCCGTGGGGACAAGAGGAAATCCTGCTGCTCCATCAAAAATACCGAATTATACGCGTGACACATAATGCGAACGGTTAGAAAAAAGAAAACAAGGGCGATGAATAGACTTTGGCGACCCCGTATGTGAAAGAACCACGATCACCACGCCGAACCCCATACTTCCACACACGATCACACACTCTCACACTTCATACAGTCATACACTCTCATACATATGCACACTCACACACACGATCAGTAATTCCCAATAGTCAACTGGCGTTTGTTCATGTAAATGAGTACCTTTTCATCAACCGTCTGATTACTTTCATCCTTAATGCCATAGATATTACGAACGGGAGATTATAAGCAACTACTTGATTCATTATTGTGTAACCCCCAAATATGAAGTAGTTTATGTAAATGGTGATGCAAATAGAATTTGAAATTTTCATTTGTATAAGTAGGTTCATACAGTTTAGCCCAAAACAAAAAAAAATTGGACCAACCCTGTTAATGCTAAAGATGCGAACCATATCATGAAAGCTATGCCGTGTTTTTAAAGTTGATTTTCCAGTTTAAAAAAAAAATAAATTTAAATCTCCACGCTCGGATAAATTATAACAAATCGTACATGAAACCAAAAATAATGTAAAATGTAATAAATAAATTTTTATAGGTTGTTCTTATATGTCTCACCTCTCGCATAACTGTCAACATTTAATTCCTTCCGTTATACTGACGGACGTCCCAAATTACGTTCAACAACCGATTTCTCTAATTTATCCTGTTTGTTATTCTTGATTTCAATTTTCGCTCTTTATAATTCGCATCGGATAATATTAATTGTTCTCAATCCGTCGCTTCGGGTTCATCACATATTTGGTGACTATTTGTTTGTAATCTTGCTAATAAATTATTGGCAATTTTTTGTAGCTGCATTCTTTTCCGTTAAACTTTCATTATCAATATTTATAATTTTCAACCGGAAGTTATTATTAATAAATGACTAAATCACTAAAAATAGTGCACTAATAAAAATTTTACAAAAAAAAAACAGATAAATATTATGGGTCTAATCCTACAACGCTAATTTGCACCTGCTGATTTAGTTACAAAGAAAAAAAAACAAAAATTTAGGCTTGAATAACATGTTCAGTCACCCCCACATACGCACCCCCATGCACATAAACCCACGTATATACACTCGTGCACACATTCATACTTACATACATACCCATATAATTAACAAAAAAGATATGACTCACCCCATGGTATGTCCAGTTCCCGTCTTCTTCGTCGTCCTCTTACTGCACTGCCTAGCCCACAATATAACTCGGAATTATATCGATCCAACCCTTCAATGGGGTGTTTACCACTTGAACCCAAACAAATACTTATCACGTTGCAGGTGATTGGAATACCGTACGTACCGTATTTGATGTAACAAAATTTATATTATGCACTCGGTGTCGAAAGTTGAAATGTCATAAGATGGAGTCACTGACTTAAAACGGATATAGCCAAATAATAACCTTAATTTATATACTTGTAACGGTAACCCATATATATAAGTAGCGGTCGGCCTAGCACACCGTGCTATACGTTGCGAGTGAAAATAGTAAAAACGACGCATATACACATATTTGAACTATTCGAACAGTAATTTTCCTAATGTTTCCTAATTTTATTTATAAATGTACTAACGAATCGAACAAAGGCTTGACTTATCACTAATTATCACTAATAACCTTCAAATATTTTTTTTTTGTTTAATTTTGTTCTATGGACGCACACAACATTTATAGTATATTTTTATTCTTTTTTCTATTAATTAGGTTATTTTAACAAATATTATGATTATTATTTAGATCAGAATGTTTAGCAGAAATAATTCTGTTCAGTTATATGCTAACTAGTATACTTGCCATAGGAAAACACAGTCAATGGACTCCTATATGGCTTGATTTTCCGTGATGCGGATAGTAAAATAAATTTACAACACGTAATTACATTCGATTAACATTTTCGGACGATACACTTCAATAAAAAAATAAAAAAATTTTGCTAATACACGCAACTCAATAACCTCGGAATTGACTTTGGAAATAGAAGTTTGTCATATTAAATATTTCTTTGGTTTTAGGTTATTGATCGATCTACTTTGATATCATTTCACATAAACTTACACTAAACGGTACGAATATTAATTTCACCGATTTTGCATGCAGTATTGATTTAATAGATTTCAAATATTATCAAAAATTCAATACCATTTTTATTGTCCCGTTTTTGACTATCATGTCACAGAAGATGTCAAAAAAAAAGCCAAAACAGCTGTTCGTCTAAGAAGACAAAAAGTCGAAATCCGAATGAGAGGGCGAGGACATCTGTTGCGTAGTATTTATAGTAACAAGAATGGTAGCATTATCTGGTAACTTATTTGAAACCCACTAAAGAGTCTGCACAACTGTTTTATGATAAATTTATACAGAAATTATTGCTGTAGACGATCACGAATTGAATATAAGAAATTATATTTGATAAGGGCGAAAATAACTACGAAAGTTTTTTTCAATGAAAATTCAGTACGTGTAGGAAAACAAAGCGGCTCCAAATCACGAAGATCGAGTGACAGCTTCATTGCAATTTTTCATTCATTTATTTAAAAAGAAAAATTAAAAATTATATGCATTTCTCATTACCACTTTTTGAAATCATTGCTTCTACGTCAACAAAATAATAAAATGTCTACGCAAAAACTTTATTTATAAGCGTAGCGAAGCACGCCGGGCCCTCCTAGTAATAATTAATTGAATTAAAATCATAAACTGCGTTTCTCGATTGTAATAAACTTAAAAGATAAAAAAATTACTTTTGTTACTATTAGTGATAAGTTCATTTATACATAATAAAATTCAGATGTGAAATTAATAGAAATTAGAATACGAGTTTGATCTTAATTAAAAACTACAGCAAATGTATAGATACATCACATCTTTTATCAATAGATTCAGTCATATATCCATAAAAACCACTTAAAATCTTGTCTTACAACTACGATCATTTTCACAACAAATTGGTTCAAAATAAAACTTGTCAGGTAATACACTTTTGATGACAAAGCTTCCTTTATTAAAATTCATTTTACCAGTAATTCAACAAATACGAATTTACAGGTTAAAAAAAACTGTAAATACTCTTATGTCATCAATCACAGAGAATCGTATGAATTAAGTTGTCTTCCATTTATTTTATTTATGGATATCCTTTTTCCTATAATTTCCATAACAAAAAATTTCCACAAACTCCTTATATGTTTTGTTTATTTGTTTGGTAGTGTTACATTCACGCGCATTTATAATTTATTAGAATATGTCACCTTTTATTTTGCATTATAATGTTATACGTATGTACCACCATAAGAAGCACGGCAACAACAAAAGTATAACTGTAAATAAGATGTGAAAGACTAACGATATTTGGGTAAATAAATTCTTTTTATATTTTATTTTTATGATTCTGGGGATGGGATATGCTAAGTGGATTTTTTTTGGTTCGTAAGGAATGAAGATATGATGAGGAGTTATTGAAAGTGATATTTTGATTTAGAGGTGAATTTCAGATTCGTTTCATTTGTTATGACAGCAATTTCTCTAACAAACTAAAATATCAAAAGCTATTTTGCTTGCGATGTTCCGTATTCACTCAAAATATCGCCATACTCATGCAATCTCCGCGGCTTGTAGTAGCGTTTCAAAAGCCGCAGTGTAATTCGTGGCATATCAGTATCACCGTCCTTCTTATCTCATTTTCTGATGAGCTAAATTTTCAAAATTAAGAACTCACTCCCTAAACACACTTCATTTGTTCTGCCGCAAGTAACACTAGCTCGTAGTTATCAGCTATAGAAATGTTATTTACACATATATTACAATTTACAACATACTAAATTTTATTGCTTTGTTTTCAACAAAAATCGAATATTTTTTGCATCTCGTGCCACAAAATTTTCATTACACTCAAACGAAGGCAGCAGCATTGCTTAATTCTCCTCACTAAACTAAATGCACACACCAGAATTTTCCCTTGCCTGTATTAATTTTAGCAATTCAATCCATTTTCTGGATGAGTTTCACTTGAAGATTTAATTAAATAGATTTTTATTTATATGCGCCGTCGACCATTGTCGTCGACCTTTAAACCATCCCCCCCCCCCTATGTTTCGACGTTGATAGACAGAGAAAGTTGAAAAAATTCACAGAGTAGAAACCGAGCAATTAATATAAAAATACAAGTGCAAACGAAAGCGAGCGGTTCTTATAAAATATTAACGGGTCAGAAACATGTCTCAGCTAGACGTATTGGTGAAGAGGCGATCTAATTTGAAAGGATCATTAACAAAAATTAATAATTATTGTCGTGCAAAGAGTGGGCCATCTCAACTGGATGTTGAGCAATTAAAGGTACGATTACGAAGAACCAAAACCTTGTTAAATGATTTTAATACCGTCGAACAATCGATATCCGAATTAAAGATCGATGACATAAGCCAGCAGGATGAATTTGAGGAAAATTATTATACAGCAGTTGCTGAGTTGAATAAATTAGTCCGATCTGTAAGTTTAGTTTCCTGAAATGTATCGTTGGATTTAAATGAAAGTCAAGGAGTACAAGGACGTGGGTGGAACCTTGAAGTGAAGCTTCCGTAGATAAATATCGCTCCATTTTGTGGTCAATATACCGAGTGACAATCATTTTATGATTTGTTTTCGTCTACAATACATGAAAATCCAAATTTAAATCCAGCGATGAAATTTCAGTATTTGAAAGAGTTGTTACGAAACGAAGCAGCCAATATATTAAAACATTTACCAATTTCGGACGTAAATTTTATTGAAGCGTTGAACAAACTAAGCGATGTGACCGAAAACGTTATACGTTTCATTCCTTTATTAAAAGTTTTATAGAAGTACTGTCGTTTAATAATCCAAACTCACAACAAATAAGACGACTTACGGACACAACGGATGAAGTTATACGAGGTTAAAAAGCAGTAGGGCCCGATGCGAAAACCAGAGATCCCTGGCTAATTTATTTACTAATCCAGAAGCTGGATGAAGAGAGTCGAGATAGATGGGCGAGACAGACGAATATAGCAATATATGCTTTATATGTTTTTCTTCCACGACCTTTTTCCAATTTTATTGTTATAGGACCTGCGTAATCAACACCTGTTCTCAAAAAAGGTCTTTCATATGTGATTCTAGCTCTGGGTAAATCACCCATTATTTGATCAGCTGTGTTTTGTCTATGTCGTATACATATAATACAATTGTGTATTATTTTTCGAATAGAATCTCTGCTTTTGATGATCCAATATTTTTGTTTCAGTAGATTATTTAGGTGAGTTGCTCCTGCGTGGAGGTTTTTGATGTGTTGTTCCTCAATAATAAGTTTAGTTATTTGATGCGAAGCCGGTAAAATTATTGGATGCTTTGTTTCAAATGGTGCCAATGAATGCTCAATACGTCCACCAGCTCGCAATAAATTATTTTCATCAAGAAAAGGAGAAAGTGACAGTAATTTACTAGATGATGGTATGTTCTTCTTCTGAACAAGAAGGTGATAGTCATCTTTAAATACATTTTTTTGAATCCACTGCAATAGTATCGCTCTAGAATTTTCTAATTCATCAGTTGATAAAGGTTCCCTGTTAATTTGATTCTTCTTTAGTCTTCGTATTTGATTGCCTTGTTTTGATCGACAATTTGTTAAAAATCTTGACATCCAGGAAATAATTTTGACTATCATTGTGAACGATGATTTATCACTTGAAAGCTTTTTGAGGAAATGTTCATCAGTATGTGCTGCAAAAACTTGAACACTTGCAATTTTTCTTTCATTGTTTGCCATGTCTTCGTCAATACATTCCTCACTGACTGGAGTCGGCCAAGCAGTTTTATCTTGTGAAAGCCACGTAGGGCCATTCCACCAAATTGAAGTTTCTGATAACTCGGAAGGTAGGATACCGCGCGACGCACAATCAGCGGGATTGTCTTTCGACCGTACATGAAACCATTTGAATTTTAGCGAAAGATTTTGAATTTCGGATACACGATTTGCTATAAACGTTTCCACTGTCGAGGTGGCATAGACAACCAATGCAAGACGATGGTAGAATCGGTCCAGGCGTAAACTGAAACATCAATCAATTTCATTGTATCTAAAACTGAATTTAATAGTTTCGATAGTAAAAGTGCTCCACAAAGTTCTAATCTCGTAATTTAGATTTGCCGAAGAGGTGAAACCTTAGTTTTTGCAGATACAATTTTAACTTCCGCTGTTCCATCTGATGCGACTACCCTGTAGTAAACAACGGCTGCATAGGCAAGTTCTGAGGCGTCGCAAAATCCATGTATTTCAATTTTATTTCCAGAGCCCAACCATCGGGGAATAGTAACATTTTCCAGCTGTGGAAGTTCACTACGTAAGGCAAACCATTTATTTTCTAGGCTTTCGGGTAATTTAACATCCCTGTAATGATCCTCAATGCTATCCAGTCTTCTTAATAACAACAGAAGAGTGAATATCATTGAAGACATTATCAGAAATATTTATCCACAAACTCTATACCAGACCGCTATTGATCCCGGCTAAAGAATCAGGGTATAGGGAGGTGGGGATTACTGGAGAGTTTTGTGGACCTTGCTAAGCGGAAATAAAAATTATAGACAGCAGAGAAAGAAACAAAAAAAAAATTTGATGAAAAAAAATGTTGATGGGAAATGGTCATTGGTCCCAAGACGTTCATTGGATTGGTCACCGCACTTCAAGAATTCATACCATCATCTTCCTTCTTCCCTCCTCACCCCACAAGACAAATGAGAACTAGCCCATATTCAAGAAATATGAATTTAAAGGTCAAAAGGAATTTAAAAGAAAAACAAAAAATCGATCAAAATAAATAAGAGACCAATATACATATATATACTTCAATTTCAGTTATATTTCGATATAGTTATATATTTTTATTTGATTTAAATTTAGCATTGATACTTAAAACTACTTACCATCACCAAAGTATCTAAACATAGTAATCTTAATTAATTAGAATGTAATAGACAACACAAACACATAAATAATTTTTTCTTGTATATATTTCTATAGCGTTTAATTGTCACATTGATAGCAATTTCCACTAAAACTGTTTTGCTTTAGATTTAAAAATGTACAAAATATTCTAAAATTGAAAATTTTTTTATATATGATTCAAGTACAAAAACTCTCTGTTAGCATCTTCCACTAATCAAACAAAAACGATCCAATATTCCCATTGGAATATCTACACCTGACGGTTTTCCTCCTATATTGACATCTTTTGCTTCGATAAAAATCAATATTTCAATATCCAATGTCCAATATCCAAAAAATTCAATATCCTATTATTTAGCTCTTTTCTACGTCACAAATGATTTAGTATGATTATTTCAATATGAGTATAATTATTTAACTGTTAACTGTTGTTAACGGTTGATGCTACCGTCATCATCCATGTGTCTATTATTTTCCCTTCCACTAATTAAACATTCTACCCGCCTTTTTATTCAATTAACCTAATCCCCAGATCGATTTAGATAAATTATTTTATTAAGAGATATTACTTTTAGACTGATTTGTTCTTCAATAAAGTTTTCTGATTAAACTGTTTCCTGTGTCCATTCAAACAAATCCAAACAAAATTCGACATAAAAAAAAAATGATATAATAAAACAGTACCTTTTATGTAGTTGAAATCATATTTTCACTATAATGGTTATTGGTTAATCAACACTAACGGAATATCGATCTTAGGATTGATATTGTTCCGATATGAATACATATTGCAAATTTTATTTTATTTTAAACGAAAATCATATTTTCACATAAACACCAATGAATCTATCACTATCTTTTAAACAGTTAATAATATTTCCCGATATAAATATTTTCAGTTTTGTAGGATTTAATTAATAGGACATCACAAACATTAAAAATATTTTTTTTTATGATTTTAAATTTATCACTATTCAAATAACATAATAATAATCTTATTCAACAAAAAGTAATTAATTAATCGCAACAAATCAAAACCAAAAATAATTTTTCCATTTTTAACTTGACCAAAGCACGGTCACTGAATAATTACTTCGACAACCAACATTTCTTTTCCTTCTTTTTTTTCCCAAAAAAATATTATTTTAGAATTTCGTTTTTTTTTAATTGATATTAAACAGGATAATCAGACAAAAAAAATTTATAAAAAAAAAGTTGCAATGAATCAGGGTTTTGCAACATCCCAATCAAGTTTTAATAACCATAACTGCTGGAAAAATATTTTTATTAGTATAACAGAAGGTGCCATCCATCCTAAAGGATCAAAGATCCTGGAAGATTCTGATAATATTTGCCTTCTGGTTGTGGTTGGTTGATCTTTCAATCTGATTTTAAATACAAAGTTATCAAATAAAGGATGCCATTCAATACCTAAAACTTTAATTGAATTATCTTCTGAAATCTCAAGATTTTTGATTTCTTCGTTAGATATTCCATTTAGTAAGTCTAATTTATTTGATGACCATTTTCTTAAATGAAATCCATATTTTATCAAAATTTGATTGATGTGATTGAATATTTAAAGCTTCTTCTTCTGTTTCTGCTCCAGTCATTAGATCATCTATATAAAAATCGTCTTTTATTATTTGGCTGATGGTTGGATGGTCTTCCTTTATATCTTCTGCTATTTGATGGAGAGCTCTGGTGGCGAGAAATGGAGCACAAGAAGTTCCGTATGTAACGGTGGATAGCTTATATTCTTGTATTGGTTCTACAGAACTTTTTCTCCATATTATTCGTTGATAGTTAGCATCTTTTGTATCAATCAAAACCTGTCGATACATCTTTTCTATGTCTGCTGAAAAGACGATACGATGCTTTCGGAACCTTTGTATAATTGAAATAAAACTTGATTGAATGGTGGGTCCTATCATTAATAAATTATTAAGTGAAACATTCGTTCCAGACTTAGAAGATCCATCAAATACGACCCTTAAATTCGTTGTCGTACTAGAACTTTTAAATACCCCATGGTGTGGTAAATAGTAGGAATCATTAACACTTAAGTGTTTTTCAGTATTAGGCACCAACTGCATATGGCTTAGATTTTCATATTCCTCCATGAAAGACACATATGAATCTCTCAGATCAGGATACCTTTCAAATTTTCTTTCCATGGCTCGAAGACGTGCAATAGCGGATGATTTGGATTCTCCCAACTTGACGTCAGAAAAATTCTTCTTAAATGGAAGTTTTACGATGAATCTTCCAGTATTATCGCGTAGATAATTATCTGTGAAATGTTTTTCACACTCCATTTCTTCTTGAGTGTAGAGAGAATTATTACTTATCACCTCTTCTATTTCCCAAAATCTTCGAAGTGACCGATCTATGTCAAGTTCTACATGTAGACTTAATGTGGAAGTGGGGTTTAATTCAAGATTCATTTCTCCAGCAATTATCCAACCAAAAAGGGTTTTTTGGGCGATAGGACTGTTGGGCTCAAACATTATTCTACCTGGCTCTAAAATTTTGAAAAATTGATCAGCTCCAATTAAAATATCAACATTCCCAGGTTGATTATAAGTTTCATCTGCCAACTCAAGATTCGATATCATTGGCCAATTTGAAAGATCAACTTTAATTGAAGGAAGTTGAGATGTTACCTTAGGTAAAATAAGCGCTTTGAACTTTATTTGGTGTTCCATATTATATTTCGACGCAACTACCAGTTCTGTGATTCCTCGAGATACAGCAGCTGCAGTAGAAGCTAATCCAGTGATCGATACTCTTGTATTAGTTCGATTTAGTTGCAATCGTTGAGTACAAGCTTCTGTATCAAATGATCTCTCAGATCTGGAATCTAGAAGTGCTCTACAGCGTAAAAATTCACCAAAAGAATTCTTCACCATGATAGTAGCTGTAGGCAGAAGTGTTGTCGATAAAAAGTTTTCTGGAACTTGGGATGTATATGTTTCGCATTGTGAATTTGTTGCTATATTTACCTTTAATGACTCACTATTAGCAACAGGAATGTCTGTTTCTTGAAGGTGTAATAAATGATGATGTTTTTTACCACATTTACATCGTCCTTTGTAACGACATTGATACACCCCATGTGCATTTCTTAAACAATTAAAACATCTTGCACTTTCTCTAACATACTTTCTTCTTTCAGGAATGTTTATTTCTTTGAACTTTAAGCATTCATGTAACATATGATTACCATTATTGCAGAACGTACATATATTTTCCGAAGATGATGCAAGCAAGGATTTTGTTTGCGGATATTGAGATGGTCGTTTTAACTGTTTGCTACTGGACATGGCCTTGAAATCTTCAACTGCATCAGCACGTCGATTCAAAAAATCCATTAAAGTTGATAATGTTGGACAGTCATTTTCTGCGGTAGCATCTGCTCATCGTTGTCT
Organism: Diogma glabrata; assembly: GCA_963693315.1. Taxonomy (NCBI): domain Eukaryota; kingdom Metazoa; phylum Arthropoda; class Insecta; order Diptera; family Cylindrotomidae; genus Diogma; species Diogma glabrata. The sequence continues at coordinate 455,066,573 of OY856186.1, read as the reverse complement.
GTTATCATCATCTAACTTATTTATTACTAAATAAATGAGCCAAGGATCACGAGTTTCAAATTGGTTTCCTAATGCTTTCAAGCCACGTATAACCTCATCGTAAGTATTTGTTAAATTTCTTAGACTTGAAGATGTAGAATATTTAGCTGAAGGTTGATCCATAAATGCTTGTATAAAAGCATTCACGATATGCTTCTTTTTATCATAGCGTTTGCACAGTTTTTGAAAGATTGCTTGCTTCTCCTTTGAGTAAACCTTTCAAATACTGCAATTTTTGTGCAGATGAAAGTGAACTATTTTCATGAATGGTTTTATGAAAGAGATCATAAAATGATTGCCAATCCCGAATATTTCCATCGAATGATTATCGAATATTTATACGTGGTAGCTTAAAATCTGATACCGCATGTTGAGTTGTTGAAGTTTCCAAAGAATCATTTGTATTTACCGACAAATTAATATTTAATGTCGAACGCCGAATAGCTGCATTAAAACCAGATACTACGAGATAGTATTTTTCTTCATAATCAGAAAGTTCAGATTTAAAAGAACTTGAAGTATCCTTTTCGGAAATATAATCTTCTAGCTCTGTGAATTCACCAAATAAGTGAGTGGCCCGATTAACGCGAACTTTCAATTGTTCTATTGAAGTTTGATCGTTAACTTCCTCCTTTAAGTAATTGATTAGTTTAGTCATTGATACTTTCGCTGCAGAACGTTTTTTCATCAACGTATTCAGAGAAAGTTTTTCAGTCATTATGTAGGTAATAACTTTAATTTAACTATTTAACTTAATTACTATATATATTTGCTCTATAATTCGCTTTTATATTTTATTTTAATATTAAATCACAAACCGGTCACTAATTTAATTGCATACACTGTTTGTTAAGATTATAAAAAATCAAGAAAAAATAAATAATAAAAAATAAGAGTCACAATTTAATTCAATGTTTATTTATTTATCAAAATATTTATTAAAAATCAAATGGTTTCAATGTATATTAAATAAATCAAAAAGATACTTAGCGAACACGCGGCTTCGCGTGGTGTTTTGACGATCACCTTGATGAATTCAATATTTTCTGCAAATCCAAAATATCGCTGGTTCCAATAATCCGACTCGAAGGACCAATGTTTGGGCGGACTTAGATACAGCTGCGGATGATGATGAAAATATTCCAGGCAAAAATAAGCAAGGCTCGGAACTTTTTAGTGTTACTTGGTTGACGAATCAAGCAAAAAGAGAAAGAAATTTTAACATTTAGAATTTATGTCAATTCATAATAATTTGAAATACTACATCTATATTTTAATGCACAAACTAATATTTAATTAAATGGTATAAAATTATTGTTTGAACGAATTGGTACAAAGTTCTTCTTTCTTTGGATTTTGATTGTAGCATTTGTGTTTAAAAGTTTATAATATTTTTTGTTAAATTTGATTTGTTTCATCGCGCACCAGCTATCATGAAAAAAATGCAATTTTCATGCCGTGTGATGACAGCTCACTTGTCAAAAGCAAATCCAATTCGATGATAAAGAACGACTAAGAGAGCCTCTATACGCGGCTAGGCGTATTTATAGGCAAACAAAATAACGATCGTTGCAAAATAACGATCGTTGGGGGAATAATAACAAGTCAATGAACCGATAAATTGGTTTCTAGTTTTTTCTTCGTTAATTAATGTGTACTCACTAAAGAATCTTTACCATCAACCTGTACTAAAATTGGTAGGGTATTATAAACAGAAACATTGATTATAAAACGACTGTAGGAAATCTATTTGGGAATAGCAGAGTTACGAATTAATGATATTCTTCAACGGTTTTATGCTAATTTTATAGCGATTAACGATTACAAATCGAATAAAGGAAATTACACGGGGAAATAGCACACAACCGTTTTAAGACAATTTTTTCTGAAAACTATTGTACGTAAACTATTGTAGATTGCAATTATGGGTGGAGTATAAGAAACCCTGGTTAAAGGGAAAGTTACCGATAATGCAAATTTAATGTGTGTGAGAAAGTAGTACATCTCTAAATCAGGGGTTTACACAACTGCTTCGTTGATCACCAGACGACTTAGTAACAAATCCTTAATTTTGTTGAAACGTCTACTTTTAGATAGTGTAAAAAAAATTAACCCCACCCCATTTCACACTCGTAACTCGGATTAATTTATGTTTCCTATCATTTGCGCAATATTTTATTCCTTATCCCAAAGTTTTCATGCTGTTACTAATTTTTTTCCAATTTTTGCCTGTTTTTAAGGTATCTGCACTGGTCTAATTGGTATGTAATATCTCACGCAAATTCTTATTTCAAATTAAAATAAATAATTAAAACGTGTGTAAAAGCTATGGAATATAACCTGTCGTATACTGTCTATCAGCTATGAAACCCAACATAATTCAATACTCTTTTAAAAACTAACTGGGAAAGGTACATAGTAAACATAATTTTTTTTTAAATGTAATGTCTATCTTCTTAAAAAAAACAATAAATTTCTTTCCCGTCGAAATACAAACACTATCTTATTTATTATTCACTCACTAATCTTCAAACACTTTCACACCAATTCAAATAATAATATCAAGAAATCAACCGAAAAGATTCAGCCACCAAACTAACCACACCTTTATCCAATTTTTTGTTTTCTTTCCTTATATTCAAACAACACCGAACTCAAATATTCAACAATACCAATTTCCAATTCTAGATTTTCGTTTTTCAATTCAACTTCTTTTTACAGTTCAACTATTTTCCAATAAAATGCACAAGAAAAGTTAAAAGTACAGAAAATAAATTAATGAAAAAAATATAAAATGGAAAACTGTCTATTTACTAGAGGAAGATTTTTTTTCGGGTTTAAAGCTTTTTTATTTTTGTTGTATTTTCTGAACTTTCACAATTTTCTTATCTAGGATTTTTTTTGTTGTTATTATTTTGTGTGGACACAAGAAAAACGATTAAAATGGAAAATAAAATGAAAAAGTAGATAGAGATGAGGGCGAAAATGCATGAGATTTAAAGTTATTTTATTTTGAACTGCAACAATTTTTTTTTTATTTATTTTAAATTATTTCTGTTGGTTGCGTTTTCTTTTGTTGAATTGGTCAAACGAAAGAGTTAAATTGAGCTTTTCATATTGAAAACCAGGGGTGGATTTTTTTTTGGAACTTTGAACAATTTTATGCTGCTTAGTTTTTTACTTATTTGAAAGAATTCAACCGATACAAATTCAAATAAAATGTCTATTTATTCTACTTTCGTCGCTACTGGAACGACAGTTATTGAAAATCTTTTCATCACAATGCGGGTGTTAACTTTATCTCCACGTTTACGAGTTGGATTTTCAAGATTAAGATTACCGATATCTGGAATTACAATAGACACCACAAAAAAAGTGCAATAAAATTTCAATTTTCTCTATCTTTTTTTTTTGTGTCTCTTGAAAATATCTATGCCATAGAGCTTTTATCTAACATTTACAATCATTATCGTGGTTCATTTTCTTTTCGCTCCTTCAATACTTTAGATGCTATTATTTTTATTTCGTTTCTAGAGTTTTTCATTTAACACTTAAAAGTGTTAGTTTTTCTAATATAAAAACCAATTGAAATTGAGATTGAAAAATTTATCTAATAATATTTTTTAAGAGAATTTTCTTTTCTTTTTCTGTATCTGTTTATTTGTAGAGGAAAACTTAGAAAATGAAATAATTTAAAATGGAATTGTTATTTCGAAAGGAGATTTCTTATTATTTTCTTAAATAACTTTATAGAGAATTTCAATCAAAAATAAAAAAAAAAATGAAATAGTAAGAAGTTCATCTGAAAAAATAGGAAAGACCAAAAAAAAAATTATTGAAGGAAAACTTATGAGGATATAAAGTTATTTCGATTTTAAGCAATTGTTTGTTTTCCAATTGGTTGAAATTTTTTCATTTTTTGTTTGTTTTCAAAGTGAAAAATGTTTGTATTCTTGAAGAAACATTTAATTTTGAGTTTGAAAAAAATGCGATGAAAAACTGTAAATTAAAATTATTTTGGGCAGTCGTGTTGAAATTGATTTGATGAAGATACGTGACTAAAGTTAAATATTTGTATTAGATTTTGAATATTTTTTGTTACTTGCACTATTCCGAAGTTGTTATCTAATAAGAATTAGAGCTGTAAAAAAACAAAAGATAACATCAAAACCATAGCTTCTGCTATAACCACTGCATCTTTTTTTTTGTTAAAATATGAACCATACCTTCGATTAGCCATTTTCCGGTTAACATATCTTCTTGGTAAATAATATATCACTGTTATATCCAGTTGGGTTTAATATCTATAACTTTACCTCATACGGTAATAGCAGGTATTGGAATACATATGGTAGTCACCCCCGCAAACCAACAAAAAAAAAATTAAAAATTGGCAGGAACAAAACTAAAATTTGGCTGAAAATAATTCAGCTAATGACATATTCCTTGATCATGTGACGCAACCAGGCTTGCCCGGTTAGCGCAGTCGATAGAGCATGAGTCTTAACCTCAGGGTCGTGGGTTTGGACCGCACTTTGGGCATCATCTTGTAGTATGAGGTCTGGTAGACTGGGAAGATCTATCAGTTGGTCGCTGCACGCGGGGTTTTATGGCCCGACCTCATACCAAGAAATTTAGAATACACTAATTATCTCCAACTGCCACGTCACCACTCTCCCCAAATATTTGCATTTGACAATTCATTTTAGCCTACTAAATTAGACTAAATAATTTTAAAAAAATTTTAAAAATTATAAAAAAAATTACAAAAAATTTCATATTCAAAAAAAATTTAAGGTTGGGAAAAATTTTTTAAACTACAATTAAATTAGAAAGATTGACAAATTAAAACTGTACAAAATATTTCAAAAATACAAAAAAAATTAAAAATTTCAAAAAAATTTATGAATTTCAAAAACAAAATATTCCAAAATTACAACTAACAGAAAAATTTTAAATTTTATAATTACAAAAACTCAATCAAATTTATTCGATAAAATGCCATAATTTAAAAGTACATCCAAAACTTACAAATATTTAAAAGTTACAAAAATTTATTTAAAAATTTAAAGTTTACGAAAAATTTAAAATTTGAACTAAATTGAAGATTTACAAAATATTTCAAAATTTCCAAAAAAATGTTCGAAAAATTTCAAAATTATTATTTTAAAAAACATTTAAAGTTTCAAAAAATTACAGAAAAATTAAATATCACAAAAAAATTTAAAATTTACAATGTTTTCTGAAAACTATCAAAACAAAATTTACTAAAATTATAAAATTTTTAAGGACACAAAATTTCAAAATTATTCACATTTTAGTATTTTTTTTTTTTAAATTTTGTGCTAGATTGATTAAAGTCCAGGTATTTTATTTAGTTATATACAAAATTCGTTTTTTTTGAGCAACTAAATAGCGTGCCATCATCAGAGAATATTTCATAACTAAGATTGAGGAGGTTAGCGTTTGCTGAAAAGAGATCATACGACTTTTAACCATTTTATAGATATTGTTATGAATATTGCCTGAAAGAAAAGAAATTTATTAATTTAATTGTAATTATTAACATAATTTACGATCAATTATTATTGTTGTTGTTGCGGCTGTATATTGGTTGACATGTAATTAAAATGAAACTGATCGAAGATGAGTGAGTCTAATTATCTGACTATAATTATTTGCTGCTGCTATACCGACGTTTCATGACGAACTCTGTGGGATTTTTGATGAAGCAATACATTGAAATAGCAACATGATGAGAAGAAGATAGGACGAAAACAAGATGTATATAAGGAGCATGATATTTCAACAATAAGCAGACTTCATCCTACCATACAACAAGGCTTATTCGTCAATAAAGGAATCCTGCAATTCAATGAAGATTCTTATAATTAATAATTAGTTTGTAAGTCAAATTGTGTTAAAAGATTTTGTCATAAATTAAATAAACCAAATTCCAATAATTTAGAAATATTCATATTAAGATTTTTTTTTATAATCAAATTTGTTTCTTTCTCGGCGCTTCCAAAACTTTCGGCAACCTGAAAGCAGAATAAGTTCCTCGATACCGAGATAGAAAAGAAGTATGGGGACGAAGTAAAGATGTCAGAGCTCACCGCTCTTCAGACGCAGTCGCAAAACTTGGAGTCTGTAATCAAACAGGCTTTGGAAGCAGCAGCGGTGAGGATGAGAGGTGAAATGTCTACCAGAATAGATGAAATGTTTAAGGATCTGGGCGATACCATCAAAGTCGATCTCCGAGAAGAACTTAAAACTTTAGATGGCGGCGCTAGCTTGGCATTACAGAAAAGGGTAGAAATTCAAGAACAGAACTTCACCACAATGAGTGTTCAAAAATACCAGGGTACTAGTCATCCCGTTATAGATGGTAAGAATGATCAATTCTTTTTGGCTGGTTTACCAATACCACAGGTTACTCCAACTAGAAATTTAGGGACGATGCAGCAAAAATCTGTCGTGAAGGTGAAACCATACCCGTACGAGTAATTGGAGCGATTATTACACCCAATTCGAAATGGCTTCAGCTGCAAATCAATGGGATGATGGTACTAAAGCAACACAATTGGCGTTGATGCTTAGAGACAAAGCATTGACGATTCTGAACATTCTGCCCGAACTGGACCGACGGAACTACAAGAAACTGTCAGATGCACTGAAACGCCGATTCTCGGGTGAAGAAGCGGGTGAAATAAGTCATGTACAATTATGTAGTCGCTTGCAGAAACCACGAGAAGATCTAGCAAATTTTGCAACAGATATCGAAACGCTGGCTTGGTCAGCTTTTAGGGATTGTCCAACATTGGCATAAGAAAGAATTGGCATGATTCAATTTGTAGATGGTATTGCTGACTTGGCAGTTCAGGATCTGGTACGAATCACTAGGCCTCAAAGCTTGACGGAAGCAGTGGCAAAAGCAATCGAATTTCAAGCAGCAAGGATGGCTACTAGATCTAATCGTCGAACTATCCAGAGGTTGCTGAGCAAGATAAAAAAGAAAGCACCATGGTACCAAGTCAAAGGCTGTTTAAAGACGATTTCGAACACGACGAAGAAACGTAGGAAGGTTGGAAGGCAACAATTTTCCCATTGTAGAAAATATTTCTCAGGCAAGTGCAACTATAAATCCATTGGAAAACTCCAGTCAGTCAGGCTTGCAGGGCTAAGCCTGACTCCTTCAACTGTACCATAAGCCCATGAAGTGAACACCAATTCGCCACAAGAAGACTTCGGCGGAATAACAATGATAGTAGAAGCAGAGGTAGCGGATCAAAAGTGTAAGTTTATTCTCGATACAGGTGCTTCAAGTACAATCATCAGTAGACGAATCTGAGAGAGGATTGAACCAGCTATTTAATTGATCAAGACCAACGTGGTGATGAAAACTGCGTTTTTAGAATGAGAAATTACCTGCATTGGGATGGTGAATGAAGGTCTCCTGGGCGCTCATTTCTTGTTAAAACACTGTTGTGAGATTGATTTGAGAATACCGGCATTGATAATCGGTGATGTTAAAGTTCCGATATGGTTGGAAAACATACCCCTTAGTTTCGTTCTAACAACTACTATTAAACCACAAGAAGAGTTAATACTGCGTATGGATTGCAAGCCATGGTTGAAAGCAGAGGGCTTTGTGACGTCTACCACTCCTTTAGAAGGATTGTCTATTGCTACCGGTATGAGTGATTCCCGAGATGGCATAGTCCAGGTTAGGGTTAGGAACGTCATGAATCATCCAGTCACTCTCGTTCGTGGCAGCAGCATAGCAGCAATATTGGAGGTTGAAATGGTAAGTAAGAAATTAGAAAGCGACATAGAAGAACTACCAGTACATCTCACCGGATTATTTCAAGAAGCAACACAACATCTTGATGAATCTCAGAAAGAGATGGTCACTAACCTTTTAATAGAGTTTCAGGACGTGTTTTTCAAAGGAGCAGAGGATAAAGGACAAACATCCATTGCAAAACACAAGATAAACGTGGGTAGCGCCCAGCCTATCAAACAACCACATCGACGTCTTCCTCTTAGCAAGCTGGAAGAAGTAGAAAAGCTCACTCAAGAAATGCTGGCACAAAGAATTATTGAGCCCTCCGAGAGTCCCTGGGCTTCTCCTGTTATCTTGGTAAAAAAGAAATATGGTAACACTAGATTCTGCGTGGATTATCGGCGGCTGAATGAAGTCACAAAAAAAGACTCCTTTCCGATACCCAGAATTGACGATTTACTAGATGCAGTGGCTGGTTCTCAGTGGTTCTCCACCCTGGACCTTCAGAGTGGTTATTGGCAAGTGGAGATGGAAGACGATGAAAAAGAAAAGACAGCTTTTACAACTGGAGTAGGGCTATGGCAGTTCAACGTCATGCCGTTTGGGCTTTGCAATGCGCCAGCCACATTCGAACGCTTGATGCACACAATTCTGAAGGGACCGATGAGTGCGAAGAAGCTTTTAACCAACTGATGACATCCCTTACATCAGCACCGATTCTAAGATTTGTGGTCCTAAATAAACAACTTATTCTAGACACGGATGTCAGCAATACTGGAATTGGAGCCGTGCTATTGCAGACACACGAAGATCAAGAGGTAGTAATTTTTTTATTTCAGCAAAATATTGGGAAAAGCCAAATGAAATTATTGAACAAAGACGAAAGAACTATTATCTGTTATTAGAGCTGTAGAACACTTCCATGTTTATTTGTTCGGAAGAAACTTTACCATTCGTACTGATCATGCAGTCTTAACATGGCTTGTATCTTTTAAAAATCCTGAAGGACAACTAGCAAGATGGTTAGAACGGCTACAACATTTCGATTACCAGGTAAAGCACAGACCTGGCGGCATACATGGAAATGCTGATGGGCTATCCAGACGTCCATGCTCTGAATCCAGATGCTAACATTGCGATGAAAAAGAAGAAAAATATACAAATGAGCAACGGATCTGCTATACAAGTAGTTCCAGAAGATGTTGACAATGAAGAAATAAGTAAACAGCAAGATCTCGATGACAACCTAGCAATCGTGAAAGAATGGCGCAAGCAAGAAGAAAGACCTTCTTGGCAAAATATCCGCTTCAAATAAAAATCTAAAGAGCTATTGGGCAATTTTTAACTCGTTGAAACTACAAACAAATCTGCTTTGTCGTGAATGGCAAAGTCATGACGGGAAATCATCAAAACTTTTAGCAATAATACCAGCGACATACGTACCAATCGTGTTGGTGCTTTCGCACAACTCATCCTTTGCTGGCCACTTTGGCATACGGAAAACAATCGACAGAGTACGAAAGCACTACTACTGGGTAAATCATCGAGAGGACATTGAAAACTGGTGTAAAAAATGTGACACATGTGCTGCAAGAAAGGGCCCAAGCAGAAGATGTCGTGGTGAAAAATAAAAGTACGTGAACGGAGATCCATTTGAAAGAGTGGCGATAGACATCCTGGGGCTACTTACTCCAACAGAGTGCAACCATAGAAATGTTCTTGTTGTTATGGACTACTTCACAAAATGGATAGAATGTATTCCTATTCCAGACCAAATAGAAGATAGTAGCAAGTGCTTTGGTTGATAATGTCATTATCCGATTTGGAACTCCTGTAGAACTTCATTCAAACCAAGGCAGAAACTTTGAATCCGACGTATTTAAAGGTACAATGAAGATATTGGGGATAAAAAAGACAAGAACAACACCTCTACATCAATAATCCAATGTAATGGTAGAACGTGCAAACCAAAGCATATTGGAATACCTAGCTAAATTCATTAACGATAATCATAAAAACTGGGATCAACTCTTACCCATGTTTTGTATGCCTTACCGTTCAGCAGTTCGCGAGTCAACCAGCCAGATGTCATCAATGTTGTTGATGGGACGCGAAATGAAGCTACCACTGGATTTAGTATAAGGATCACCACCAATCGGCATTGCGGGGGTTAGTCAAGAAAAAGAAGACTACGTGAAATCACTGAAATCTATTCTTGAAGCTGTACATAAGGTGGCTCGCAAAAATCTACATCAGACGGCGGAGCGACTGAAGACCCGATATGACATATCTGCAAGACCACAAGAGTTCAAAACAGGTTCGTTTGTATGGCTTTACAATCCAAAGCGCACAGTTGGACAGTGTCCAAAATTACACTGCGACTGGGAAGGTCCATACCGTATTATAAATGGCTTAATAGATGTTACATTTCGCATCCAGAAAACTCCTAGAAGTAAATGTAAAGTGGTACACATAGACGAGCTGTCAGTTTATAATGGTAACCACTCGTCAGCATAGCCAGTATTATCAGAATCTACAAGCAATCATTCCGAAGCAGAGTTACAGAAACTACAAAAATTATTGAAAGATGAAAAAAACACCACAATCATCAGTCAAAATCATAATCAACCAAAAGATGTATCCGAAGTTGTATCTTTATAGATTTATCATCATCAGCAAACGCTAAATTTAGTATCTTTTATCACCACCATGTCAAGATGTTACTAGTTGCTGTATAATCATTGAAATAAATACATCAGCATAATCATTAAGATGTCGTCATTTCAGAATCATAATTCCAATAGTATAATACCGCCGATTCTACCGCCGAAGTGGCAGACACACTTTTAAAAACTGAGGTCAATAAATTTTAACAATCAAGTCAAATTGGTCGCAATTTTATATTGAAAAGCTCATCGAACATCAAAAGTCTGATTTAAAACTCATCATAAAAAAGGTCTTATTCGGTCGAATTCTACAAATTATTGAATTAAAATCGAAAACTAAATTTCATGCAATCATTTTTGAAAAACAGATTTGCTGCAAGAGGTCTGCTAACTCGTTACGATGACCAGTTTGTTACGTATCTAAGTCCATAAGGTGATCTGTTTTCAATTTGCTACAAAATCTCTCCCGTCGATAGCCGTCTAGTCTTGAAATTTTCTAATTAGCAAAGAACTTCTAATTATATCAAAGTTATGAAATCATGCCTAGGTTTTATTCGCCTTCAAATTTAATATAAATAAAAGGAGAGAAGAACTTAGAGTATCTAGCCGAAAAAAGCAAAATCATCAGCTCAGATAAGGCAAATTAATTTAATACCAACATATTTCGTCCTTTTCTTCTTCTTCGGTATGGATCTTCAATCCAAATTATTAATAACTTTATCCATAAAAAGATTAAATCAAAACTATTTGGTAACGTATTACGGATATCCATTATAAAACGAAAAATTAAAAATTTAATTATTTAACAAAAACTGATTTAAAGTTTTCCAAATTTACTAACAAAAAACAATAAAAAAATTATTAACCTTAACATGAAAGAATTACCAACTGCAAACTTTATTCTTATATTTTAGTTTTACTATTAAAAATTAATATCAACAACAATTTTCTTACAAATTTTCTTCCTCCTTGTTTATTTTCATTTTTCAGTTTCATAGTTATCCTTACAGAAATTAAAAATTTAAACAAAACTTAAAACAAACAAAAAATTAGAAATAGAAAGTTAAAAAAATTATTACAAATAATTAATAATCCAATCTTTTGGATATGTGTTGGTGGCTCTTTGTTAAAATTTATATCCAATTAATTATTGATTAAAGAAATGATTTGCTTTCATAATTAATTTTACCCAAAATGCCATTAAAATCCTAAATTTTTAAAAAAAAAACTTACTCCTCTACGTATAAACGATAAAATACATAACACCAAAAACAAATTTCCAAGCAATAAATTTCATCAATTCAATTTCTTAATGCAACAAGAATAATTAAATAAACTCAAAACAAAACCCTAAATTTTTTTTACTTTCTTAACATCATATTGAATCAAATAACTTAAATTTTCCAATTTACTAAACAAAACAGAGCAAAAAAAAAACGCAGAAAAAAATGTAATAATAATAACAACAAATAGAAAAAGTTAGAAAAAAAAAAAAACTTAAACTTCCACAACCAATTTGGGTAGGGAGCAAAAAAAAAAAATTATTCTAACCAGACTTAACGCTATGCTTCATAAATTTTTATTTTCATTTAAATTTAACTGTTTTATTATTAAAATTGAGTTTTGTGTTATTTTCAATTTTTCTTCGTTTTCCTCTTTTTGTTCCTTTTCTTGGCTGTTTTTTTTTTAATTTTCATACCAGTTTTTGTTTTTTTATTTAGCAACCCACTTTCTTGGAATATGGTACTGAAAACAATACAAGGTGAATTAGAAAGATGGGATTGTGATGGGTGTATACAAATTTTAAATTACATTAATAATTTTTATGTGAAAACAACTGTAATTCGTCTACAAATATATATCTTGGTATTGTTCGTTTAATATTCAAAAGTGGCTTATCACTACAAACTCAAATTTAACTTTGACTTTTATTCAAATCTTCACAACATAACATACAAAATATTTTTTACTAACAAATTCTTTTAATTTTTTTAATAAACCAAAGCTTCCTGAGTATTCAAATTAAAATGCCATGAACGTACAAAGTCTTAGTTACACTTAACCTAATAGAAATGATTATTTTCATAAACATTTTGAAATTATATAATATATATGATCTCCCTCCGTTATAAAGATATAAACATTTTATCTTGATATAACTCTGCTATCATACAACTTTCTTTAAAAATGATACAAAGATAAAAATTTAACTTAAAAAAATAATTTAAATTTAAAGCTTGAGAGATAAAAAAATGAAATCAAAAGAAAATAGACTTTTATGATTTTCAAAAAGAAAATGTAAGGAAAGTTATGAAAATGATGTAGTGTTTGTTTTTGTAGACTTAATTTAAATAATTCGAAATTATTTTTTATCAGATATAGTTCTTCCAATCGTCAAGGTTAGTATCGATTTAGTGTTGGGCTCGGAAGAACTTACCCACAAATATTTTAGTTACTTACTCGCTATTTTGGCGCAGCTCAGAAACAGAACATTACAATATTACAGAATAAAGAAACAAAGAAACAAACTGTTACAAAGCTGTTTTCCCCATAAAAAATCATTTATCTAAACAACTCTTAATGCATGAATCAATGCGTGCAATACAACTTATCGTCTTTTATAGTCCAGTCATTTTAGCGATTAACCTCGGAATGTGAGATAATGGGTGAAGTGAATAAAAATAAGTAAATGCTTTAACTTGTTGTTTTTTAAGTATTTACTTATAATCAAGTGAATAAAATTTTAGCATTTACTTGATAAAAAGTAAATACTTAAAGAATAAGCAAATGCTTGAAAATTAAGTAAAAACTTATAGATTTTCTAGTAAATACTTAAAAATATGTGAATAAAAAAGGCAAATACTTTTACTTTTTAAGTAAATGCTTATTTTTTTTAAGGTAGCATATAACGATACTTGAATTTTATTATTGTTTACTTTTCGCAACAAAATGACTGCTTTTATTAATCTTCGAAAAAGAAAAATTTATTTAGAGCACCGAGATATAGATTCAGCCCGAAGTAAACAACTTTTGCGATTTAATACCGAAACTGTACAGTTTATGGCCGATTATTTTTATGGCCACGAAAAAAGAGGTGGAAAAATAAGTTCTTTTGAAAAAATTGTAGTTTTTTTGCACTATTTAAGTGATCCTGGATACCAAAATGGTGTTGCTGAGGATACCGGAGTACATCGAACTAGAGTTTGTAAGACAATTTCATTTGTAGCTGACCGGATTTATGAAAAATCACATGAATGGATTAAGTTTCCTGATAAAATAGCAGAAATAGAAGAAGCTGCAACAAAATGGCAACAGCGTTTTGAAATTCCTACCGTTATTGGTGCATTGGATTGTACCCATGTGGAAATAATGAAATCTCAACAATTTGGTGATAGGTATGTAAACAGAAAAGGGTACCCTAGCTTAAATATACAAGCAACTTGTAATTCGGATGAAAAACTTATTAGTATCGACGTCCAATGACCAGGAAGTACACATGATAGTAGAATATGGAAGCTTAGTGAAGTGTGTCGATCAACTTCACGATTCAAAGGCAAGGCATGTTTACTGGGGGACGGTGGATATGGAATAGCACCGTGGTTAATAACCCCGTATAAGAACTCCAACAGTCGAGAAGAATTAAATTTCAACCGAATTCATGCCAAAGAGAGGGTGATAATAGAAAGATGTTTCGGCCAAATAAAAAAAAGGTTTCCTATTTTGGGTAATCGAATTCGATTAAATTTAAATAAGGTTCCGAAAATTGTTGTTTGTTGTGCTGTTCTACACAATATTGGCAAGCATTTGAATGATGTGTATGATATTGAAGAAGAAATAAATGTTCCAAATATTAACAGTGAGGTGTATGATGTAGAGGATGAAGACGGGGACATACAGATACGGATGCAAGGCCAGCAAAAGAGATTAGAAATAACAAGAATTTTAAACGCTACACCTTAAAATAATAATTTGTTTTATTTCATATTACGTAACAAGTATAAATAATAAATTTGCTAAATTATAAATTTATAAATTCAGATAATTCATTTTCAATATTTTCATTGATGTTATTTGATATTCATCAAGATCATTATCGCATTATTTATCTTTTAGGCTTTACATTAAAATTGTTTCTTTTGTAATCTGCAATTTTGTCAGTTCCAATTGTTTTATTACAACCAACCTAGAGTTTCTGCTCGAGAAATCCAATCTCAAGATTCTCGAGAAAGAATTGCAATTTTGAACTCTCGAATTCTCGAGAAAAGATATTTCCACATTTTCGAGATTCCCATTTCTCGAGACAAATTGTCGAGAACCCCGAAATTTAACAAACCACCATAAATCATTCAATATTATTATTTTTTACTTAACAAAAATTGTTAATGTCAATCTGTATCACTTTCTGATTGTTAAATCTAGATGTCGATGCAAACAGTAATACCTAATACGCATTTGGGATAATATTATGTTATTTGTTATATATATTTTGGGAAAACCTATTTTTATTTCTATGGCAAAATAACCTAAGATCACCAAAATAAAGGCTTTTAATCTAATGTTTACGATAGCAATTGATGAATGGACAATAGGGTGGCCCTTAAAAACAAAAATTTTTATTTTTTGTACGGCACCCTCCCATTTCGTGTGAATACCCATTAAAATATTATTTGCAAAATCTGATATCAATCGGTCAATTCTAAGACGTGCCTCCGACCACTTAAAGTTGAGAAATTTTGTTCTGGACCCTAAAAAAAAATTTTTTTTTTTTTGTGCGACACCCTCTCATTTCGTGTCAATACCCATAAAGAAATTATGTGTAAAAATTGAAATCAATCGTTCAACTCTAAGGGGTGCCCCCGGCCACTTAAAGTTATGAGGTTTGGTTGTGGCCATTACAAAGAAAAATTTAAATTTTTTGTACGGAACCCTCCCGTTTGGTGTCGATACCCATAAAAATATTATTTGTAAAATTTGAAATCAATCGGTCAACTCTAAGGGGTGCCCCCGGCCACTTGGAGTTGAAAGGTTTTGTTGTGGCCATTATAAAGAAAAATTTAAATTTTTTGTACCACACCCTCCAATTTGATGTCAATACCCGTAAAAATATTATGTGCAAAATTTGAAATCAATCGGTCAATTCTAAGACGTGCCTCAAAGTGGTGGGGGTCACCAAGCACCTGCGTTTTTGAAAGATTCATAACATCTGTACTTTATAATCGAATTTGGTACGGTTCAAATCAGTTCTGCATCCCAACTTCCTGTTTGTCACTTCCGGTTAAAATTTGTTTTTGCTTTTTCTCGTACAAAAGAATTTATGTTTGCTGGGATAATACTGCTTTGTTTAATATTTTTATAATTAGAACTACGCGAAATCTTAAACATTGGTTGGCCATTTAATTAAAGTATTTCATGGATATTAGCTATATATCCAGAACACTATATTTCCAGAGCTGTGGTGAAGTCAGCCTATGAATCAACGTCGCAATATTTTTTTTTAATTTTACAAATTAGATATAGATATAATGAATTACTTCGGTCTGAAAGACCTAAGTATTACATTCATGAGCTCAAAGTGAAATTCTTACCCTCATTTTTTGGCATTTCTTGACGTTTTAGGACCTACTGACTTTAAAAAAGCAAAAAAAAAAATGTGTGTCTGTCTGCCGGCCGGCCGGCCGCCGTCATTACCTACGCTGCAGAGAAAACCGCTGTGGGAATTTCAAAAATTTTTTTTTCTAAAAATAGGTATACTCAAGGGAAAGGTCCGAAAGGACGCTGTCATCGATAACTGTAACGAAAGTGTGTCAAAAAAATCATTATCTGAGTCAAAAATAGCAAATATTCATATTTTTGACTTAAAAAACGTTCATTTTAAGTGATTACGAGTAGGAACGTTAAATTTGGAGAAGTCGGGATTGGTATGTGAGATCAAAAACTAGATTATTGCATTATAAGTTTGTCAAAAAAATGTTGTCAAGTGTGTCAAAAGAAAGATTTTTATTTATTTTTTTACCCAATTTTTTGGGAAAAAAATAATATTAATTGTTTGTTTGAAATGAAATTTTATTATTTTTATAGAGAATTATGGCATTATAAGTTTGTCAAAAAAATAATGTCAAGTGTGTCCAAAAATGATTTTTATTTATTTTTTTAGCCAATTTTTTGGAAAAAAAAATGTAGCATGCAGCAGGAGAAAAGGAGAAAAAATGTAGCTGTTTTTATGACGTAAATGTAATTGAAAATGAAATTGGACATGGAAATTTTTGAATTTGTTAAAGTTTTTGAAATATTTTTGGAATTTTGAAAAAGTTTGGATTTTTAATTTTGTAATAATTTTTGCAATATGTTTAGAATTTTGGAAAAAGTTTTAATTTTTGATTTTGTAAGAATTTTTTTAATGTTTTAGAATTTTATTATAATTTTTGGAATTTTGATAAACTTTCAGTGTTTGATTTTTTAATAATTTTTGCAATATTTTTAGAATTTTGGAAAAAGTTTGAATTTTAAGAATTTTTCGAATATTATCGGAATTTAGAAAAAGTTTAAATATTTGATTTTATTCTAATTTTTGGAATATTTTTGGAATTTTGAAATAGTTTGATTTTATTTAATTTAACAATATTTTTGGAATTTTGATTATAATTTTCCGGCAACGTATTGATGTTTCGTTTTAGTTTTGTAATAAATTTTTAAACAGAGATAGAAAAATACTTGTATTTTAACAAAGAGTTATGTTTGATATACATCGCTGCCCAAAACTAAAAACCATGTCCTCATAAAAGTTTTTTGCCGAAAACTATATCAAAATCCTTAACCCAGGCCGAACTCTTGATATCTCAGAGCTGTGAGATTTCAGCCCCTCCATATTTTAACATTAAAATCCCGACTTCGAAATATAACTAGATCTATTTATATTTAATTACAAATCACAACTCTACTCGAAGTTTAAAAATAAGTTGGCTATTTATACATTAAAATTTAACCTAAACGAGAGAGTATATAAAATTTGATTCCATAAACATTTTTTTTTTCGAAATTAATTAACCCAACATACAAAATTACATCAAAAGAGAGACACAATATATATTAATTTAGACCACCCCCTATTCATATCATTAAATCGATTTGCATATATATAAATTTGATAATAATCAATTTAATGGGGGTGTCAACATTGATTATCACTAACATCTATTCAAACAAACTTTTTGGCGATGAAAAAGGATCACTGTTATAAATGAAAAATAAAAAATACATTAATAAGATCAGCTGTTTTATATATATGAAATTTATATACTTCTGTTGTTGCATATATAAATTTATAAAATCACATGTTTGATGGAGCGATCAAAAGGTTCTTTGTATTGTTATTATATAAATGACAAAGTATGTTAGTAAAAAACATGTAACGTTGTAGAATCATGGATGGAAAATGGAAGGGTGTTTTACGCTGGAGTTAGTCTTTGCTGCTAGTCAAGTCTTTGCTTTTAACTGTCAAGCCCTAACTCCTTGTTAGCGCATTTACACAGAACTTAAATTGTTCTGTATTTGATTGTAGACTTTTTTCAAATGCTACATGTTGGACATCACACAATTAGTGTGCATAACAATATAATCAACGACTGCACTTCAAAAACGATGATGATGTTTAAAATGGATACTTGCCCGCGATCTTTTAAATTTGCGACCACAATTTTTGTTTTTAACTATGGGAGGCAGGAAATTTGTTTTAGAACACGAGGGTAACCTTGTCCGACAAATATGTGTCTGCTATTGTCGAGTCTGACAATCCAAACATTCCAAAATATCAATTGTTGGACTCGACAATACCAGACAAATTTTTGTCGGATAAGGTTACTTTCGTGTTCTAAAACGAATTTTCACCCCCCATCCCATAGTTAAAAGAAAAATGTGGTAGCAAATTTACAAGATTGCGAGCAATCGGCATTTCTCGCAGCTTGTCGAACAAAAAAGCGGCCAAATCAAGGAAAATAGCAGAACAAAAGTTTTCGAACTAGCAAAGGGCAGGCGCATCACGAAGTATAAAATATGTGGTATTCTTCAAATAAAATCGGATTGGGCCCATGGACTATACGGCTATTTAAAACTGTTTAAAAATCTAGAGTGTTACGAAGTAGTCTGGTGATCAACGAAGCAGTTGTGTAATTCCATGATTTGGAGATACACTACTTTCTCACACGCATCGAATTTGCATTGGCGGAGACTTTCATGATTGTTTTCGTTTTTCCTTTAACCATATTTTCGTAAACTCGAACCGTAATTGCCATCTACACTAGTTTCCGTAAGAAAAAAGATTGTCCTAAATAGTTGTGTGCTATTTCCCAATATAACTTCTTATATTCGATTTGTATTCGTTGACCGCTGGAAAGTTGTCCTAAAGGGGTTGTGCCATATCATTAATACACAATCGCGCTAGGTTCAAATATTAATCTTACAATCATTGTTCTTCTATAAATTTGGTTGTAGTTTCCAATACCCGGTGGTAATAAGAATTCCTTAGTGGATACACTAATAAATATAATTCCCAATAATCGTTTCATAATAGATGTCTCTGTTCATTGTTCCCTTCCAGTTATAGTACAATAGTGAAGACACTTTTAGTACACATATTTATCGAACGAGATTGTCCAATAAAGACTTATTTTGTTTATTGATTTGTGATGTAAAAACGGTCGCTACTTTGGCTATAAATACGTCTAGCCGTGTATAGAGGCCCTCTTAGTTGATTGCCATTGTTAGAAATCAGTTGATTTCTACTTTGACGTCTGAAAATAATAAGTAAAATCTCAATTTTGTTCTTACATGATTTGATTAAAAAAAAATTAAAACTTAAAATTAGTCACTTATGATGGAAATAGTTAGTATTTTTTTAAATTACTCGGCTTGTGATATTAAACTAAAAAGAAAATTTTTCGTGTTATTTTTGTTATTTATTTTGTATCCGAGATTATTATTAACCATCATATAGTTAAATTATTAAAAGGCTGATAGTGGCCATATTGTTAAGTTACATGCTAAAAGATATCGCCGTAATAGTAAATTTTTATTATAAATACGGCATGTTTTTATTTATGCTAGCTCATAAGTGATTTGAAGAAGAAAAAATAATAAAACTGAATCCAAATATATGCAAAAAAAAATATTAAAAATCTTAAAAGCGAGTGTATTATTTACTGACACGACCCAGCTATAACACCGATAGGAATAATACCAATTATACCTCGGTACCAAAAAGGGGCAGTTTAACCTTTGCTGTTGTTTTATTCCGGCAAGGAACATGGCGGGTTAAGGCAGACACCACGAATTGGAAGAGCGGGAGTTGTTCACATCATGGGGTAAGTCATAATTTACTATTATTTTATTTACATATATGAATGATTATTGATAGTATGTAGGTGTATGAGTGAGTGATTATCAATGTGTGGATGGGAATAGCCCTATATGTAGGACTGAATCGGTATTTGGGCAATCAAAAAAACTTATTGTCAAATGATTATTTAATACTTTCTTTGTAGTAATGCAATTAGTAGATTTTCAATATAACAAGGTATTGGACGAATTGGACCGCGTGTCTTATAACGACAGTGTGTGTTGTACGACTACAATAACTAAATTATTCATACATAATATAAATCAACCAGACGTCCCAAATTGATATAAAGTATATTGTGCGCATTAAAGTTATAGTCGATAGATATGTAAGTTAAGATACTTTGTTGTATTAGTTTGCTAGGTTTTTTGGCTATTATTTTAATATTAAAACACAAATTTTCTGGATTTAAAGCCAATTTTATTTTTATTTTTATTTTTTCAATTTCACTGACGTTTCGATCTTCCTTGAGATCATTTTCAAAGTAAAAGTTTTAACATAAATTGAAGCTAATTTTCTTACAAAATAGAATACAAAACAGGTAAATAATAACTATTATGACTAATTATAAATTTTAACACATAAATATTTAAGTCTATGAGTGAGAGAGAGACAGAAATGGGGTTAAAAAACAAAACAAAAAAACTACAATTAGCAATTAGTGTTAGAGGTAGTTGACAGGAAAGGGGGATGGGATTTTAATAGAGATTGAAAAAATAGGAATATCATTCATATAAAAGTTTATTGTTTCAAACAATATTGTCGTATACATGTTGTAAATATTCTGTATCCGTTTGTTTATTGATGTTATTTTTCGATTTTTTTATATAGATCATTTCTAGAATTGACCTTTTTCGGTAATTTTGTTCTTTATCTAAGATCTTTATATTTTCTAAATTAATTGAGTGTTCCGTATTTTTAAGATGTTGAGACAACGAGCTTTTTCCGTCATTATTCTGATCTACCATCTTCTTTGCGTCATATGAATGTTGGTATAAGCGTGTTTTAAGTTTTTGTTTAGTCTGGCCTACATAATTTACTCCACACTCACATGTTACCTCGTAAATTAGATTTGCTTGATCTTCTTTTGGTATTTTAGATTTAAGATTTGAAAAGACTTTATTACCTAAGCAACATGTTGGGCGTCCTACTACTTCTATGTTGTAATTATTTAAAAGATGTTTGATTTTATGAAAAAGGTGTTTTACGTATGGTACGGAGATGTATGTAATTTTTTCTTTATTTTGTACGGAACTGCTATTATTTGGAGTATTGTTAATAGGATTGTTATTATGTCTGAATGTTGTGATTTTGATTGTCTTTTCTATTAGTTGCTTAGGATATCTATTTTCCAACAATGTGTTGGTTAGAAGTTTGAAATTCTCTTTATGAAACTTCTTGTCAGATAAGATCAATATTTTTTGTGTTAACAAAGATATGGTATTTCTCTTATAAGACATGGGTAACGCTGATTCGAAATTCAAATATCTACCCGACCATGTTGGCTTATGGTACCAATTTGTTAACACTGTTCCATCATTTTCATGTATCACCTCTAAATCCAAAAACGCTAACTTATTATTATTTTCTACTTCAACTGTGAATTTAATGTGTTCATTGAAATTGTTAAAGTCTTTTAAAAAAGTATCAATTTTTGATCGAGGGACGGCTGTTATTATATCATCTACATATCTACAATAGAATGGTATATCGAAACTACATCTTTCTAAAATAGAATTCTCTATATATTCCATAACCAAGTTAGCTACCGCTGGACTAACTGGTGAACCCATGGGCGAGCCAAAAATTTGTTTATATATTTTGTCATTGTATTTAAACTCACAATTGTTGAGTATTAAATCTAATGCCTCTACAAATTGGTCTCTTTTATATTGAAAAAATAAAAATAAAAATAAAATTGGCTTTAAATCCAGAAAATTTGTGTTTTAATACTTTGTTGTATTAAATTATTTTTTTTTTGTGATTGGATTGTTCTAGAATAGAAATAAATTAACGTGTTTTTTTGAATATTATTTGGCAAACTAAGGAGACTACCTTAATCTGAGAATTGTTTGATAATACAATATAGTATTCAAACAGAACACAACGATTGGTAAATCAATATAATTCTGTATTATCACTAAAAAGAAGAACAAAAATCCTAGGAATGATTGCACCATCACTGCAAAATCTACCTTTTGATAACTTTGATCACATCTGCAGTTATTTAGCGTTAAGTGATGATATGATAAAATCAAGATTAGAGTAAACCACCTTGACTGCCACGCTACTTCAGTTTCCACTAAGTTATAACAATTACGGAAAGGTGAAATATAGTTCGTAACATTGGAGTTTTTTTTAAATTAAAATAGGAGAGATATTGAAAGAATTTTTGGCTATATTTGGATCTCGCATAATAAGCTCACGCATGAATCTGACGACTCTGATATTTAGCGTATTTCGGCAATCGTACAACTATTTGCCTATCTACACGATGTTTGTATGCTTAAATTACAATCAGTTAAAATCAACTTTGTTAAAACGAAAATAAAGAATTTGAGGTAGCAAGCAATTACGAAGACATGGGTTGTAAACAAAAAAAAAATGAACAAAACAACTTGACTAAATTGGATATGTATCAAGCACGTTGCGATATGATACAATTGTGTCTTGAACACTTGCTTAATCAAGTGACCTCAATAAAAGTTGGTTGTTTAACCGATTTCAATACTGAAGATACCGTATGGATGATGGTGTGTATGAAGGTATGTGTCTTTTTGCTTGTGTGTGTGTGAGTGTAAGTGTGCATGTAAGTGTAGGCAGTACGAGAGCGAGTGCATGTGTGAAAATCATGGGGTTGCACGTGGTGATCGTGGTTCGTTCGTACATGGGGGTCGCCAGAGTCTGTTTACTTCACTTACCTTTTTTTCACATCTGTTCTTATCTTATGCTACGCGTACGAATTCGGTTATTTGTGCTGGAGCAGCAGGTATTCTTCTCTCGACCCCATAGGCTGCAGCTAGTCTGGGGCTAAAAATAATCTCGCTAGGTACGCGGCCTGCTACGCCACTTCGTTGTTAGTCAACGAAGCCACGCTTCATTACAAGAGCGATATGTGGTCAGTGAATCAAAACCTTAGAGGCGTATCATTTATTCGTTAAATATTGAACAAGGTAGATGGAAATGCTGATGAATTATCAAGACTAGTATTACAAGTAAAAGGCAAGCATTAGTCAGATTCGAAATTACTACCTGATGATGAGGAAATTATTGAACTCAAAAGGAAAGATTATTAGAAGATCTTAGTTCTTGCACTCGTTAATCGAGATTGAGGGGGAAAGGTTGTAAGCTGCCAGTTATTTCTGATACAGCAAGTGATTTTCACTATATTATTCGTAAAATTGCGCCAAAAACCACCAGTAGAAAATGTTAGAATAATAATTTTAAGTTTGAGGTTATATGTTAATTTTGAAACGAAAAAACTAATAAAATTAGTATTGATACTAGCCCCATTATATCTTTATAAAAGACACAACAAATTAAAATCAACTAAGCGTTTCCGTTCAGCTAAATTAAGTTCAAAGTGTAGAAATGTAACGGATGCTATAGTACAGCAAAACATGTATAAATATTTTGATGATCATGTAAACAACTACTAATTTTTTGTAAATTAATTATTATTTGCTCAATGATTGTATAACTGCATTATAAAATTAATATCACAATAATAATCAGAAATAAAATTCAACTTATTTCCTTCCTATAAGTGTTCTTGATAAACATACAAAAAGAAATTAACTTTTCATAAAAAAAAAAATTATATAACAAAAAAATTTGTTTCCATAAAACAACATAATTTATTTTCAACGACATGCAATTTGTTATACCAGTAAAATTATAAAAAATACGTATAGAGAGCCACAAAAATTAAACTACTTCAAAACTACTTAACCTCTAAAGTTTTTACGTTTCAAAGAAATTTTTAATTTATTTCTCAATATTTTTTTTTTACATTTCGTTTTGTGTAATTTAATATGTAAATTGCAGGAATCAGAACCCAAATTTAATTTTTTTTTACATTTGGTTGTTGTTTTAATTGACAAAACAATTATTATGCTACTTTTATTTGCTTACAAACGATTGTAATCCTTAAAAGATCTATGATTTGTACCTTGTCTTCTCCTTAGAGCGTTGGAAAAAATTAATCTTAAATTCTTTGAACAAGGTAGTTCGTTTCTACTTAATAAAAATCTTTATAAAATTTAGATAAATTTTAAAAGCTCACCATCTACCAGTCTAAAACTTTTGGTTCACTCTATGTGCAGGGAAAAATTTAAATAAAATGGAATTAAAAATAATTTTTTGGTTGCAGATTTTAAATTTAATTTCTTCATTAAACCACTTCACTTTAAATATGCACATAATAAAAAAAACGAATTTCAAAAAATTAAATGAAATATAAAATGCTAATGAATTTCATTGAATAAACATTTTTTTTTATTAATTTCAGTGGTTTTTCTTAGCTTTTCATCTTTTTTGTGGATAAATTAAAAAATTAATAAAAGAAAAATATAAAATTATTAAATGGCGTTCATCCTTTTTACATTGAAAAATTATACCAAAAAATACTAATTTCCTTGCTTTTAATATCAATAAGGAAAAAGGAAAAATGGTTTTTGATGGATCTTGCTGGATGTTCTAGCAACTTTGAATTTTTATTTAATATTAAAGGTCAAGATGGCATAAATTATGAATTAAGGAGATAAAATATTCTTATTGATTTATTGAATTATTTCGGACGTCGGTTTTATTTGTATAGAAACGTTATGTTGATTAAAAGGTTGATTTTAAGCTTGACAGTAACAACAATTTACAAGCAAATAAACTCTCTAGAATTAATTTTCAAAAATTTCCTTTTTCATTAAAATTACAAGAATATCTCAAGCACATCAATTCGCACAAGTATAGGTCTAATTTTTCGGTCAATGATTGGCCAAAATAAAGAAATTTAACTAAAAGAATATTTTCCTAAAACTGTTTTTTAGAAACCATATATCATATTGGAACAGCTTTGATTATGTTTAGGTGAACCTAAAATTTATTTTAAATCAACAATTTCCGTCCCGGTCGAAAATATATGAATAGAACATTTTATGAAAAATTATTTCCGAGCAAGAAATTTTTGTTTTAATTTATTCAAACTATTGTAAAAATTTAAATATAAAAACTTTTATGTTTGTCGCAAAAAGTATAATTTCCTTTTTTGATAAATAAAATTATATGAAAATTTATTACAATTACCAATTAATTACAAATAATAATAATGAATTAATTTTTTTGATTTATGATTTTTGATTATTTGTTAGAATTTAAAATTTTAACAAGATTTTATTTGGAGTTTCAAATTTATTTTATTCAACCATAAAAATTTGTTATTGGTTCAATTAAATTACCGGATATCGGTTAACTTTCCTTCCGATTGTTGAAAATTTTGTGCTATTGTATATGAACTTGTGGAGTTTGAATTCTCTATCTAGAACGAACATGTCAAAGTTTTGATTTTTTTGAGGTATCAATGAACAATTACCGCCTTTAATCAAATGGTTTTAAATATTAGTCCAGTCATTTTAGAATTTTTAGGCCCCAATCTGCGGAAAAAATTCCTGTTGAGCTGAATTTTTGTATGCACTTTTGTTACGGCATTTTAATGAATATGTGAAAAATCGACATTGATATCGTGCCGGCTAAAAAAGTTTTGAAGGTCAAAAGGTCGCGAAAATCAGTTTTCCGCGAATATCTCGCGACCTATTGGTCAGAGGCAACAGAAGTCAGAGCAAAAATTGTTTATCGTGAAAGTATCTACAAAAAATGATTTGGTGCATTTTTCTGAAAGATCATCCGTTTTTGGAGTAGAACAATTTTTTGTAGTCGAATTTTAAAAAAATAACTAAGATCGTTCGTTTTTCACCTATAACTTCTTCAGTTTTGATTTAAAAAAAAGAATTTGTCAACAATAGTTGTAGATCTTAAAAAAATACATCGATTTTTCTCTTTATTCATGCAAAAAAAATTGTTTTCAAGCTTAAAAAGAACGACTTTTTGTAGTCGAATTTTAAAAAAATAACAAATATCGTTCGTTTTTCGCCTATAACTATTTCAGTTTTGATTTTACAAAAATATTTTGTCAAAAAAGAGTTGTAGATCTTAAAAAATTACATCGATTTTCTTCTTTGTTCAAGCAAAAAAAAATTTTTACATGCTTAAAAAGAACGATTTTTTGTAGCAGAATTTAAAAAAAATAACTAACATCGTTAGTTTTTCGCAAATTTTTTTTCTTGAACGAAGAAGAAAATCGATGTATTTTTTTAAGATCTACAACTTTTGTTAACGAAATTTTTTTGTGAAATCAAAACTGAAATAGTTATAGGCGAAAAACGAACGATATTTGTTATATTTTTAAAATTCGACTACAAAAAATCGTTCTTTTTAAGCTTGTAAAAAAATTTTTTTTCCTGAACAAAGAAGAAAATCGATGTATTTTTTTAAAATCTACAACTTTTGTTGACTAAATTTTTTTTTTAAATCAAAATTGAAACAGTTATAGGCGAAAAACGAACGATATTAGTGATTTTATTAACATTCGACTATAAAAAATCGACCTCTTTTAGCTTTAAAATTTTTTTTTCGTATAAACAAAGAAAAACTCGATGTATTTGTACAAGATCTACAACTTTTGCTCACACAATTTTTTTGTAAAATCAAAACTGAAAAAGTTATATGCGAAAAGCTGATTGTATCTCGTTTTCCTTGCCCTTTGAACATAAAAAATAAAATGGCGAGTGGTAAAATTTTTTTTAAAAATCTGAAAAAATTTAGGAATACTTTTTAGACCATAAAGAACCTAATTCCGGTACGAGGTTGTGACAATTAAAACAAAGCTGATATGGTGGGACACCCTAAAATATATATATATATATATATATATTAGTATAAGTTAGTAAGTAATAAGTTTATTTTTTGTTGTATTTTTCAGTTTTTAAATAAAAAACTCTTCAGTTTTAAATAAAAAAACCTTTTATTACATATCCATGGATTATGCCTACTGTGGAAACCATGTAAAAAAACGCGCCTTGCATTCTACCTCGAGGGTGGTGCGGAAACGAGTGCTAAATCATAATGTAGTCGTTTTCTCAGCGCTCTACTCCTAAAACGGTTGATCTTACAGAAAAATGCACCGAATCATTTTTTGTAGATAATTTTATGATAAACAATTTTTGCTAAGACCTCTGTTGCCTTTGACCAAAAGGTCGCGAGATATTTGCGGAAAACTGATTTTCGTGACCTTTTGACCTTCATAACTTTTTTAGCCGGCACGATATCAATGTCGATTTTTCACATATTCATTAAAATGCCGTAACAAAGGTGCATACAAAAATTCAGCTCAACAGGAATTTTTCCGCAGTTAAAACCTAAAATGACTGGGCTATATCATTGAATGCAATTACACAGTTTCAGAGAAACAAAATAAGGTGTTTTTCAAAATCGATTAATACAACAAATAATAAAGTAAATCATTTCATTTCATTAAAGCATCTACAATAAAATACACAACAAAAAATCAAACAACCATAAATGCTGGTATTTGAAAGATTTATGTTTACGACAAAACTTCAATACTCATGGCTCATATTACTGAAATATTTTTGTCTATACGACGACGAATGAGAAAATTTTTATATTAAATTGACAACAATCATAAACTACTCTAACTTTATATCTTTATATTTTTTATGCTCAAAGTATTATAACTCATACCCATTCCAAGAAAATCCAACAGTTTTTTTTATGATTTCCTTAAAGTATTTTTTTCCTCCAAAATTCTCGTTCATATAAAATCAAATCCAACTGGTGGTGTTATGAAATAGTTTTATGTTTGAAGCTTAAGTGAAATTGAATTGAATAAAGAATGTTGTTGGTAAAAAATAAAGATTGTGCCCAGTGTAATCGTATAACTAGTAGTAAGATAGGGTCATTGGAAAAAAATGTAATAGCAACACTAAATGTACCGAGATTTTATTATCACCTTGACATAAATCTCACACCATTAAACGATGTCAGAGAATTTTGTAATTTCTAGCAAAACCAACATAAATAAATCCTTTTAAAATTGTATTTTTCAACAAAAAGCCCTTTTTCATAATATTTATTTTTATTTGATAAAGAAAAAACGCCATGGGATATCATCCAGCAATCAGGGCTTTCATATTTTTGTCGCGTAAATGCCATTAAATAAAATGCGAATAAAAACTCAACAATATGATAAAATGTTTATATTGTTGCTTTTCTGCGTTTTTTTTGTTTTCTTATTCCAATGAAATACTAATTCAAGATTTATATATTATTTTTGTGGCGCTTAAGAGATGTAAGAATGAAAGCAACATTCACACTTTAATTCAAAATATTACTGAAGATTTTAGTCTTAGTTTTGTTTTCTTCAAACGTAACAAGATAAAATAATATATGGATATATATATGAACAAAGATTTTGTTGTATTTAATATAAATATTCCAGTAACCTTAGTACAAGATACTTCATTTTGAAAAATAGGGTGGTGCAAATATGATTTTAAAAAGCCAAATACCTCACTATTAGTGTGAATATTGACGTTTTAATTCATTTTTCCAAAACGGTTGCTAAATCAGAAGACAGAACAACACCAAAATGGTTAAAAACTAACCAAATGGTTATTACAAATCAATTAGTCGAGTGCTGTTGAATTGGAAATGTAGGAAAGCGACACAGGAGGACGAACTACGAGTATGACAAAGTCGTTGCCACCCCTATGCTTTTGTTGTGGCGTTTCACAACATCGCAGCCCTCGTTAAATCAAAACATTTTATATAATTAAAAAAAAAAAAAGAAACCAACAAAAAAGGAGTCTGTCACGGGACACCCAGCAGATGTGAAACATAAAGTTGATACTAAAATTTATAAAATAATTTTTTTTTAAATTTTACCAAACAAACGCATTTATAAAGACACATACAAGCGCAAAACCCATTAAGAGGTAAAATATGGCTAGAAGGTGACAGACCGTAATAGCTAGTTACTTCACAGGAAGAACTCTGGTGTATAATACCGAAGCAGGTACGAAGAAGTACAAAGTTACCGGGGTCAGGGGGGAGAAGGGCCAACTGTATCCAAACCATAATCAACTTTATTCGATGGCTATATGGGAATACAGGACAACAGGTAGCCGATCAGAAAACGTAAGTCGTACTAATGGGTAGCAGAAAAATTGTGGAAATATCGGCGAGCACGATTGGCGAACATTTGGCGAGCATGTCGCAATCGATTTTAATTAAAGATACCTACGGTATCTATTTTCCAAGGGTTTTTAAGTTTTTAAAATGATACAGGAATGTACGGACTAAAACGCGGACTCGGAACCGCCTAACGAAAGATCTCTAATAAAAAAAGACTACCAATTTATTTACACTAATTTGTTATTACAACCAAATCACTAACAAAAATTTAGCTTCACAGAAAAATAATTTAAGCAGCACAAAAACAAATTAATCAAGAAAAATCATATAAATTAAAATGCATAAGCTTACATTAATTAAATGTTGAATGTTGACCCACTGTAAATCGCTAGTATCCTCAATAAATTGGCTAGGTGCCTAACATCAACAGATGTCAATGCTATTTCTTCTTTCCCCAAACAAACTCTTCCAAACAAAACTTTTAATCCCATGCAAAAATGTCTTTCCTTTTCCATGCAATCCATCTCACAATATACCCGGCATTACATAATTTTCAATAATAGTACATATATTTCCTTTTAATTCTATATAAAATATCTATATTATCTACTCGCTGCACATTATACCGGTCAACAAATTTTGTTGCATATAAATAACATCAACAAACTATCAGCATCCTCAATGCATGTATTATTTATTTCTAATCAACAGACGTAATTTGCATCTTCGACGCTATAATTTAACCAATTTCGCAGTTTCCAATAAAGAAATAGGTAACTTTAATTTCGAACACTAAGCAGTTTAAAAAACTACTTTCACAAGAAAATAAAAATATTTCTTCAACTATGTAATTCTTTTTGTGTATTTTATTTATATTCAACAATAAATTTTTATAATTTTAACACAATATCATTTTTCTTTATTTTCTTTTTTCTTTTACATTAAACCGAATTTTCTTTATACCATGGTTGAGAACATTATTATTTTAATTTAAAATTACAGCTCAAAAATTTGAAGAATATTTCTTCTTTATATATTTTTAAAAATTAAATAAACATGAGGGAGTAAGAGTTGACTCGCATCTTTTTAACTCGTCGTGCATATGATTGCATACAATGCAACAAAACCAGTTAATAACAGATTGTTTCATTTTTTTCCAAAACGTTTTTCCTGTTTTTCTATCGATTTATAAAACATAAACAAAAGTAAGAGCCACCCGTTTATCCTTTAAGAATCAAGCAAAAAGAACTGAAAACGTTAATGTATTGCGACACTCATTTCTTTCTCTGTTTCTTTATTATAATAAAATGAAAGAGATAAATTTAAACGTTAATAATTCTTCTGTTTCGTGTTTATATAAACAAGGAAAATAAAAAAATTCGATAGAATGCAAACGTATAATCAAAAACTATCATAACCTTGATGTTACAGAAAAAGTCAGGTGTGCCGATGATTATTAATAAAAATGATAATGAAAAAATGCAAAGTAGTCATATTATAAGCAAGAAAATGGAAAAATGTGGTGGTTGAGTGGGAATTTAGTCTTTACTGGTAGTGAGCCGCGGCCGTTGACAACAAAGATCTAAATTCCTGTCAATCCACCTGTACAGAACTTAAATTTGTTCTGGAGTTGATATAGATTTTCTTATAAATGCTACCTGTTAAATATCATATAATTTGGCAAGCATAACAAGCATCAGAGGTATCTTGGAGTCATTCTGCCATATACTCAAATATCACAGCATCATAAGTAGGGCTGCTCTTGCCAATCATTGGCGGCCCTAGACAGCCGATCAGGAAAATGTTTGTTGGTGTTAGCACATCAATATTGATGCATTCGGCACCCATATGGGTCTCAGTGGTGAAAACAAAACGCCACCTTATGTTAAACCTATCAAAATGGTCTACAGACTGACATCGTTGCGCATATGCTGTGCTTTCCGCTCGGTGTCTGATGAGACCATAATAATTATTATATTATTATTATATTAGAGTAGGATGCGATCGATATTACAGCAAAGGCTCTCCATATAGCAACACAAAATGACAGTGACCAACAAACACGAGAAGACTTCATCAAAGATCTCTGACGTAAAAGCATGGACAAGAAGGAAACAAGTTGACGTCAACCATTACTTGACGCAAATGATCGCAGATCATGGGTGTTTTCGTGAGTACACCCATGCTAATGAAAACTGAAACTAAATTACGTCAGACTTGCAAAATGTTTACCATCCGTCTACAGGGTTCACTCCTGATTTGGTCGCGTTTGGATGTAACCGAGTTAACATGGTTCCGAATACCAAATCCTCCGTGATATTCATCACATTTCTAGACAGCATTCATGCGCCAGTACAGTGCTGACAACCTCGCTGGTATTCAAGAGGCCGTCCTTCATCACCTGCACACCGCTCATCAAAACATCTCTCATCGGTACAATTTTCAGAGCAATACTCGCATTCTTCACCCTCAACAAGGCGTTTACGTTCGAAGCTTTGTCCAGAGTGATGCGACTCGTAATTTCAACGCCAAGCTCGCTCCGAAATTTATTCCCGCAAAACTTACTCGACTTGCTGGGACCGTGGCATTTGAGGTGGAAGCCATGCAGGAGAAAGCTTGGATGTCTACAATATCAAGGACATCCACTCTTGAGTGTTTCCATCTTTCATTTCGTCCATTGCGCTTCTCTACTCTTTTGAAGGTTGTGTGGAGATTCTAAATTCTTTTCTTAAGTTTTCTATCTTCTCATTCTATCCGTTTCTTAATTTTTTTTTATCTTGCATGTTTTTTTTTGTTTCAGTTTCACTTTCATCACCAGTTGTAAAACATAGTCCAAATACATTTAATAATGCTAGTTTTAAGCCCGGCTTGAGACATTCTCAGGGTGTGGGACGTCCCCACGATTTGTGACGAAGGAAATCCCAAACAGCCTTTCGTGCTCATTTCTTTACTTTTACTTTCCTCCGTCACAAGGTACCCCATTCCAGATTCCACAAATTCCCATGTTTCAGTTTTGCAATCTTGTAAAACATTTTTATTAAATTAGATTAATTTTAAACGGTCTGAAAATTCTCCAATATCGTTGTTTTTCACATTAAAACTAAAGCTCAGTTTTTTGTGAAATTCTTCTTTTTCTGAAACTTGATAAATTCTTTATTTTAACTGTGGGAAATCTTAACTATTTCTGGAATCACTTTTATTTTGGTTGTTTTTTTGATCAATATTATTACAAGTTTACAAGTTACTACAAGTATTACACTCGGATAACACCGAGGTGTAAATTTTGGTGCGATTGTTTTGGTTTGGACTTGTGTTTTAGATTTTGAGAAAGAACAGGTTGAATATTTGGACGGTAATCCAAAGAAAAGAAATACGGTCGTTTTATTTTATTTTTTTTTTTCGATTCTGTTTTTTTGAAATCTACTGTGTTTTTTTTCTGCATTTTTCGTTTGTTTTCTTTTAAGTGGATAAATTTCAATATTGTGAAGGAAAAGAAAATTTAATTTATTTTGGAAAGATAGCTATTTTGTGTTTAAAACTGAAAAGTAAATTTAATGTTTTGAAATTATTGCTACTTTAAAATATAGCTAATATGAGTTTAAATATCGATGAAAGAATAAATAAAATCTCGTTAAATAAAAAACTGGAGTACTATTGTAGATATTGGTTTTTTTGTTAACTACTGGAATGGGAACATCCACGCAGAAATAGGTGAGTAGCTTACGCTAAGTATTATATTAGTTAATAAGAATTTAATTCAGCACAACATCGTTTTTGTTGTGGGCTAGTGTTACCCTCAATAACAAATAAAGGCCAAATGTCGCACTAATTGTTAAAAGTGTAAAAAGAGAATGACTTCGTGGTTAAGCGACTGGGTAGTAATTTCGAGTTCTACCATGTTCAGATTTCTGCTCTTCTAAGACCTTCTGGTTGCCGGACACACCCACGACCATCTTTTCCCTGAGACTCCAGCCTCGCGATGAGCAGGTCCGGATTTCCAACCAGAGGGATAAAAATAAAGATTCGTTTATCCAAGATATGCAGTTCCCTCTCTCAAGGAAACCGGATGGATTCAGGATTACGTTTCAAATTTTATTATCTGTTTCAATTTATTAGCTTTAGTTTCTTTCTATTTTATATACTGTATATATATACTAATACTAGCATGTAATTGGATTATGTATCTATATGCTGTTTATGTGAATAAAAAAAAAACTCTTTTTAATTCTAAAACACCCTTTAAAAGTTTCAGTGATACATAAAGACAATTTTTAAAAAATTGTAAATCTCCGAATTTAAAGGGTTATACCAATAATGGGTTATGTTGCAGTTTTTAAATTTGTTCTATTTGTTAGCTGGTGCTAAAGATATAAAAGATTTCTTATCTATCTAATTTTCTTATTTTTTTCTATTTTTTTTTTTTTGAAAGAAAAAGAAAATAGAAAATCATTTTCATTCTGGTATAAAATATATTAATTTCCTTAAGTGAAAATAACAAAATTGTTTTTTGTTGCTCAAACGAATTAAAGGAAGGGACGGAAAATTTCTTACGTAAATAAATATGAAATTAAGAAGAAAAAAAAATTAAATTAATTTATTTTTTTCTCTTATTAACTAAACTCGCAACTCAAAGGGACCAACGTATAAAAAAATATAATAAGCGGAAATTAAATTACGTTAAGTTACTGTTATTTTTTTTTTTTGGAACAGTTAAGTTATTTAAGTGAGAATTAACTAAGGTGTTAACGTTGATGATGATAATATTTTTTTTTGACGATGGACTTAATTGGTTGGAATTTTGTTTTCATAGACTTAAAATATTTTATTCATAATTTTTAGCTTTAAGTTTATTCGATGCTCTTCTAATAATTTATAATGGGAGAAGAAAAAAAAAGTTGCTTAAGAACTTTGCTGAAGTTGAATTTTTAAGTATTTTTTTTTTTTATTCTTCTACGTTTCGTAACTTATAGAAGTTGTTTCATATTTTTTACATTATTAAATATTTCTTTTTTGTTTCCAGAGAAAATTTTAAAAGAATGGAAATGAAATAATTAAATTTTACTCAAACAAGTGGAATGATGAATAATTTCGAAAACAAAAATTGGAATGAATTTTTTGTAAAACGATTATAATTGAAAGAAAGAAAGATAAAAAATAATTTTTTTTTCTGTTAAATGAAGTATTTATGAAATTATTTATTAATGTTGAAGAAAAATTGTAATTTCATTCATTAAAACTGGGAAATGGTTAAATGTAGCTGTTATTGTTTTATATAACTTAAGTCATACTCGTATTCGTAAATCTATCATTAAAATTATTTATCAACCCTTTCGCACTTTTCTTATATAATGATTTAAAAATCTTTTATTCAAATAATATTATTTGTCAAACTTAATTAAAAAAGAACAAAAAAAATTGTTTTAAGAAAACAAAAACTAACTTTAGAGATTTAAATGAAAGACAAAATGCAAATTAAATAAATTCTGCAAAAAATTATACGAACAAAAAAATTCGTTTCTACAATTTTAATTTATATTATAAATTGAAAAACTAAATTAAATTGTTTCCAATTTGTTTGTATATCTTGTTGAATATTTAGATAGTTATAAATTTGTTTACAATTTGTTTTTGTAGCGGGTTCTAGAGGTTAAATGAGAAGTTGACACGGTACATTTATAGCAGGAACTATTTAAAAATAAGTTGATTAAATGCAAATATAATACGCTCGCCGAGAGTACCGCGTATAAATTTTTGTTAATATAGTTTTACGTTGGGTTGAATCTTACCCATAACTGTTTACGGTGGCTAAAGAAAGATTCCATAACACTGACTTCTAAGTTATGAATAATGAAAAAGATATTATCAATTGTTGTAACTGTTGTTGGTTCATGAATTTTTCTAAGTAAATTTCGTTGTATAGAAAATAGTTGGATAGTCATAAGTGTTGAGGATACTTATTCTTGTAGTGAAGCGCTTCTTTGCGGCATAGCAGCGAAGTAGCATAGCAGGTCGCGTACCTAGCGAGATTTATTTATAGCCCCAGACTAGCTGCAATCTGTGGGAACGAGAAAGAAATCCTGCTACTTCAGTACAAATAACCAATAGTACGCGAGAAACATGATAAGAACGAAAAAAAGAAAAGAAACAAGTGAATTAACTAAATTCTGGCGACCCCCTTATGCGAACGAATCACGATCACCCCGTCCAACCCCACATTTACTCACACATTCACACGCTCTCGTACTTCATTTACTCACTCACACCCACACACACTACATCCATGCCCATATAACAAAAATTAAGCCACTGCAACCTTCAACTATCACCCGTGAACTACTTCCACTATTAACGGTTGGTTTTGAGGAAACTTCCTTTTTTTGGTGGTTTTGTTTTATCGTACAAGCCAATAATTTGTGTTTATGTTGGTTAAAGTAAATTGACAACAACTACCAGTTATTTAGTTAATATGCGGTATTTTATTTTGCGAGATTCACAGGAACGTGCACACAAGGTTATTATCTAACAGTAATCTTCTTAATATTCACTAAACGTATAATTTTAAATATATGGACATTAACTCCGTTTTATATGCGGTATTTTAATATTCGGTAATTTTTTTTATGACACTCACGATACCGTTTATACAATTTTATTATACAAAAATAATCTTCTTCTTATTGACTACAGGCATAATATACACCATATTTACTATTTAATATACAAGAATTAATCATAATTCAATTTTTTATGCTAATTCGTTTAATTATTTTAATTATGCTAATTTAAAATTTTTATAATTTGTTAGCCAGCCATGCAATAAAAAATTCAGACATCGCTGTCAGAAAACACAAAACAAACAAAAGCGATCTACTCATAAAATGAGTAGAGAATAAGAGGTCCTCTATACGCCACTACGCGTATTTATAGCCAAAAAGTAACGACCGTTGGTGAATTATTTTTTTACTTTCGTTAATTATTTGTCCCCACTAAGTGTCTTCACTATTAACCGGTACTAAAAATTGGACAATAATTATAAACAGAAACACTGATTATAAAACGATTGTAGGAAATCTATAGGGGAATAGCGGAATTACGAATCAATGATATTTTACAACTGTTTCATGCTAATTTTATAGCGATTAACGATTACAAATTGAATATACGATATTACATTGGGAAATAACACACAACTGTTTTAGGACAAATTTTTTTTTTTTTTACGAAAACTATTGTTGATGGCAATTACGGTCCGAGTTCAAGAAAATATGGTTAAAGAAATAACGAAAACAACTATGAAAGTCTCCACTAATGCAAATTTGATGCGTGTGAGAAAGTAGTGCATCTCCAAATCAGGAAATTATACAACTGCTTCGTTGATCACCAAACTACTTCGTTACATTCTCAAATCAAAATTAAAGTCACAAAAGTTGGAGATAAAAGTGTCGTCAAACTTCCTATCATATTTTTCTATGTGATGCAAACTGTATTATTGTTTTTAAGCTCCCAATAGTTGAAAATTGTAAATTGAAAATTGAACATTTAAAATTATAAAATAAACTTTAAAAATAAAACGTTAGATGAAATGCTAAATTTTTTTTTCTTTGATTTGAGACCCTGAGTATGATTCATCAAAAACAAAACAACTAGGTTAATTCTCTGATAATGAATATCTAGAACTCTTGAAGGCCGGTCAATTATTTTTGAGTAGTTGTGATACAACGAGAATAGTTTTTACTTCATTCATAAATAACGAAAGTTTTGAATGACAGTTTTCATAAAATTGGATTCAAATCTTTAATTTTTTATCGTTCTTGTAAATACTTCTTACATGCATGAATTCTTGAAGAATTAACTTTTGCTTTTAACATAATGGACGAATTTGCAAGAAGTTGAAAACACTTTGTTTTATTTTGCAGTCATCATCTTCTTATCAAAAATACGATTACTATACAATCATAAACAATTGTAGTAACAATAAACCAAACAAAATTTTTCATTAAATTCAAATCGTATCATTATTCAAATTCAATTTAACATCCACCTACAATTCATTTTATTTCATTTCTTGAATTTATGTAAATCTTCTATTCCATATCCTTTTAACAATCAATCATTTTCATTTAAATAAAAACCCATAGCCTACCTCAACATTGGATAAAAATCTTATTTCAATCGAAATTAACATAAAACTTTAATTAAAAACTAATTTTGTATTCCTTTCCATAGGGTTTGATTACTTTTTGTCTTATTAGGTCAAAGGATAGAATGAAAACTTCGATTAAATCATTTCACGATAACCAATCGTAATTTTTATGTTTTTAAAAATAGAAAATTTATAGCAATTTTAATTTTTAAGGTACAGTATAAAAAATAAATAAATTTAATTTGAAAATAAAAACCGAACACTATTCAAATTCAAATCAAAATGATAAGTATCGCCCTCATACGTCAGAAATACAGTTAATATAAAAACACACAATAAAATCAAAAAAAAAAAAATAGGGAAATAAATCACAAGAAACTTTTTTCCTATGTTGAAATGACCAGTAGTATTTAGAATCATCATCGAGCAACGAGTACTAAAACTTAACATACTTTTAATATTAAGAAAAATCAGCAACAACAAAACTTTATATATAGATAACTCAACCAAAAAGGAAATGTGAGGTTTCTATTTAAAACTAAGAATTAAAACTATTTTAAATTCTAATCGACAAAAAAAACGATATATAAAAATAGAATTCATTCTATCTAAAAGTTTAAATGCACTTAATTAAAATCTTATTCTTTGTTATTTATTGCACAAAAAAAAATATAAATCCATTTTCAATGGGAAATGTTATAAAAAAAAGCAACAACAAAAACTATCGCTACTGATTTTTTTCTCTCCATTTCTGCTATTATTTAAAATTAAGAGAAGGAAATTTATCTAAAATACGCACGCCATTTCCGGAATTAAAACCATATAATAAATACAGAGAAAAAAAGTTTTTCCTTTCAAAAGTTTTTATCTGGTGAATCGCATTTACTTTTTTATTTTTATATTTTATGCACTTTAATGTTGTCTAATGAAAGTAGAGAAAATAGCGCAGAAAAAAAAATTATTCATGCGAAACGAAGAATTTTGTATAAAATTTTGAAAAGATTTGCAACAAAAAACAAAACACTTTCCAGGAAAATGATTTTACGAGAGAGATTAGAGCTTTTAACTAAAACACTAAATCTAAAGAGCATTTTAATAAAATTTACAGTCTTACCCGAAGGAAGATAAATTTTATTTTTTTTTATAAACACATTTAGCTATGCCACCTTCTGATATCAAATAATCTTACTAAGGGTTG
This sequence comes from Diogma glabrata, assembly GCA_963693315.1. Lineage (NCBI taxonomy): Eukaryota > Metazoa > Arthropoda > Insecta > Diptera > Cylindrotomidae > Diogma > Diogma glabrata. The sequence goes on along the minus strand of OY856186.1, from coordinate 455,028,083 downwards.
ACAGCAAATCGTAATCCAATCTGTCGTTAAAGTGATCACTTGCCAATCAGTTTTAGGAACTGATGGAAAGCTTGTTTGTACATTTTCCATAAAAATTAAAATTAAGTTTTGAGATCAACTTTTTTGTATTTAAAACTGTAAAACATAAACAACATTGAACATAGTCATCATCATCATCTAGGAGCGTAAGATTTTTTATATATATTGTCACGTTTCTCTACCTTTCTTTCAATTGGCAGAACTTCCAATTCGATAAACATAATTTCCAAATCACCTTCTCGATTCGATCACTGATTTTTAAGCAAAATCAAGCCGGTTTATTAAGCCTGCAACACCTTGATTGTTCCACAACAACAAGAAAACAATTCTGTAAACAATATTCTTTAATAACAGTCATAAAAACTCCAACGGTTGATTGTAGAAATTTCCAGTTCACGGTATCCAGAATAAAACACAACATTTGTTTTAAATGACACTTAAAACTTTACTCACAATTAAATAACATTTAACATAATCACATTCCACTTTCACTATGTACTCTATCGCATTCTATTTTAAATTATAATTTTACGTTATCGCCGTCTAATTTAAAACTGAACTACATTTTGCAAGATGAATTCCTTAATTACAATTTTTCTTAATATCTCAAATATTCAAGGTAAATCCATTCTTGTTCATTACCTTGTTTGTCCAGACCCAGCTCCAATTTGAAATCTCGAAAATAACTTCTGATAAATATAATACCGCAACGTCGTCGAAGCTGATAGAAGAGCTGATATTATCAACAATATACTCGATTTCATTAAAAGACCATGAAGCGAAACCCTTTATGAAGAATTGAGAGATCTTTTAATTTAAAGACATTCATTGAGCGTCGAATGGAGGATCTAACAGTGAATATGCCAACCACCTGTTTCTTTTGGTGCACAAATTTCTGTAGTTAAAATTAGCTCTCAACAATCACCTGTTTATTTTGGTGCAACGATTTTCGCATATACGTAATTTTCTTAACAATAACTCGTTTTTTTGGCGCAATGATTTTGGCATTTACACAATTGTTATTCAACATCCATTGATTTTGGTGCAATAATTTTAGGCAGTTATAATAAATTCTGGCCAATTATCAGTTGTAATTTCCCAAGGGCGGTGATAATTCGAAATAATTTTTTGCCAAAAATTTCGAAAGCAAGCATATTGATAAAATCACGAGGCCGTAGGCCGAGGGCTTTTATCAATACTACTTGCTTGAGGAATTTTTCAAAAAATTATGCGAATTTTTCAACGAACGAGGGGAATTTGTTTAGAAAATCTTTTGCCATTTTTCATTTATTTATATATTTTTTATGCATTAACGTTGGCCTACTTTGATAACAGTGAATTATTTCAACATTAGAATGATAATTTTGAATATTCCAGTAGGCCAGTCGTATAAATATTTTTATTAGTATAATTCAAACTAGGAGGGCCCGGCGTGCTTCGCTACGCTTATAAATAAAGTTTTTGCGTAGACATTTTGTTGACGTAGAAGCAATGATTTCAAAAAGGGGTAATGAGAAATGCTAGCATATAATTTTTCTTTTTAAATATATGAATGAAAAATAATCAGAACTCTAGCTGATCAGTTCGGATATATGACAAATTAGCGATCAAATAAGTTAGAGCTCAAATAAGCTTACTTAAAAACTTATTTGATCGCCAATTTTTCATACATCCGAACTGATCAGCTAGAGTTCTGATTATTTTTCATTCATATATTTGAAAAGAAAAATTAAAAACTATATGCTAGAATTTCTCATAATCACTTTTTGAAATCATTGCTTCTACGTCAACAAAATGTCTACGCAAAAACTTTATTTATAAGCCTAGCGTAGCACGCCGGGCCCTCCTACTATAAATATAAAAATTTTTTCGTTTCATTTCATTTGTTTCGTGTTTTTTTTTACATACGAATATAAGGTGTTCTTAAAATAATTCAATATGCTTTTTGGACGTATAAGGAAATATTTTATTCAAACATATTAGGCTTTTAAATTTATATGTAACAACTTGTATGTAAACTTATATGTATATTTTATTTGTTTTGAGATATGAGAATATAAATATGCAAAATTCTAACAATCAAATTTACGATCTCAAACTATCATACCAAACAAACGCATTAAAAAATTGTCTCTGAAAAAAATACAACAATCAATAATCAATTTTTTATCCTCTTTCATTCACAAACAGTTTATATCTAACTAAATATTCAACGTAATATATAAGATAAAACAACAAAGAAAAATAACGTCCATACTCCCCTAGATCAATGCATAAAATATAAAATACTATAAACAAAGAAAAGATTTGGACGATTCCATTTGATCCATTTGATTTGATTTGAGGGGAGGCAGTTGAATTCAAAAATAAATTATAATTCGTCTATAACTTTTTTATTTATGTTCCGAAAAATCCCAAAAATCTCTCAGATCTAGGTTACATTAATATCAGTTAGCAGTGAATGGGGAATGAGTGAAAATTCGAATAAAAAAGCCTTAGGCTGTACAAAGTACAAAGTTAGCGTATTAATATATAAGATTTTATTGGTGAAATTTAATGATGTCATTACATTTTAGAGAATTTCATTGGTTTAAATTAAAATAAAACTAAGGCAAAAAAATTTCTGTTTAATTTTGGGGTAGTAGTTTTGTTTGTTTATATAACTTATTTGAAATTTTTTGTCTTAGTTTTATTTTAATTTAAACCTATGAAATTTTCTAAAATGTCATGACATCATTCAATTTCACCTATAAAATTTGAATTATACTAATAAAAAATATTTATACGTTTGACCTACTGGGATATTAAAATTTATCAGTCTAATTTTGAAATAATTAACTGATATCACAGTAGGCCAACTTACAATTCATAAAAAATATATAAATAAATGAAAAATGGCAAAAAATTTTCTAAACGAATTCCCTCGTTCGTTGATAAATTCTCATAATTTTTTGAAAAATTCCTCAAGCAAATGGTATTGATAAAAGCTCTCGACCGAGTCCCGAATCCCAACCGATAAACAGTCACTCGTTACAAGATCGTGCGCAAAAGTGAAGGAAGATATAATAAATTAAAAACCTCGTAGAGTCGGTTAACAATTCAACTAGCAGCGGGTTCGTATCACAAGGATCGCCTATTGTTCATTAATGGTTCCTATCAACCATATTACGTGCTTAGTCGATAGGAGTTCTGATGTATCGGTCTTACCTATCACATCATTCAACGGTAAGTGACAAAATCCAAAGTATTCATTGTCAGTCGAAAATGGCTCCAGAATTTAGGTTAAAAATTTTTTTTCACAGATTTTATTTCTGTTAAGCATTCAATCATCGGAACCGATTTTTAAACCAAATATGGATTATTACTGAATATGGCTAATCGCTGTGTAATCGAAAATCAAACTTAACTCGTCGCGAATGCTTCAATATTACTTCGGTCTAAAAGACCTAAGTATTACATTCATGAGCTCAAAGTGAAATTCTTACCCCACTTTTTTTGACATTTCTCGACGATTTAGGACCTACTAATTCTAAAAAAGCAAAAAAAATGTGTGTCTGTCTGTAGGCCGGCCGTCATTACCTACGCTGCAGGGAAAACCGCTGGACTGATTCGAAAAATTTTTCTAGAAATAGGTATTCACAAGGGACAGGTCCAAAACGACGCACAGTGGGATTTTTTGTGCAATAAGTAATTTTTTCGACACATAAAATTTAAAAATGTAATGATGCAGTTTTGTAGAAAATTGATTCAGTATGAAGAATCCATAAATTGTATCCCAAAAAAACGTTTATTTGTCTTTGAAATAATGAAGTAAAGTCACATGTAAATTTTGGTCCAAAATATTGAAAACTGTTTACGCACTTCTATAGTGTTTGTATGTAAGATAACTTTATTGCTCTAATTTAAATAGTGATTATTTTCAAATATAGCCTTTTCTGCGTATTTAAAAAAAAATTATAAAGATCCCTCATATGGTTTAAAAGATATGATAGAATAAAATTTGTTCTATAATATGCCGTGATTGCACACTTCCTTGGAAGAAAAAAAAGGTTGCTCGGTCGTGCTAGGTGCTCTAGCTATAATAAATGAAAGGTAAGACTCCATACTATCAATTAAAAAAAAAAAAAGTTTAAATAATTAATAATCTTTTATAAAATCATAAAATTTATAAAATCATAAAATCATAAAATTTTGGGTTCTATGGGCGGTGGGTAGTGGGCGTGCCCAATTTTTATGAAACTTTATTTCATTCTTAATTGAGGTAATAAAAGGCTCTGTGCCAAATTTCAAAAACTTTGGGCCAAAAATAAATTTTGGGTTCTATGAGCGGTGGGGTAGTGGGCGTGACCAATTTTGATGAAACTTTATATTTTTCTTAATTGAGCTAACCAAAGGCTCAGAGCAAAATTTCAACAATCTACGAGCACTCCTTATATTTTTTGCCAAACATTGTATGAACAAATCCCACTGTGCGACGCTGTGTTCGATAACGGAAGTGTGTCAAAAAAATCATTATGTGTGTCAAAAATAGCAAATTTTCATATTTTCATTTCATTTTAAGTGTTTACGAGTAGGAACATTAAATTTGGGGAAATCTTGATGGTCGGGATTGGTATGTGAGATCAAAAACTAGATTATTGCATTATAAGTTTGTCAAAAAACTGTTGTCAAGTGTGTCAAAAGAAAGATTTTTATTTATTTTTTTACCTAATTTTTTGGAAAAATAAAATTAATTGTTTGTTTGAAATGAAGTTTTATTATTATTATTGAGAATTATGGCATTATAAGTTTGTCAAAAAAATGTTGTCAAGTGTGTCAAAAGAAAGATTTTTATTTATTTTTTTACCCATTGTTTTGGAAAAAAATAAAATTGTTTGTTTAAAATGAAATTTTATTATTATTATTGAGAATTATGGATTATAAGTTTGTCAAAAAATGGTGTCAAGTGTGTCAAAAGAACAGTTTTTATTTATTTTTTACCCAATTTTTTTAGAAAAAAATAAAATTAATAGTTTGTGTGACTTGATATTTTATTATTATTAGAGAGAATTATGGCATTATAAGTTTGTCAAAAAATAATGTCAAGTGTGTCAAAAAATGATTTCATTTATTTTTTTAGCCAATTTTTTGGAAAAAAAATGTAGCTGTTTTTATGACGTAAATGTAATTTAAAATGAAATTGGACATGGAAATTTTTGAATTTGTTATAGTTTTTGAAATAATTTTGGAATTTTGAAAAAGTTTGTATATTTGATTTTGTAATAATTTTTGCAATATGTTTAGAATATACGCAAAAGTTCTAATTTTTGATTTTGTAAGAATTTTCGGAATATTTTTAGAATTTGGAAAAATTTTAAATTTTTGATATTATAATTTTTGGAATTTTGAAAAAATTTTCAATTTGTGATTTTGTAATAATTTTTGCAATATTTTTAGAATTTTGGAAAAAGTTTGAGTTTTTAAGAATTTTTGAAATGTTGGAATTTAGAAAAAATTTAAATATTTGATTTTATTCTAATTTTTGGAATATTTTTGGAATTTTGAAAAAGTTTGAATTTATTTAATTTTAACAATATTTTTGGAATTTTGATTATAATTTTCTGGCAACGTATTGATGTTTGGTGTTGTGTAATAATTGTTGTGTAATAAATTTTTAAGCTCAGATAAAAAATACTTGTACTTTAACAAAGAGTTATGTTTGAAATACATCGCGGCCCAAAACTAAAAACCATGTCCTCATAAAAGTTTTTTGCCGAAAACTATATCAAAATCCTTAACCTAGACCGAAGTCTTGATATTTCAGAGCTGTGAGATTTCAGCCCCTCCATATTTTTCTTGTTGAACTTCTGTTAATTTTTTTGGTCGACAATGAATAATTCCACAATCTCATACGTGAATTTCCATTTTCAATAAAACTTACTATAGGTAACGAAGCCATTAAACACCACGTTACTCATAAAATCGAAACATCTGGTTCATTACCTTTCAGTATACTCCAAAGTGTGCACCTGGTAAGGTATAAGAGCGCTTATAGGAAGATTCAGTATATCGTCGGCTACAAAGCATTTACGTGTAACTACATTTTAGAAAAATGGAAAAGAAGCTCACAAAACGATTTATTGCGACTTCAAATAAGCTTAAAAAAGTTATTACCAATAATTTAAAAAAAATTGTTTTTTTTTTATTTATTGATAAACAAATTTTATTTTCAAGCTTGTTTAGAAGCACAATACATCGTTTTGTGAGCTTTCTTTCCATTTTTCTAAAATGTAGTTTCACGTAAATGCTTTGTAGCTAACGATATGGTTTAATTTGATATCTGTTAAAAATCATCATCGCCTTCGTCGTTCCCATTACATATGGTCAGGAAAGACCAAGATAAGTGGAGGCTATGTGGCGATTTCCGTCGCTTAAATGCACTCACTGGACCAGGCAGACACTAAATCCCTCACATACACACATTTTCGCTACAACTGTATGATAGTACCATTTCCTTGAAGATCGATCTCGTAAGGGCGTACCATCAAATGCTGATACACCCAGACGATATTTATTAAACTGCGTTAACTACACCTCACGGATTGTAGGAGTTCTGCCGTATGCCATTTGGTCTACAGAACGGTGGTATCACATGGTGGGCAGAATGGTAGTATAACGGTTTATCGACGAAGTTTTAGTTAACCTTAATTTCGGATATGTTGATGACATATTGATCGTAAGCCCAGATAGAGAAATGCATCTTTCTCATCGCCAACAAGTATTTGATCGTTCTGCCCATTAATGTATAACCATTAAAACTTTAAGCGAGATTTTGTTATCTCTAATCTATACTTTTAGGTCACATAATACCAGCCGAGGGAGCAAAATCTTCAGCCTCCAAATCTTAGCAAACTGATAGTGCTCGATTAATAAAATACAGCTACAACTTTTAGGTATGATAAATTATTATCATCCTTTCCCACCTAATATTGACCAGGCATTTGTACCTATACACAATCATTTATCCAAATTATTAAGCTGCCCAAAAACTCCAAAAAACTTAGCATAACCTGAAAAATGCAACAGCATTTTGTCAAGCGAAAGCTTTGTAAAAATGCTACTATTTCCGTTTACCCAGCCGACAAACTCCCTTCAGCATTACTTGCGATTCATCTAATAATGAAATATATGCTCAAATTCCAGCACAAATTAATCTGTGTGCACACATTCAAGAATGTACAGACAGACTAAGAAAAAAAATGAGCAGAAGAGACTCTGACGACCCTAGCTGCGAAGATGCTAAGACCGTTACATCCACAGCAATACTGTACTTTGGTTATATGAACAATATTATCAAATAAATGAATGACTCATCCCATGATGATAGAAGATCCCACCACTCAGCACCTTTTTTGTCTTAGCCTATCATCCTCCTTAATACGACGGCTTAATATATATTATTTTGCTGTACCCCAAATGGCGAGTGTTGAATGGCAATCATAAATGCTTATATAAAACAAACAAACAAGAGTATTTGGTTTAACGGAATTTTTATTTAATATAGCGAGTAATTTTACTTAGGTTTACTTAGGCGTATTTTATAATAGGAACAACCCACCGGCTTCAACAATACAAACAAAAATGTTTTTTTCTAGTTTTAATTTTCCTTATAGAGCAAGAGCCAGCGACGGCCAGACCTTCATTATTTTATAAAAGCTGAAAGTTTCTCTACGCATACCCCCTACTTAGGTAGGAACAATTAGCGACAGATTAAGTTTGGATCATCGTGGCTTTGGCAGGAACCAGGTAACAAAGACGCATAAAATTCCTCCAAAGTTTTGTGAAAGTATAAAGGTTAATTTTTTTATATTTTCCTCGGGATAGTCGTAGATATGACGTCATCCATTGCCAGACACTTACTATCGTGGCAATACCCTGCCAGACACTCTTTATTTTTAATAATTTGTAATTAAACTTTCGTCATAAAAGCTGAATTTCGGATATGTTACTAAGGAAACTGTCAGAATTAATTTTTTTAAACATGTTTTCTGGCTATAAAACATTATTTATTAAATTGAAATTATTATTTCTTATATTAAAGCTTTCTTAAGCTATAAAACACTATTTATTAAACTATTAAATTTTCGTTTTATTGATTTATTAACATAAAAATTAAACTATGTACTATATAAACTATCTCACTCGCATCCGCTTGTATTTTTATATTGCCTCGCACTCGCATTTACGTCAGACTTTCAATTGGTCTGGCAAGATGTAAACAGTATGGAAAATGTCTCACTGCTAAGAAAAAATCTTCTGATAGTTTACCAAGTAGCATACATAAAATTCAGCTTTGATACTCAGACGAAAGCTCAATTACAAATTATTAGAAATAAAGGGTGTCTGGCAGGAGCATGCCACGATAGTAAGTGTCTGGCAATGAATGACTTGATTGCTAGTACTATCCCGAACAATATTTAAAAAAATTACCCTTTATACTTTCACGAAACTTTGGAGGAATTGTATGCCCCTTTGTTACCTGTTCTCTGCCAAAGCCACGATGATCAAAATTTTATATGTCGCTAATTGTTCCTACCGGAGTAGGAGGTATGCGCAGGGAAAGTTTCAGCTTTTATAAAATAACGAGGGTCTGGCCGTCGCTGGCTCTTAGTCTATTAATTTTTACTACAGTAAGCCAAGAAGTGTTTAATTCACTACACAAATTGTACTATTAATCTAACCAAACTTGCTATTAATTTGACTAAATTTGACAACAAAAAATTTCAAATTACAAATTTTCAAATCATAATCCTTTACAGATAGTCACGGGGGCCTGACCATGTAGCAGAAATGTACTGTAACGACGGACTATTTTCAACATTTGCTCTAAAATAATATTCAATGGAATTCGCTAATAATTTATTGATTTATTTCTCTTTAATTGTAATAAGCGTAAGGACATTTGTTTGTACTACTGTTGTGCAATTAAATATTTTTTTTGTTGACGGTTTAGTTACGTAACTCGTATTAATAATACATGTTTTGCATAAACGGTTGTTCTTATTAGTGAAAATTGCTTGGAAAGGGAAACAGGAAATCTAATAATATGTGTATTTAAGTGATCAAATTGTTTTGATCGAAGATCAGTACACAAATTTAAATCGATTTAGTCAAAAATTTAAAAATCAAAGATAGTATTTAATTGAAATTAAACAAAAAAATTTATAATGAAAATTTAAACCGAAACTGAAGGCCATATTTTATTGTATTAAATAAATTATTTATTTTTGTTATGATATCGAAGTGTTTTTATTTATTTATTTGTATTAATGTAATGAGTTTTAGTGAAAATTGCTTGATAAATTGTTTAATAAATAAATTGAAAATGAAAAAAAAGAATCAAAAAAAAAAAATCACAAGTTTAAGTGCCAAAACGTGAAAATAGTTATTCATGTGAAGTAATAACGAAACCGCTCAACACATTTTTTATGCTCAACGGTTACGGTGACGCTTCATTCCAAACCGTTACATGTTGAATGCAAATATTTATAAATTTAAGGTCAATCAAGAAGCAACTAAAAAAGTTTATGATATTTGTTGCCGCCTCCAAGATAGCAGTGGACTGTATAGTTATTTGAAGTTCAATGTATTATTATCCTTGAATGAACACAATTTGGTTAATAGTATTTTGATAACTCCGCCAATTTTAAATGTAAGGAGCACCACTGGTGATAGGTAGAAACTCGATCAAAAATGTGTATCATCTTCCTAATAGGCTAGTTCGATGAAATCAATAATTGTAACATAATCTGCCTAACAGGCTGGTACGATGAAATCAATAATAATAATATAATCTGCCTGACGGCTCAATGCGATGAAATCAATAATTGTAATATAATCTGCCTAATAGGCTCAATGCGATGAAATTAGTAATATAATATAATTTGTCGACAGGTCAGCTCGATGAAATCAATAATGGTATAATGTCGATGAAAATCAATAATAATCATATAATCTGCCTGACGGCTCAGCTCGATGAAATCAATAATTGTAATGCCGATAAAATCAATACTTTTAATGTAATATTCCTAACAGGCTAGTTCGATGAAATCAAATAATACTAATCTTGACGACGTACATGGCAATCCAAGAATGGTCTGGTTATGAAAAAATTAAACCCCTTTAACTACAATACAAAACTTTATTTTTCCTTTTAGATTTAATACACTTTTTATTTTTATTATCATATATAATATCACGAGTCAATATTATTTATATTCAATTATTTTTCATAATCATGATTACGAATGTCATTTGAGGTCCCGAGTGTGCGTAGCGCACGAGGGAAGTTTTTAACCTCAAATGGCATGAGTGGTAATGTTGAAAAATAATCGACTAATAATTTGGTGACGAGTTGTATTTAGCAGACAATTTAACGAACAGAAATAGTAACATTATTTCATATAACATAATCATACATAGTAAAATATTATTTCATCTTAGTAGGCGCATAAATGTTATAAATTTGTAATTTATTTTTCACAAATAAACATAAACATGCAATCATTTATGAATAAAAACGGACATTTTTACTATTTGCAAATTGCATTTTCACATAATTTTGTATGTGAATTTTTGTTTTAAATTAATATATTAAGTAGGCCGAAAATATTCGCTGTTCCTTCCCACCAGAGAAAAATAATCGAAAAAATTCGTTTAGATTTGTTAAAAAATAGTAAATGAAGCGTTTTTATTGGACCTTTTCGAAACTTTATTTAGTGAGTTGAATTGTCACAATTATCACACTTTTCATTTAATTGAAACAACAAAAGAACAAGAGATTTTGTGAATAAAAGTCACGACTTATATACTTACAAAACATGTGATGATCACAACTGTCATAGCTAAAAGTCCACAAAATAAGTTCTACCAACATTGGTCGAGTATTATTTACAAACGTTTATAGACGAAAAAAAATAAACGCACTCACTGAGCAAAATAAGTGAGTGGCCGTGGCCCATTTCTCAAAAATGCCGATGAAATTGAAATTTTGACGTTTCGCGCTGAAATATAATTTTTTTGTTTTGCTTTATTTCCTTCCACAAAAATTAAATTTCGAAAATATACTTATTGGAAAACAAATAGGGGGAAGTTGTCTATATCGTACCATCTCCTAAATTGTACCACCTAATTATTTATCTTCCTCAGTGATTTTGGTGAAATCTATGAATTAGAACTTGAAGTGAAAGTAGTTTTAAAAGATTTCCGCCAGGTTTCAATCATTTTTGTGAATGCAGCTATTTTTAATCGCCTGTTAAAAATTGGAGCGAACTCGATGCAGTATTTGTTTGCAGTTCATAAGGTTTATTTTAAAAAAGTATTACATCTTTTAAATTATATTTCACATATTCTGTTAGTTTTTACTGTTTTTATTATATTCGAAAAAAAAAATTCTCAAAAAGAATATTTTTTATGTTTTCTTACAAAATAAAGTAAAAATGTACCAGTTGCGTAAATCGTACCCGTTAAAATTCCTAAATTGTACTACTACGTGCTACTTCTACTACGTAACTGTAACTGCTTATTATTATAATACGATATAAGCGATATAAGCCGTTAAGAAGCCGATATAAGCCGTTAAGAAGCCGAAAATATCAATAACTGATAAAGACTTATATCTAATTGTCCTACTTATTTCTAATTGGCTGTAACTGGCCCAAAGTGATTCCTAGATGTGGCAAACGTATGACAAGGTCCTAATATTTTTTTAATCGTAATATTTCACCCTAAGTCATCAACACCCTATCTTCAACCCTTAGGCAGGTTCCCATACAAAAAACTCAAAATATGAATAAAAATTTTAAAAAATAATTCATAGTTCCACCGTGATGACCTTTAGAGGGGTCAAATGTATGAATAGGTCCATTTAATTTTTCATTTCAAACATTTCTTCCTAATATTCCGATCCTCTATCTGCCTCCCTTCTGGACGTTCCCATACATAAGTGGAAAAATAAACTTTTTTGCAAATTTTCAAACAACTTCTACACCTCAAATAATACAAATATCTATCAATTTAGGAAAACTATTGAAAATGACCAATATACATATATTTATTTCAATGAAACCACCTTCAAATATTCCAAATTGCCCAAAAAATATTCCTTAATTCAAAACAATTATAACCAATCAATTGCAATCAATTGCAATCAAACAATCAATCAATCATTTGCAATCAATTACAATCAATCAATCAATCCAATCAATTGCAATCAATTGAAATCAATCAATTAATCAATTGTAGAGCCCAATAAACAAGTTGAAAAGTTTATCTAAAAGCTACAATCAATTAATTGCAATCAATGCAATCAATTGCAATCAATTGCAATCAATCAGTCAATCAATCAATTGGAATCAATTGCAATCAATTGCAATCAATTCTGATCAATTGCAATCAATTGCAATCAATTCTGATCAATTGCAATCAATTACAATCAATCAATCAATTGCAATCAATCCAATCAATTGCAATCACTTGCAATCAATTTCTTTCGATTGTAATCAAACAAATTGCAATCAATTGCAATCAATTGCAATCAATTGCAATCAATTCCAATCAATTGCAATCAATTGAATTGCAATCAATCAATCAATCAATCCATTGCAGTCAATCAATCAATCAATCAATTATAATCAATTGCGATCAATTCCAGTCAATTGCAATCAATTGCAATCATTCAATCAATCAATAGCAATAAATCCAGTCAATCCAATCATTGCAATCAATTCAATCAATCCAATCATTGCAATCAACTTCAATCAATTGCAATCAATTGCAATCAATTCCAATCAATTGCAATCAATTGCGATCAATTGCAATCAATCAATTGCAATCAATTGCAATCAATCAGTTTGAAATCAATCCAATCAATTGCAATCCATTGCAATCAATTGCAATCAATCAATCAATTGCGACCAATCCAATCCATTGCAATCAATTGCAATCAATCCAATCCAATCAATTGCAATCATTCCAATTCAATCAATTGCAATCAATTGCAATCAATCCAATCTAATCAATTGAAATCAATTGCAATCAATCCAATCATTTGCAATCAATTGCAATCACTCACTCAATAAATTGCAATCAATTGCAATCAATTCCAATCCATTGCAATCAATTCCAATCCATTGCAATCAATTGCAATCAGTCAATCAATTGCAATCAATCCAATTAATTGCAATCAATTGCAATCAATTGCTCTCAATAGCAATCAATTGCAATCAATTGCACTCAATTGCACTCAATTGCAATCAATTGCAATCGATTCCAATTAATTGCAATCAATCGCAATCAATCAATCAATCAATTGCAGTCAATCAATCAATCAATCAACTGCAATCAATTGCAATCACCTCCAATCAGATGACTTCAAATTAATTGATTTCATTGGATTTCTACTTGAGCAATAAATTTTCTGCTTAATTAAACAAATTTGATTTCTAAATTTAAAGGATTTTTTTATTTATTGTGATTATTTTTATATATTATAATGCTATGCCGGAAAAAAAGATATATCAAACACAGAGACCCTTGAATCCGCTAGAGATAGATAGATTTCGGGACCAGACAGCTTTGTGTACAAATAGAATTGGATGTATCAGATTAATTTAAATAAAAAATTTAAGTAGAAACAGAATAATCAAAAAAATTATCAAACCAACCAATCTAATTACATAAAAGGAAACTACTTTATCAATGCAAATTCGGATCAGTTTTCAATAAAAATTTATTTCAATTCAATAAAAATTTATTTCATTAGTTTCAGTTCATTTTTTTTACATTAATAATCATTTTAAAATTTTCTAATACTTAACGGCTAGTTAAATTTCGAATATACTATAAAAACAAACGAACGTACCCAATTTTATTTCCAATTCTAACGAACAGATGTCGTTACTAACTTTTGCTGAATCTTGGTATTACACGATTTTGTTTTTCATGAGAAGATGTCATAACAAAAAAAAATCACATTTTTGTTTCAAAATGAAGTCGATGTTTTTAAGAAAAATTTGATGTAAATTCATTCCGGTTTTGATTTTAAAAAAGATCACATCTAGTCAAAGTAAAATAGTAAAAATATTGCAATTAACATAATTGCAATATAAAAGTGATTTGACGAAGGAAATTTTCCTTGATTTTATAAAAATAATTATAAAACCTTGATTTGTGAATTTCAAATAAAAAAAAATAAATTAAAACAGTATCAGTTTATAATTGTAATATTTTATTTATTTGTCAAAAATATATTTGTGAAAGTGTACAGGGTTGTAAAAGAGCGTACCAGAATTTAGTCCGGACATTGAAAGTACATGTGCTAACCAGATAAAGTTGATTTAACCGAGTATTGGTTAACTTCCACAATGTTCTTACCTGGAAATAATAAAAATAAAAAACCATTAATATCATATGAAGTAGAAGTAAACTAAAAATAAAACTAGTTTATGAGCAGTCTAGTAGACATATTAAATATTATCACGGAGTCGGATTATGTATGTCCATCAACATAACTACACATCAGAACAATACAAAATTGAAGTTCACAATAACACGGAATGTAACAACGTGGGATGGTGATGAAACTATACTGGAAGTGAATGGGGTCCACCAATCAACAGTTAATTTAAGGTATTTTAGATTCAAGGTATATTAATTTTTGTTTAATTATTTTTTCCCTTGGAATGTTAGGATAAAGTTTCCAGATATAAGAGATTCCCAAGTTTAAGATTCGTTGCAGGGACAATCCGTATCTCGGGAGTAATCTCCTTTGTTTTATTTTGTTTTGTTACTATTGGTATAAAAGTCCAAGCTATTATATAGCTACTCGTAATAGAGCCCCAAAAACAAGTTGAAAAGTTTATTTAAAAGCTACAATCAATTAATTGCAATCACTGCAATAAATTGCATTCAATTGCCATCAATTGCAATCAATCGCAATCAATCAATCAATTGCAATCAATTCTAATCAATTGCAATCTATTACAATCAATCAATCAATCGCAATCAATCCAATCAATTGCAGTCAATTGCAATCAATTGCTGTCCATTGCAATCAAACAAATTGCAATCAATTGCAATCAATTCCAATCAATTGCAATCAATTCCAATCAATTGCAACCAATTGAATTGCAATCAATCAATCAATCAATACTTTGCAGTCAACCAATCAATCAATTAATTATAATCAATTGCGATCAATTCCAGTCAATTGCAATCAATTGCAATCAATCAATCAATAGCAATAAATCCAATCAATCCAATCATTGCAATCAATCCAATCAATCCAATCATTGCAATCAATTTCAATCAATTGCAATCAATTGCAATCAATTCCAATCAATTGCCATCAATTGCGATCAATTGCAATCAATCAATTGCAATCAATTGCAATCAATTGCAATCGATCAATCAGTTTGCAATCAATCCAATCAGTTGCAATCAATTGTAATCAATTCTAATCAATTGCTATCAATCAATCAATCCAATCAATTGCAATCAATCAATCAATTGAGATCAATCCAATCCATTGCAATCAATTGCAATCAATTGCAATCAATCCAATCCAATCAATTGCAATCATTCCAATTCAATCAATTGCAATCAATTGCAATCAATCCAATCCAATCAATTGAAATCAATTGCAATCAATCCAATCAATCCAATCAATTGCAATCAATCACTCAATCAATTGCAATCAATTGCAATCAATTGCAATCATTCCAATCCATTGCAATCGATTGCAATCAATTGCAATCAATTCCAATCAATTGCTATCAATCAATCAATCCAATCAATTGCAATCAATCAATCAATTGAGATCAATCCAATCCATTGCAATCAATTGCAATCAATTGCAATCAATCCAATCCAATCAATTGCAATCATTCCAATCCAATCAATTGCAATCAATGGCAATCAATCCAATCCAATCAATTGAAATCAATTGCAATCAATCCAATCAATCCAATCAATTGCAATCAATCACTCAATCAATTGCAATCAATTGCAATCAATTGCAATCAATTCCAATCCATTGCAATCAATTGCAACCAATCAATCAATTGCAATCAATCCAATTAATTGCAATCAATTGCAATCAATTGCAATCAATAGCAATCAATTGGAATCAATTGCAATCAATTCCAATCAATTGCAATCAATCGCAATCAATCAATCAATTGCAGTCAATCAATCAATCAATCAATTGCAATCAATTGCAATCACCTCCAATCAATTGCAATCATTCAATCATTTGCAATAAATCTAATCAATTCAATCACTGCAATCAATCCAATCATTGCAATCAATTCCAATCAATTGCAATCAATCAATTAATTGCAATCAGTGCAATTAATTGGAATCAATCCCAATCAATTGCAATCAATTGCAACCAATCAATCAATCAATCAATTGCAATCAATTGCAATCAATTCCAATCAATTGCGATCAATTGCAATCAATTGCAATAAGTTGCAATCAATTCCAATCAATTGCAATCAATTGCAATCAATCCATCAATTGCAATCAATCCAATCAATTGCAATCAATTGCAATCAATCAATCAATCAATTTTAGAGCCCCATTATGTTAATGGCAGTACTTTTTATGGCCATATCAATGATAATTATAATACTAATCGTAAGTTTCTTTGCACAACTATCCCATCGAACTAATCGTGGGTGAAAGAACTCAGTTTAGTTTTTTATTAAATATTTCGAAATAGAAATATTAATTAAATCAGCAAACGTTTTTGATTTTTTCAACGATTATGCAAATCATCGCATAAATTGTTGAAGAAATCATAAATGTAAATGAACGGAAGTTTCTATTGTTTTTTTAATTTAATTTTTAATTGGTTCATCCATATTTGGATATTAAAAAACAGTAATGGCCATTAAACTCCCTCCCAGAAAAATAAAATAAATTTGAGTTTGGAATATTTAAAAATAATAAGGTTAAGCTAAGTTGTCTTGTGGAACTAAAAACGAGATGTCATGTTGTTGTGAATAAAAATAAAAAATTAGTTAATAAATTGTGTGCATAATAAAAATTTATTTTTTGTGTTCAATTTTTATTTATTAAAATCCTACAGGGAGGTAGGATACAACATTGGCGCAGCCGGTTGTTTATAATAACGAATAAAATATAATAACAATAGAAATAAAGCTATTAAAAAAAAGTTATTAAATCAAGAACACTTCCTAAAATACTTGTGTTTTCAAAACTAATAATTGTGAATAAAGTAAACCAATAAAATATACGAATACTCCAATCAACCACGACATTGTTTCTAGGTGGGCGGAGGTAACTTTGAATCTAAAATAGGAACCCCAATTTTTTATTGCAGATACGAATTCTACGGCTAAAAGTACGTACGATTTGATCAAAAAATTTTGTTCGATTCATGATAGATGTAAATTGGCCTGCCAGATCACCAGATCTTACTTCGCCAGATTTCTTTTTGTGGGGCTATCTCAAAGAGAAAGTTTACAAATAAGAACCAACAACACGTGAGAATATGATTGGGCGAGTCAAAAATGCGTGTGCCGAAATTCAAGCGCAGACACACTTCTCAGTTGTGTACAATCATTTGAAGAGCGGATTAATAAGTGCATTAAAGTGGTAGGCCATCATTTTGAACACTTATTTTAAGCTAAAATTTGTTTATTCACCAGCCATTTACATTAATAAACTTTTTACATTGAAAACGTGATATTTTTTATTTCAAATGTTATACAAAATCGTAGGCATATCTTCTTAATAAAAGAAATCGAAAAAAATTGAATTTCGTCGATTGCAGCGCCATTTTTCAGGAATCGAACAAATTTTTTTAGTCAAATGGTACGTACTTTTAGCCGTAAAATCCGTATCTGCAAGAGTGGGGTTCCTATTTTAGATTCAAAGTTAACCCCCCCCCCCCCACAAAAAGGTGTGGTGGGGGACTATTTTTTTGCACTAATGTGTTTCCCCGCGGAAAGATTAAATTTTTGAATATGGGCATTTTTTCCGTAGAGTTCTTATTTTTCGAGATATTTGAAAGTTTCAGGTTAAAAAAATCACCCGGTATATGCAATTAAGAACTTTATGTCAAAGCAACTAGCCATACAAAAGAAAACCATCTCAAATACGACTCAGTCAATTATATTTCTGATACATTAGAAATACTACTAAGAATATCTTGGACACTTTTAACGTATATCATCAATAATACCAAGTAACACAAGCAACAACCAACCGAAGCATAAACAGCATTATCGACAGAAAAAACGATTCGAGAAAGGAACAGTATCATCACCAGTCATAACATAAGAACCAACATCCAAACGGGTATGCTCAGAACCCTACCACCAGAAGAACATTTCAAGCCATCTGAAACAACAATACCTGAGGTAGCTGTAAATCCAACAGGAAACAACAAATCAGCGTTCGTGTCAACAATCAAAACTAGGTCACAATTAAAGAGTGAGTCTTCTTTTAATCCTAATACTAATAATAATAATAAAATTTGTAAATTAGAAACTAACGCAATGAATGACAGTTTTTTAATTATAACTAAATATGTGGAAGCAATTCTTGAAATTTCAAAAGAATTTAAAGATCGTGTTGAGGTGGATTTCTTATTACGAATATCATCACGGGTAAAAAAGGGTGGAGACGCTTTCAGACGTCTCCGAGAATGTAAATTAAAATCGTACATACAATACAATAAGGCATTGTACCTTGGAAGGTTAAGGTATTGTACCTTAAGGTACCTTAAGGCTTACGGTACGATATAAGCACTTATAGGCTAGTTTTACCCTTCTGATGACAATAATCAAAGGTACAATACGGTACCTTAAGGCTTTACGGTACAATACGGTACAATACAATACTTTACGGTACAATACAATAAGGCATTGTACCTTAGAAGGTTAAGGTATTGTACCTTAAAGTACCTTAAGGTACCTTATTAAACATGACCGTATTGTACCTTAGATTATTGTCATCAGAAGGGTAAAACTAACCTATAAGTGCTTATATCATTATATATTATATTGTACCTTAAGGTACCTTAAGGTACAATACCTTAACCTTCTAAGGTACAATACCTTATTGTATTGTACCGTAAAGTATTGTATTCCATACAAAAAACTCAAAATATGAATAAAAAATTTAAAAAATAATTCATAGCTCCACCGTGATGACCTTTAGAGGGGTCAAATGTATGAGTAGGTCCATTTAATTTTACATTTCAAACATTTCTTCCTAATATCGGAATCCTCTATCTGTCTCCCTTCTGGACGTTCCCATACATAAGTGGAAAAATAAACTTTTTTGCATAAATTGGCTGTAACTGGCCCAAAGTGATTCCTAGATGTGGCAAATGTATGACAAGGTCCTAATATTTTTTTATCGTAATATTTCACCCTGAGTCATCAACACTCTATCTTCAACCCTTAGGGGGGTTCCCATACAAAAAACTAAAAATATGAATAAAAATTTTAAAAAATAATTCATAGTTCCACCGTGATGACCTTTAGAGGGGTCAAATGTATGAATAGGTCCATTTAATTTTTCATTCCAAACATTTCTTCCTAATATTCCGATCCTCTATCTGCCTCCCTT
Source organism: Diogma glabrata (assembly GCA_963693315.1). Classification (NCBI taxonomy): domain Eukaryota; kingdom Metazoa; phylum Arthropoda; class Insecta; order Diptera; family Cylindrotomidae; genus Diogma; species Diogma glabrata. Next base: position 455,008,400 of record OY856186.1, on the reverse strand, counting down.
CTGGACGTTCCCATACATAAGTGGAAAAATAAACTTTTTTGCATAAATTGGCTGTAACTGGCCCAAAGTGATTCCTAGATGTGGCAAATGTATGACAAGGTCCTAATATTTTTTTAATCGTAATATTTCACCCTAAGTCATCAACACCCTATCTTCAACCCTTAGGGTGGTTCCCATACAGCTAACAGTACGATATAAGCAATGGTACGATATAAGCAACTAACGGTACGATATAAGCACTTATAACATATGTTAGTTTTACCCTTCTGATGACAATAATCTAAGGTACAATACGGTCATGTTTAATAAGGTACCTTAAGGTACAATACGTAAAGGTACCGTAAAGCCTTAAGGTACCGTATTGTATCGTATTGTACCGTATTGTACAAACGTAATGGTACGATATAAGCAAGGGTACAATATAAGCAACTAACGGTACGATATTATATATTATATTGTACCTTAGGGTACCTTAAGGTACAATACCTTAACCTTCTAAGGTACAATACCTTCTAAGGTACAATACATATCACGCAGCACCTGCAACTGAAGAACAATTTATTACTGTAATGTTGGTTCAAGTTGGCGGCTTTTCATTACAATGCCGTGAAACGAAACTACCGTTAACCCCTCATGCAACATTAAACTGGATTGGTTTTTTAGATAAAGGATCACCTGTTATATATGATTCGATGGGATGGGTTCGAATGTATTGTTTACAATCTAATCTATGGTTTCCTGTATGTGATACAAATCTACATGTGAGAATTGCATTTTTATAATATTTACTTGTATTTAGAAACATTCCACTTTTTTATTAGGTTAAAGGAGCATCAGATAATTTTTTTGTAGTTGAACTTTCTGAATCAACTCAAGTTTTACGAGCTATTAATTAATTAATTAATTAATTCTCGGCATGTTGTTGAAGAATTTCCACTCAGTTCGCCCTTATGTGACAATGAAGTTAGACCAGCTCATTTGGAAGAAAGTCTTGTTCGATTTAATTCGTTTTTTGTTGATAACTCTGAAGAACAAATCAAAGAAATTGCTATTGAATTATTTTCGGTATGTATTTTTGGTTCTAAGTAAACTCATTCTGTTTTTTCTAAATATTTTGTTCTTTCTTTAGTGGGAATGTGAAACTGGAAAAGAATCTCGTGCAAAGGAACTAATTGAAATGATAGCATCACCGCAACTATTAACATTAGCCATAAAACATGCGAGCAAGCAAGGAAAAAAGCATTTAGCTGAGTCCTTAGGAGAGCTTTTACCAGTTTTCGAAGAACAGGAGAATAAAATAGAACATACTCGAACCAGTCCAGTGCGAAAACTTGAAGAAGTGGATACTCCAAAAATTACACCCGTAATAAGATTAACTCACTTTTGATTACAAGATTAACATAATGTCCCCTTTCACAGAAACCGGGTCCATCAAGATACAAGTGTGGCCTGTGTGGCAGAGACTACAAAAAGGACGGATATCTCACAAAACGTATCAGACTATTCCATGATATACGGCAGAGACGTCAGAGACGAAAGTAATTTGTATGACTATTAGTGACTAAACATTAATAGTCATACAAATTACTTTCGTCTAATCTAAACTAACTAATCTAAAATTATAATGTAATATTATAAATATTAATATTAAATTAGTAAATAAAATTTATAATTAATTATATTATATTATGGATTTTTCCACTTATGTATGGGAACGTCCAGAAGGGAGGCAGAAAGAAGATAGGTATATTTGGTTTTGTGGTTTTTTTAGTTTGCCAGGTAGACTGTTAATTGGCGAATGTGCTTTAACAATAGCTTTAAGGTAAGGTACAGTAGCTGGTATTTAGGTATTGTACAATTGTGCCTTAAGCTAAAAGCCTTAAGGTTCAATACCATTTTATTGTAAGGTATTGTAGCTTAGAAGGTATTGTATTTCTATGGTACAATTACTTATTTCTAAGGTACAATAACTTCTAAGGTACAATACCTTTCAATAAAATTTTATTGGGAGGGAGTCTGGGAGTCATGGGAGTATTGGGAGTTCGGTATGTTCGGTATGTCGTCTTATTAAAATATGTACAATACCTTCTAAGGTACAATACCTGACACTAAGGTACAATCGTATTTCTAAGGTACAATTACTTATTACAATTACTTATTCCTAAGGTACAATACCTTAACCTTCTAAGGTACAATACCTTACAATAAAATTTTATTGGGAGGGAGTCTGGGAGTCATGGGAGTCATGGGAGTTCGGTATGTTCGGTATGTTGTCTTATTAAAATATGTACAATACTTTCTAAGGTACAATACCTTACAAATACCGTTGCTTATATCGTACCAATTTTTATACTGGAAATTTGTACAGGATATTACCAGAATACTTAAATGCAGCATAGAACATAGTCTACATTTGGTCTAAATCAAAATCCAGACATGTAGGAGTCACTTTGGGGGTAGTACGAATTAGGACGTGGGTGGTACGTATTAGGAAACTAGTTGCATAAATCGTACCAGTTGCAGCATCTTACTATTTCTCTATTATACTAGCCGGATGCACAAATTTACTCAGTTTTTTAAAGGAAATAAGTATTAAAAATCTCAAATTATCGATATCGTCTAAAGGTTATAGAAAAAAAATAATTTTGGAATTAGTAATCGAATAAAATATAAAAATCAGTACGATATAAGCAACTCTCCCCTATTATTTGAATTTTAACACAATCTGTCAAAATTAACTCAAGTTAGATAGCAGAGTAAATTGAAATTGTTTAGTCGATTTCCAGATTCAATTTCAATTTCATCGCGAAATGGGCCGCAGCCAAACCAACCGAAGACTGCTTTGCATTACCGATGTGATATTTGAAGTATGACAGTTGTTTTGTTTTGGTGGAAATTTAATACAAGATAAGTCTAAATTACTTAAATTATTTACCTTAATTAACAGTCATTATTATTATTATTTTGGCTGACTAAACATTCTTGAGATCATCAATGAATATAATTTAAATCAAGCTGGTATTTAATGAATTTAATTCAACTATATTTTGTTATTATTTTTAGAGTAATTGAACGCAAGGCGTGAACAATATTGCTGAGCTTCGAAACATAAATAATTATTGGCGTGTAAATAAATTCAACCAAACTATGAAGGATATATTTCAAATGGACAAACCTAATTTAATTTTGTCATTTCGTGATACTTTTGGTAAAAATTACGTTTAATAAAATGAATTCCAGACGACAACCAACATTTGTTTCATGGACTGGTTTTTGGAAGAAGACAACATTCAAAAAATAAATTAATGTAAGCCATTTTATATTTTGAACTATATAATTTTTGATTTATTTTTGTAGAACTAAATTATTTTCTCTGTTAGCTAATTAGTAGTTTCATTACATTATTCATCACATTTTTCAAAGTGATTGATAGATAAGAGTTTCCCAAGGAGAATTTGTTTTTCATTGATTCAGTTTTTGGTGTAATATTATATTATTTCGTATAAAAGTCCAAAATTATTATAGATTTCTTCTAGCTTCTTTCCCCCACACAAACTTCAAACCGTTCTTTTACCGTATGTATCAGACATACCACATACAGCAATGATAATTAGGAATAAGCAAATATGTATTAATGTACGCTTCAAAAGCTCAACAATAATACAAATTTATCAGAAACAATTCAGAATTTATCAGAAATATTCAAAGAATATCTTAAGCCCCGATTTGAAAGGAATAGCACACGTTTTAAAATTAATTTTTAGAAATATAAATCAGGGGATCATTAATGTTAAGTTTTATTCTCTTGTGAAACGAGCTATGGCATTTAGAACATGAAGTCGAAGAAGAGACATTGCTTGTATAATTTGTCTACCTACACCGTCGCAAAAGAACAAACATTTCAACGCATTAACTTTCTGTACCTGAGTAAACAGTATCGTAACACATCCTCAAGAAAATATCATGGCGGAACGAATCAAAACAAAAGTATCGTTGATGGCCTAACAAAACGCAATAATTTGGAATAATTATTTTCTTCTGGTTTTACTTGGAGGGATCCCTTTTTATTGATTTTTAGGGTGTGACTTGTCTGCGTACTCCAGTCCCAGCTGTTGTCAAATGATGCCAAATGTCAAATTATCCAAGCAAATTCTGTACAAAATTGTAAATCTTGGTCTCTAATTATTTAAATCAGTGTCGACTGATGCCCGCTTTTCTTTTGTTTCAAAGCACAACACTTAATTTTCTTTAGATTTTATTACTTCAATGATTTCCAGAATCAAACGAAACTTTGACAATTCATTGACAATCATCAAAAATTTATATTGTTTTCTTTAAAAATTTATTACACTATCCACCCATTTCTTTTATAGAACAAATAACAAATTGGTCCTTTTACTTTAAGGATCAGAGAAAAAAAAAACGAAAATTTTATGTCTAAACAATAAAATTCGTTTCGTTATTTATTCTCACAAATTATCAGATCGTAATCGTAAAAATTTTTTTTCTTCTGTTTCTTTCAAAATTTTAAGCTTTTCGTATCTATATCGATATGATTATTACAGTTAATATAACTTTTGAGTTTTTATTTTTGAAATTGTCTTTCGTCCCATAACCAAACACACAATGTTTGTATGCACAGTAAACATATACATACAAAAAAACGAGTTAAAAAACCGAATAGCTTTGGGATTTAGAAAAATACAAATAAAAGTTTAAAGATTTTTGATTTAAAAAGTTAACCAGCAAAAAGAAATTTTCTTGAAATATATTTTTTTTTTTGTTTGTGTATTTTTTTAACGAAGTCGGGAAAACCAAAAGGGAAATTTCAATGTGAATTTATAAGTTTTAGTTTTTGCAAATAGAAGCAACAACTTTTTTTTTTCTTTATACGATCTCAAAGGAAGGGGAATTTAGAAAAGTTTATTTATATAAAAACATTTGTTGTTGTTATTATTTCTATTGCTGTTAAGAAATAAATTAAAATGTTGTTTTCTTTATGTTAGACAAAAAGAAGTTTTTCTGCTTCCTTTCTTTGTTTGTTTAAATGCATTTTTGATAACTCAACATGACAAGGGAGTTGTAATTGGATTAGGTAATTGATATTTGTTAAAGAATATATTCGACTTGTTTATTTTATAGATTTTTGTGCGGTCTATGCATTCCTTATCATACTATTTGTTATGAAATAAAGAAATTTTCTTCAATTTACAATTTGTAATAAAATTCAAAAAAACCACCTGCGTTTTGTTCTAAGGTAAACAAACCATTTAGATATTTTCAAAACTAATAAATCGCATTCATCAAAATTAATCCATCAAACAAATTTAAAACAACAACTAAAATGTGTTCACAAACCTAATTTAGTGTGAGGGAATATGACGAGTACAAAGCACTAGGATACCCTTACATAAATTTATTTCCTTCAACCGTAGCATTCATTATTCATTTTTTTTTTATTTCATTTTAATAAATTACCGATTTATAAAACGTGTCACAAACACTTGCGCAAATATTTATCTATTTTATTTATTCGCTTCAATCCTTCAAATAGTACAAAAATATGTATAAATATCCTTCAACAGAATAAGAAATTTTCGGGTACTGGTTTTCTTTTTACTTATCGTCAACCTTTTAGTGTCTTTCACTATATCCAACAACAAAAATAAAATCAACAATTTTCCAAAACCAAACAAAAAATCCTTTACTTTACATTTTCTTTTTGTCGAGAAACAAAAATGAATCAAGATTTCAATTTTTCAAAATATAAATAAAAGAAATTTACAAATTTGTCATTGTCATTATTATTCTATTTTACGATTTACAATTGTGAAAAATGAAAATAAATCGGGTTGGAAGGTGCAAAGTGGAGAACGGTAAGGAGAAGGAATGATGACGAATTACTTTCTTATAACAGATAATGTTCACGGATATCATTTCAATCCTAATTCAAATTCATCCTTTGATTTCTTAAAACTAATTTTCATAAAACAACTTTTAAGGAGTTAAGACATAAGAAATTTGATTTGTATCTTTCTACCAACAAAATCTACCTATATGTACGCACATTTTTTTCTCGTATTTTGGTTTGAAATCTTATGTTGATCTATGTTGAGCTTAAAACCTGAAAAATTTGAGTTGAGAAAAAGTTAAAAGAAAATTTGATGAAAAATGTGAGTTACTTTGAGAAAATTTGTTTTGTGCTTCTTACGAAAGATTTTAAGATTTTAAAAGTATGACAGGAAAGTAAAACGATATGTTATCATCACTTAAATAAATTTGGGAATAAGAAATAAAAAATTCAAGTTTAACAACTAACAAATTTAAATAAATTTTCATATAAGTGGGATTATGAGATCTTAGTATAACTTTTGATGTATGTACAATTTATTAAAAATTGTTGTGCGACGATATATTACATGCGGTATCTGCAAAATTTTATTTGCATTATTTTGCAAAATCTGAATGTAAGAGAGCGGAAATAGGCTTGAAAGCAATGTGCTAAAGTGTAACTATAGATTCATAGTTCAAATGCCAACTCAAACAATGCGACAAAATACTCAAGTTTTAGCTGATTTTTTTGCACTTTTTCGTTGTCGTTTTTTTCACTACTGATGCTGACATTATCTTTAAAGAAAATAAAAAATGAAAAACAGGAAACTGAAAAGGTATCCAATATTCAAATATCTGAATTTTTTTCTTCTCAACATTTTATTTCCTACTTTAATGTCAGATATGAAAAAAAAAGGATGAAGTGAAAAGTGAATAAAAAAAAAATAGAAAGCTGATGGAAATTTTTTTTTTCTAATAAAATAAAAAAGGTTGAAAACTGTAATGTGTGAAAATGTGTACAGTAATATAATATGGGTCTACTAAGCTATACGTAGGAGAGAATATATTAAATGTATCCCATATTTAGTTTGTTTCTATAAATTAGGAATCTGACAAGTGTTGAGGCGACAGGTTGACCCGTATGTATTATTTATGAAGAACACAAAAAAAATTATATTAGTTTTAGGTGTTTAGATTTTTGTTTTTATTTCTTCTCATGGAATCATATATTTTTTATGCTTATGTTGTAAGTGGAAAGTATGCTTATTTAAGGAGAATTAATAAAAATTTATTTGCTGTTAATATTGTTACCAATAAAAGATTATGTTTTGAATACGATATTCGAACGGAAACTTTTTTGAGCTTTTAAGGGAATTTAATTTTTATTGCATTAAAAATATTAAAAACTGCAAAGATATTTTTATCGTTCCCTATCAACGGTTTGTTATTTTACTTTAATTTTGGTACATAAACAAATTATTTATTGCACGCAGTGAATCTACCTTTTTAAATGAAAAATTAACACCATTTTCAACGAACAAATCATCAAAGACTTGGTCTAACTCTTGTTTCAGTTAGGTCTTTATAGTCTGGCCAAATGATTGAGAACGTCCTACATAGATATTTTTTATATTTAGTTTGTAGCACATAAAACACAAAATAATGAATTAAATCAAATTATTTTGCTGACAAATCGGCTTCCAAGGATTGTTAATCAAAGCTGTGGTGAAGTATCTATAATCTACAAATTTATCTGATGAAGTCGAAATCTGGGCGTTCAAAGTTCATTATTTTAAAAATGTCTTCGTATTTTCCAGATGATTAGAAGTGTAAAGAGTGCAACACAGATAAAGATGAACTGTCAAATGCACGACATGCGAAATTTATCACAAAGCTTGTATGAATGTGACGTAGGATAAAGTGAAAGACGTAGGTTGGCAGTGCCCAGACTGCAAAACAGAACGCAAGACGAAGGAAATTGGAAGAGAAATTCGCTTTAATGGTCGCTAAACAATGTACTGGTAGCAAAAGAAAACCCAAAAGTAGAAATATGGGTACAGAGTAAAGAATATGTCAATGTTACCCCATTCTCAAATCGTTTCATTAATCCAGTTTTAGAAAAATCCACACATAAACAGGCGCCCAATGCGCAAAAGGCCGCGGTTAATACCATCAACGTTAAAGATATCGCAAAAACAACGATTGAACAAATTTCCGCTCGCAATGTAGTTCCACGAAAACGACCGTTTTTTCATGGAAATCTTAAGGACTGGCCGATGTTTATTTATGCGTACTCGTCTTCCACTGATGCGTTACAGTTATCAAATGCAGACAATTTACTTCGCTTTCGTGAATTCCTTAAAGGTGAAGCATATTCATTAGTAGAGGATGATCTACAATTTCCGGAATTCGATCCAAACGTCATTAAGATTGAGTCATTTGTACGGTCGAGCTGATAACATCATTTCATCAATATTAAAAAATCAACACCAACAAACAACGACATGGAAACAATTATAATTTTATCGGCGGCAGTTCGAGGTTTGATAACTCGACTTGATGCGTCGGATAGAGAGACCACATCAACAACCAAACTATATATTTTGAAATTTTGAATCGTTTGCCACCGGATATTAAAATCAATTGGTCGGGATACAAACGACGCCAAAGTGGAGATTCAAATTTGGTTGCCCTTAGTGTTTATCTCGGGTGATTATCTCGAGTAGCTGGCTGGGCAGCTTAGCCAGGTCATTAAAATCAAAGAATCAAGTAATCGAGAACAAAATCGAAATAAAGGATTTGTACACTTCATCAACACTGTCGATCAACATGTTCCATCCAAATCCGGATCACCTGATCAAGAAAAGGTTCAAACTCCATTGTGATGTGTTTTCAGAAAGAATTCGTATCATTCATTGGCCAAATGTGATCGTTTTAAAAATATGTTGGTGAACCGTCGTTGTGACGTTGTCGTTAAAAATCAGCTATGTTGCAAATGTCTCAAGCAAAAATACAAATCTGATTGTGCCAAAGATAAGCAGAAAAAATGTGAAGTTCCAGATTGTCCAAGTGGTGCGCAACTTGCATTCATAAAACATTTAAAAATTTTTTAAGATGGTTAAATAACTTAAAATAATGATGGTTTGGTTTCCAAGTTGTTTAAATTAATTTAAAATAATTTATCTTCTTCTTCTTATAATATAATATAATTATATAATAATAAAATAAAGTGTTTGTCAGTCTGCGTGCGCTCTCTAGCGAAATCTGTAGTACACAGGAGTCTGAAATTTTGCCAGGAGAAGGCCATTAACAGGTACTAATGCACCTCGGAGCCGAAATTTTAAAATTTAATTTAGTTTTCTTAATTAATCATTTTAATTTTCTTAATGGTTTGCCTAAATGTAGATTATATTTTATACTTATGGCTTTTTTCAACTTTCACTCAGTTATCTTTGATCGATTTTTTTTTTTCGCAAAACAGAATTACCATTCAAATGGAAAATTAAAGTTTAATGTGACAAATAAATTCATTTAGATGAAAATTATATACATTTATATATTTATTATATACATACATGATACAATTACGTTGCAACAAATATTTCTGCAACAAAGTGTTTTACTTATTAAGAAAAATTTGCGTCCCAATTAATTTCAAAAACAAACAAACAATGTAGATTTGAAGAAATCGGTAAAATATATGCAAATATGTCAACAAATGAAGTGATTTGATTGGTTTTAGATTAGTGTAAAAGTCTGGATTTATAAAGGATATTATTCTTATTATTATTTTTATATTATAGTACAAATTAGTCTTATTATTATGTTTGTCCAAATTTTTTTTTTAAAACTCTGGCAGAAATGTCGAAATAAGACGATGGCAATAAATCGACAAAATCCAAAAAACGAAAACCTTCACTAAAAATGCTGTCATTCTTAGACCGGTTTTTCGATTAGTATCAAACATCAGCGCTATGCATATTTAGTCTGCTCTTCAAAGTTTTCATTCAGTGACATGCTTCAATACTAATAAAAACACGCAGAGCGCATGTAGAGCATTGGAAATAATTGGTAAAATATATTTGAAAATCCAAATTGACTTTATTTAAGATCAGCAAATAATCTAGATAGATTGATAAATTTCATTTATCAACATGAAATGGTACGAGTAAATTTTGGTGCGGTGTGCCTATTTTGTATCACAAGTATGACGGTTCCAGAGTAAGTCATTGACAACTGTAACACCCAATAAACGAATGTTTTGACGTTCAGCTAATTTTTCGCGACACATATTAAGCCGATTAACGCGAAAAATTGCAAGTGTTTAATTTAAACTCTCCGAAACTCTTTACCAATCACTTTCAAATGTTGACTTTCCGTTCAATTTTCAAACTATCTTGATTGATCAGCTAGAATGCTAATGATCTCTGTTATTCATATTTCCCAAATGGAAAAACTAAAATAGGCTCCTTCTATTCTCACTACGACTTTTTTTGAAATTATTCTTACTAATTCAACAAAATTTACGCACACAAACTTTTTTATAGGCGTAGCAACGTACGCCGGGTTCTGCTAGTTTAAAATAAATTTAATAATTTTTTGCTTTAACAACTTTTTAATAATATTTTGTTACATGTTTCAACCATAAATGGTCATTCTATATTATTAAAAAAGTTGTCAAAGCAAAAAATTATTAAATTTATTTTAAAGAAATTATTTTAAATTGCATTCATTGTTGCATAAAGTTAAAATGCCCTCCAATGGAAAATCAATGACTTTAGTAAGTAAAAACCAATATACAACGAGTCAAAGCGTTTGTTCACATGACGTCTCACAAAAATCGATTATGTTACGAATGTTACCAGTAACATTGTACAGTGGTGCAAAAAGGTTCGATGTTTTGGAATTTTTGGATGATGGATCTGTAGCAGTGAATTTGGAGCACGTTGGATTTTGTTTCAATTTAACGTTCAGTTTTCTATATATTTGAATTTTGTTAAAACCGCCAAACATCACCAGTGACATCTATTTTTTAACATGTAAGTTTAAATATTTTATTTTTAGAAAGTTGTCATAATTTTGTAATCCGTTGAAAATTTGAATTAAGTGGAACGCACTTCACTCTAAAAGAAAAGAGAGAGGAAACATTTTTTTTTGTGTTATGTCCGTGGAGAAAAAACAACACGTTTTTAAATTTTAAACGCAGAAGATTTTCTTTATTAAATTAAAAATATAATAAGTAAACCGGAGTTTTAATTTACATATAAAAAACTTCCTACAGATTATCAGGTGTGGGGTGCGGTAGGCCTAGGTGTATAGGACCTATTTGATTATAAAAAAAAATACATTAATTGGAGAAGAGTGATTTCATTTTTGGTGTTGGGGTTAACAATTGTATGGTGGCGTTTCTTTGGAGAAAAAAGAAATCAAAAGGGAAAATTGTTATTGATCTGAAATTACAAGGAGTGTTTTATATAATAATTAAAGAAATGGGGCGAGGGCGAACAAAAAATAAAAACGGAGATAAGCCTGCTGTTAGTGATGAGGAAGATAATAAAACTGTGGTTAATCGTCCGACTATGTCAACAGCTGAAATGAGTGCATTAATTCCAATTTTTTCGGGTGCTGTGAACGAAAATGGAGAAATGTGGATTGAACAGTTGAAAACTTTAGCGGATGTTTATGAAATTGATGATCGTATCATCAAAGTGATTTTAATTGGAAAGTTGAAAGGAAGGGCTTTGGGTTGGTTCCATTCTAAACCAGAATTTTTGAAAATGTCATTTAATGCTGTTTGTGAGGAAATTGCAAAGTTTTTCTTTACTCGTACAAATAAATTATCAACCAGAAGGGATTTTGAAAAACGAATATGGAAAAAAGAGGAGACATTTGCAGATTATTATCACGATAAATGCATTTTGGCGAACAAATTAAATATTGCGGAAATCAATTCATCGATTGATTATATAATAGAAGGAGTGGATCAACCCATTTTACAAAAGCAGGCACGTATGCAACAATTCAAAACTCTTACCGATTTATATAATACATTTTCACAATTTACGCCGAATTATCGTCAATTATAACAAAGTTTGTCGCTGTTAAATCTGAGCCGTAGAAAAGACACAAATTTGATCCAAAATCTAACGGGAATCAAAACAAATCTGTTATAAAGTGCTATAATTGTGGTGAAATATGACACGGGAGCTTTAATTGTGAAAAACCGAAGAGGCCTAAAGGTTCATGCTTTACATGTGGAGATTCTAATCATGGTGCCAAGGATTGTCCAGATGCGAAAAATGTGGAAAAAGCAAAATGCTTGAGTTTAGCTGAAGTGGGTATTGTTCCAACTTACAATATTAATTTAAAATTTGTTGATAATAATAAGTTTAATTTTAATTCTATTGAAGCTATTCTAGATAGTGGAAGTGCGGTTTCTTTGATAAAGATTTCTTTATTTAATTAACAAATGCAAACTAATGAAATTCCTAATGGTTTTCTAGGTTTAAACAGATCGCAACTGGTCGTGTTCGGAGAAGTAATTGAAGAAATTGAAATGGACGGCGTTAAATTGAAACAAAGATTCAAAAATGTTCCGGATCAAACGATGTCAGCAGATGTTTTATTAGGAAGAGATTTTATAGATTTACCTCAGGTGTAACGTTTTAACGTTTCATTAATTCTTTTTCTTATCAAAATTTTACTCCCTTTTCCAAATTTCTTAAATTATTCTCATGTTAAGTTGACTATCACAAATCTAATCGCAAAATTTTTATGCTCGTGCACAAAACTTCGAGGTCAACTAATTTTGTAATAATTTGATTCCTTTTCCATTTGTCTGGGAAAAAGACAAATGTTTTCATAATTTACAAATCATTAAAAATCTTCTCTCTACTTTCGGTATATGCATTTAAAATATATATCACATTACTTTTTCTAGTTAATTTGAATCTTTTCTCACATTTAATTTTCTTTCGTAAAAAAATAATATAAAAATTCATTTTCTTGTGATAACAAGAAAATACATACTTTTATTCTGATTCAAATTTTCTGGCCTGAAAAATTTTTTTCCATTATCCAAGTCTGGCAGTCAGTTTTTTAGTTTTTGTGTGAAAGATGTAGTTTGGTCCTTGGGAGTTGTTGAGTCGGAGTTTTGTTGTGTTTTATTTTATCTTGTTCTTTTTTGGTTTAATTTTTAAAATTTTTGTTTTTTTTATAAGTGTTTTGAATAAGAATTGAGATAATTTCCAATTTTTTTTACTATTGAATATCTCAATTAACTATAAACAATAGTGTTAATTCTAATTTAACAAAAAGGATAACAAATTAATTATATTCTTATAAAAACAAAAGTAAAAATAGTTAATGTAGTGATCTTGCTGTTTAACACGAAATCATAAATATAAGAAGTTAATATAAGTTGTTTTATCTAAACAAAGTTAAAGTTGTTTATTTGTTTTTGTTGTGATGTTTTAGTTGTTATTAAATTTATTGAACTAAACAAAAAGAAAACTCACTTTCATTAATATATGTATCCAAATTTCGAAAACAATTAATTAAAACAAAACAAAAAATAATAATAAAATTTTAAAAACTGATTTTGTGCGATTATTTTTTAATACTACATTTTGCTGTGATTGGCTTTTAAAAATAAAAATTTATATTTTGAATGTGCTGTGAAGTCAAGTTGTGTTCAACAATTGAACATATGAACGACCATTGGGTATGCTACTATTAGGTGTTGGAATGTTGAAATAGAAATCCAATCATAAATCAAAGGAGATTTGTTCAATATTCGTTATTATTATCGCAGTGACGCGATTATTAATTGAGGTCGAAGGAAAAGAAGATGCTAGAATTTTGTGCTTTTAAGTTGAGCTATATTTAAACAACCATATTTAAACAACAATTGCGGACATACCCGAGAAGGATGGATGAAGAACTATGGATAAGGATAGTAAGTTGTATTTTGTTAAGTATTTACTTCTTATTTTAGTAGTTATGCATTAGTTTAACGTACGTCACGGAGGGGTACGGGACATACATGTGGTCCAGGTGAATAGCTTTGTTATTGTCTGGTTTGTGATTCCTGACGGGAATGCAAGATCTAGACACGCTCTGACACTCCACTCACTCCCATCCTCTGGGTTCTAGTCGACCTTAGATACCCGTCGTCAGAGCCAATGTCTAGATAAAACATTTTTGTTAAAAACTGTCTTCTAGGCCTCTAGAAGCAGTATTTTACACAGGTGATAATTATTTTTTACAGAGGTAAGTTTAAATTTAAAATTTTGTCAAATGATGTTTCAGAACAGGTTGAATCTGGAAATGCAAGTGCGACTATATCGAACAATGTGTTAGAATGTTTTGAATCTAAGGAAGGGTGTATTCCAAATGATATTTTAGAAAATTTTGAATGTGGAAGAAGATCGGTATTTAATGATATTTTATGTATTGATGTGGAATGTATGAATGGTAGAAATAATTTAGATATAGAGTTTAGAAAATATAGAATTTATGTTTGAGCAAAAATGTTTATAACCAAATAAGTCAGAAATCCCAGACACTGACATGGAGATGAAAATAGTGTTGACGAAAGACGAACCATTTAATTTTCGGCCTAGGAAGTTATCCTTTTTGGAAAAAGGAAAGGTTCGGGAAATTTTAAATGAGTTGTTGGATAATAAAGTAATTAGACCTAGTAATTCGCCATATTGTTCACTGATTGTGTTAGTGCCGAAAAAAATGGAGAGGTCCGTATGTGTGTGGACTATAGGGCACTAAATAGAATTACAGTGAAAGATCATTATCCAATTCTATTGATCGAGGATCAATCGGATCAATTATCAAATAAAAGGTCTCCACGTCCTTAGATCTCAAAAGCGGATTTCATCACGTGCGCATAGCGGAGGAGTCAATTAAATATACTTCTTTTGTTACCTCTCATAGACAGTTTGAGTATATACGTATGCCTTTCGGCTTGTCTAATGCACCCTCTGTTTCTCAGAGATTTGTTAATACCATTTTTCGTGAACTTCTAATGAAAATCTTATTTTGATATATATTGACGATTTATTCATTAGTACAGCGACCATTGAGGAACATTTGTTAATTTTGGAAAAAATATTTGAGTACTTGTTAAAAATAATTTAGAATTAAGAATTGATAAATGTCACGTTCTTAAACTGAGAATAAATTATCTCGGATATATGATGATGGAGGAAGGCATTTTGCCAGACCCAAAAAATATTGACGCGGTAATAAATTATCCCATGTGAAAAATACAAAGCAAATTCATAGGTTTTTAAGATTATGCTCGTATTTTCGTAAATTCATTGAAAATTTTTCGGTTATTGCTAAACCGTTGTATGATCTTATTAAGAAAAATTCGGTTTTTCGTTTTGGTGAAGACGAATTAAAAATATTCGAAATTTTAAAAAATAAATTAGTCGAAGCTCCCGTTCTTTCTGTGTATTCGCCTAATGATGAAACTGAGCTCCATTGCGACGCCAGTTAATTAGGATATGGGGCAATCTTGTTGCAAAGAAAAGTTGATTCTAAGTTTCACCCCATATTTTTCTTTAGCAAGCGAACCACTGAGGCGGAGTCACTCTTTTGAGCTAGAGACGTTGGCTATTATTTATTCGCTTCGCAGATTCAGAATTTACCTTCATGGCATTAAATTCAAAATTGTCACTGATTGTGATGCTTTACGTCTAACTTTGCGAAAGAAAGAAGTGAACAGGAGAATATCAGGCTGGGCTATGGAGCTAGAAAATTTTGATTATGTTGTTCGGCATCGACCAAATTCAAAACTGACCCATGTAGATGCTTTATGTCGATGTAATTCAATTTTAGTGTTAGAAGAAAATCTCGCAATTGCGCAAGGTCGAGATCCAGATATAAAAAAAATAAAACAGAGATTATAGTTTACAGAGGATTCTTCATATGAAATGCGTTATGGGTTGGTGTATAAAAAATACAAAGACGGAATGCTGTTTGTTGTTCCGTTTAGTATGAAGGATAATGTAATTAGGACGTGTCATGACGACTTGGGGCATATAGGAAAGATAAAACGGTGGAATGGACTCGGAGAATTTATTGGTTTCCAAATATGCGTGAAACTGTAAATGAACATATAAAAAATTGTTTAAAATGCATTGCATTTTCACCCAATAATTTAAAAAGGGATTATTTAAATAACATTGATAAAGGTTCTAAGCCTTTTCATACCATACATGTTGACCATTATGGACCACTTCATGAGACTCATATGAGATACAAATATATTTTTATGGTGATAGTTGCTTTTTCAAAATATGTTTAAGTGTATCCTACGAAAACCACGAATTGTCGTGAGGCAATTAAGAGTTTAGAATCATATTTTGAGTATTTTGGTAGACCTTTTCGTCTTGTGGCTGATCAGGGGTCAGCATTCAGATCAGTTGAATTTAAGAATTTTATGGATAATGAAAACATAAAACTCGTTTTGATAGCGACGGAATGTCCTAGATCAAATGGCCAAGTCGAAAGGATGAACAGGTTCCTAACACCGGTTTTGAGTAAATTAGCTAGTACAGATCAATGGGATACTGTACTACCAAAAGTAGATTTTATATTTAACAACACCTACAGTAGATCAATTGACACTACTCGGTGTATGTTATTATACGGCACAAATCAACGAGGGCCGGATAATGATGATGTAACAGATTTTTTAAACGAGACTCAAGTAGGCAAGATTTGTTTAGAGGAAATTAGGAAAAGAGCTATTTGGAAAAACGCGAAGGTGCAAGAATATAATAAAAACTATAATGATAGTAAATGTAAAAAATTAACTGAATATAAAGAAGGTGATTATGTCATGATAATGAATGTTGTTCCCACTGGGTATAACAAAAAGTTGATGCCAAAAATGAAAGGTCCGTACGAAGTGAAAAAGGTGTTACCGAATCAAAGATTCGTAATTTCTGATATTGAAGGGTTCCAAGTTAGCCAAATACCATTCGAAGGGATTTTCGATCATACCAATATTCGTAAATGGCTGAGTATCGAAAATGAATGTTATGATGTTGACTTAGACCTGGATTTCGATATTGATATGGGTGATATTGAGGAAAATAAATAAATTTATATGTGTACCTCAAATTATTATTTATATTAATAGGCTTCGGGTATATTATTTTTATGTCAGGTTAATGAATTTTAACACATATTTCGACATTAAGTGGTCATTTTTATTTAAAATTTTTCGTTTATTTAAAAACCTCTTAAAAGTAAAATTTGGCTTGAAGTTAGTTTGTCATTGTACATGATTGTTTAACAAATTTTTATGTAGATAAATTTTGAATGTAGAGAAGGAAGAACGTCGTTGTGTGCTTAGTTTGGTTGAAGGGAAAAAAACGACAGGGGCGTCGTTTAAGTCAGAATGACCGAGCTGTAGCAGTGAATTTGGAGCACGTTGGATTTTGTTTCAATTTAACGTTCAGTTTTCTATATATTTGAATTTTGTTAAACCCGCCGAACATCACCAGTGACATCTATTTTTTAACATGTAAGTTTAAATGTTTTATTTTTAGAAAGTTGTCATAATTTTGTAATCCGTTGAAAATTTGAATTAAGTGGAACGCACTTCACTCTAAAAGAACAGAGAGAGGAAACATTTTTTTTGTGTTATGTCCGTGGAGAAAAAACAACACGTTTTTAAATTTTAAACGCAGAAGATTTTCTTTATTAAATTAAGAATATAATAAGTAAACCTGGAGTTTTAATTTACATATAAAAAATTTCCTACAGATCTTTGGTTTCTTTAATGGATGAAGATATCGGAAATAAGCTCGAGTTATCTGTGGTCACAGAAGATTTATGCTTAACATGGACATCAAATCATTTTCGAAGTGAGAATAACTCTCTGCGAACCAGCGCAAAAAATTTTGGTTCAAAGAACTCGAAACAATATTACATCGATAAAATTTACACAATCAATAATCTTGGTCTGTCGAAACATCCTTTCGTTACGGTATACTCATTTGTAAAACATACCATTACGTAGCTACAATATGAATAAACTACGTATTTTAATTGGGATGAAGCATATCTACGTTGGGCGTGGCTCTGGAAATTTGAGAGGGAAAGTCAAACGAGCCAATTGCCACCAAAACTCGAATCAGCTGGGTGGTATGTGGTCTTATGGAAAGTGGTTAGGATAATACTAATAATCAATATCCTCATTTTCTTAAAGCCAATGTAAGCATGATGACAATCTGCATGATAAATGAAAGATTATTTCGCATTGGAAAAATCCACGCCATTTGAAAAATCCATTTGCCATTAGTGTTGTTATACAACTCGAAACATTTTTTTTTCTTACTTAACATACTATAATTAGATTATTTGTAGTTCAAATATATCTAGAAGGGTTTTCCTAAAATTTCTTTTTGTAATTTTATAAAAGTTATAAGTTATAAATACAAAATGATAAATGTAGACCATTTGGAGGCTGATGAGTTTAGCATAGAGTGTCAGGTTCATAGTATTCATGGTAATTTGTCCCACCAAATTCAAGCCTTAACCGAAATTATCGCGAATGAAGAACATCTACCGGTAAAAGCCCATATAAGAGCCTGTAAAAATACCAAGCTGAAGATAGCTGAGATAGTGAACTATACCAATAAAATAAAAGGATTGCACAAGTAACTATTGGAAGCACTACAAGACAATGCTGATGAACAAAAGAAACTCTTACTTGATCAAGCTGTAATAAGATTGTTACATATTCGCGCTAGGTTATACCGTATCGAATCATCAAAATGTGTACAAGATTGTGCACTTCAGCTTCAAAGTATATGCAGCCAACTATTAGCAATTCTTTATAAATTTTTCCGTGCTGAACTTGAAGACCTCGAGGTAACCGTTAACTCCATCAAGAAATTAGAATTGTCAAACGATGCTGAGCATAATTCAAGAATTTGGTAAGGACGTTCCTGACCCTTCTGGAACTCGTGCTAACAATTGCCCTTCAAGCACTGCTCAAAATTCTCCTGCTCCTGCATCTAACATATCTATCTCTGAGGGAAATATGAATACGATAATCGATCGAATGATACACCAACTAGCCATGTCTATACCCAACCCATCATCGCAAACATCTAAACCCATCGCTCCTCAACCTTATGACAAGGAGTGTCCTGCTCAAGTGAAGAGTTCTGCAAACAACGTCCCAAACGTAAAACAAGTCTTTCCTCAGAACCGTGATTTTCGGGTTCCTCCTCAATCTTTTTCTTCCGCTGCATTTCAACCAAGACTTTACTATGTACCAATGGGTATTGCTCATAAATGGAACACCTCCTATGACGGGTCATCAACGGGAATGCCTATTGAACGTTTTTTGTTTATAGTGGAGCATTTAGCAGATTCCTTTGAACTACAAAATGAGCAACTGGTTATTGAGATTTGCTTTGTTTTAGCGGGGACAGCTCGAGATTTTTATTGGGTCTTCTTAGAACGTCATAAAGAACATCATGGACTCAAGTGCGCGAAGCGTTATTAGAACGTTTCCAAGATCGTCGCACAGACGCAGACGTAAATCGAGTAATAGAAGCCCGCAAACAAAGACCAAGAGAGTCTTTTTTGGAATTTTATCACGATTTACTGACCATATCTCCCCAATTGAAATCGCCGTTATTAGACAGCAACTTTTTGAATATATTGTGTCGGAATATGTGACATGGTCTCCAAGTGGCTCTTGCCAGAGAAACTTTTAATTCAATCAGCACTACTTCTGACACGGAACCAATTACGCACTCTCCAAGTGTTTGGACGATTTGACGTCAAACGATTTGTACTTCACACCAAAGGCTCAACTTTTGTCTGCTGCTCAACGCAATGTTATGCAATACCTGAAGTTAGCACATGACAATAACACAAAATTGCGTAGTAATGCGAGTCAAACTCAACCAAAAGACAAAGTTTTTGTACCGAACTTTACTCAAAGTAGCGCTTCGGATAAATATTCGGCCCGATTGGCTCCAAAATTCATTACAGCATATGTGGATAAACCTGTAGGTAACACTTCATTTCAGCTAAAGGACTCGCATGGTAAAATAATTGGGGTGTATCATATGAAGGATATCGAGTACTAACACCATAAAGCTTAGGCCCGGTGTGAGACATCAACAGGAGTGGGTCTTCCACACGATTGTAATGGTTTCATGGAACAACGTGCTGTTCCTCTCGAAATCCGTTGTGATAGTAATAAAAGTATCCATGGCTCTGAGCACGAACTACATAAAGCAATCGCAGAGATTAAAAAATACAATTTGTTATGCTCGCAATTTGGTGCTGTGTAGGGTGGATTGACTGAAATCTAAGACTTGACAGATCAGACACTTAGACCGGGTGCATTATCCGCAAAAATTGGGTTCTAGTTAATCCATCCTTTACATCCCACTCTCGATCTACCTACCTATATGTTGTGTCTTGTCGTAATTCCAATTCGACAGATCACAATGTACATAAATAAAATCGGGCATTGCACACTGCAATAGAAAAGTTTATTATCCAACGTAAATAAAGAAATAATGAAAGGACGACGCACATTGCAATAGAAAAATATCGTATTAAACGTAATCACATGATTTTTCCTTTGTAAATTTTTTTATCTGTTACATATTTAAATGAGAAGAAAATGAAATACGAATAATAGATCTTCTCTCTTGCAATGGTTTTTCTATAAATAGATTTTAATAATAGATCTAAAGAAAGAGACGGAATGACAATGAATCCACTTTTGTCTTGTTTAGCCCTAAAAATAAAATATTATTTATATTAGCACATGTTTAATTTTGAGCACAGTTAATTTTTGATATTAAATCAAAAAATAATAAAACATAAAAAGTTTAAGTCAGTTGGTATTTAATATTAAATCCAAAAGAGATTAATAAAAAAATTAATATCGGTTTTTGTCTGATTGTTGTGTAAAGAATAAAATTGAATATCAACCCACGATTGTTATATCGAAAGAAAAAAATCTTAAAATTGAAAATTATTTAGTTCATGGTAGACTTTAAAAACTAAATCCGAGTTTTTGCTTCAGGCTCCTTGATATAAAGTACCAACCATTTTTTTTTTATTTAAGAAAAATAAAACAGTTCTAATATGTAAACTTTAGAAAAAATGTATGAACAAAAAAAATTGTTGATGTTAGATGTAATTTTATCGTTCTAAAGTTTTTGTTATTTGGAAAATTAATGGAAGACATATAAACCAAAAAAATTAAAAATGATTTATATTAAAATAAAAAGTTTAATTGAAAATGATGTGTATTACAAAGTGAGTCGTAAAGGTTATTTTTTTGAATTCAGTTGCACTGTAAATTAGTCGAATAAGTTGATTTTATCCGTTTGGCGAAATCAATTTGACATAACCATTAGAAAGTTGCTAGCTGTTGCTATGTTGAATATTTTATTCAACATAGTGGAAACTGTAAATATTTCTTAAACCAAAATGCATCCATGTAAGGTGGCAGTATTATAGGGCGGAAGAAAAATTAATACTATTGAGAGATATACTTTGCGTCTCTGGAAAAATTAATGTTTAAAATACTGTTTAAAATATATATTAGAAGAAAAACAAGCGACATACAAGGACGAAAGTTGCTTGCAACATTGAAGTCAACAATCAACTATAAGATTAAGGTTAGACTTTATTTTTATATACTACTTTATTGTTATTAAGTTCTTGAATTTTTAATGATTATGTTATAAGACTATCATGGTCTTATAAGCTAGTAAGTTTATTTAGAGATGTTTTCCTTGGTGGAGTCTATGTACGTTCCGTTTATCATTCTAAAAAGTTCTAAAATCCCTTGGATAAACAGATAAAGCATCTATTTATGAATTGAAGCCCAGGCTTTATTAATTTTTTCAAAAATACTAAAATATCAAATGGAAATTAAATAAAACCGTTATCACCGCATAATGGTGAATCATTTTTAAAATGTACGCTTTTTCTTGATTTCTCATATAGATGGACCAAAATTTTTTCAACAAATTTATAATATTAGAAAATTCTTTATTTTGGACATAAAAAATAGTGGTATAACTTAAACAAAACATTCTAGTTTTTGAATGACTGGGAGTGACTACCAGTGACTCAACCTATTAAACATTGAATATTGAACAAATAATCAGGTAAACCAATTCAACAAAGTTCTAGAACAAATTCGTTGCAGTCACTTAAATCTACGAAAAACTAGAAATCTTTAATTGCTGTAATAAAACAGCAAAAAAACCCGTAAAATTTAAGAACTAAACCACTAAACCAGAATGTCCTTCTTAATATTGAATAAAGGAAAATCAGATCCCATTTTTATTCACTTTCTTGGGTTCATTTTTGTTGTTATTTTATTATTTAATGTTTCTTGTATTGTATTTTATTCGATATGATTCATTTTTATGATTTGTATGTCGTTATGCCACTTTACTTTCTATTCGGTTGTTAAATTTTAAGAATATTTATTTGGTGGTAAATAAACGTAAAGGATTTTGTTACTGTTGTTCAGGTCATGGGTTGATGTTGATCTTGAAAATATTTCTAGATATAGCTTTTAAGGTAAATAAAAAAAACGATTTTGGATTAGGGTTGATTGAAACAGAAAATTTATTGTTGTATCTTTGTAACAGGAAAAACACGGTCATCTTCAATAAATCTTTCAAATAATATTGCATCATTTAATCTTCAATTTTGATATTTTCTTTTAAACATTTTTTTTCTTGAATAAATTTTCATTCTATTCTTGTCAAATTTTCTTCGGTTAGGCATATTTTACTGGATATATCGTAATTCTTGTTCATATCTGTATATATTTTGTGAGGGTTAAACGAGGATGGAATGGAAAAAACAAATTATCGAATCAAGATAAACATATTTTGAATTTGACATAATTTTTATAATGGAAATAAATGGTTATAATAGATTGCTTGTGAAGGACGATTGACAAAATATTTATCTATGTTAGATTTCCGAATTTGAAACATGTTAGATTTTATGTAATAAACAAATGGGAGATAAACAAAACTATTATATGCGAATCGGTGAAACTGTCATATGCAGACTATCTGAGATGATACAATAACTTATAAGAGTTTTCTGCTAGAACTATTGGATGTCAAAGGAGAGAAATTCTGTTCTTTAATAATTATATGTTTTCTTACATGCCAAATAGTTCAATTTAATTTTAAGCAAATCGAAATTTTAATAAAAGACATAGTGTTAAGCTAACTTAAACAATCATTTAATGTACTAAAAGAGTATCTGCTGCCTCCGAATATAAATTGATTCCTATCGAATCCATTCATTGTGATAGTATGTCCGGTAATATTTTTATTTTTTGTTATGTTTATTAAAATAAAAAACAAGAAATATTATTAAAAAATTGATGATCTTATCAAAAAATTGTTCTGATGCCCTTTTTTTTATTTTCGTATTGTATTTCTTGTAGATTTTGTTATTGTCTAATGTACTGATGATTCAACTAAATTTGATAAAAAATTCGTTTTTATTTGAAAAATTTCTTATTCAATTGTTATCCATCCAATTTTATCGGTTATTTTTTTATTTCAATTTTTGTTTTTCTATTTTTTTTTTGTAAGAATAAAATGTATTTATGTTTGGTTGTAATAGTAGTGATTCCATCATTAAATAAAAGAGGAAAATGCCGAAGCTATTTTTTTTAATTTTAGGTTTAATTTCCTAGAAAACCAGGTTTGATTTTTTGTAAATAATTTTCTATGTTATTAAATGCTGTAGTATTTATAATCGAGCTAAATCTACCTGAATATTGGCGCAGCCGTTAAATTGACATGCAAATTTAATGTTTTATGAAGATGATTAAAAACTGAACTTAGTATCTTAAGTAATCTTAAAATATTAAAATTAACTTAAAATAGAATAAACAATTACGTAATCGTAAGGTAATCTTTAAGTATACATTCAATCGTTTGCAGATATCAAGCAAAAATAACAATCAAATCTGTATAGTATCTCACATAGCAAAACCGTAATTTAAATCCCTGTCAAAAATTACATTAGCTGCAATATATCGCAGAAAATGAAAGCTCTACATAAATTAAAATGTCATCTCAAAAATCCCATAACATAGCAAAACCAAAGGAAATTTTTTTTAATTAACTGTTCAACGCTTTTCTTAATCACAACCAGAAAAATAAAATTTCCTCGTGATAAATGTATAAAATTCTAATAATTAAAATCGGCAATGACATGATAAATGACTTATATATAATTAAATTTATCCAGTGATAGCATAAGTATCACTTAAACCTCAAAAAACCAGATATACAAGTAAATTTATCTGTCTTTCTCATTTACGTCTTAGAACAATTTATCAATTTTTCCACAACAGTCAACTGACATCTCTTTTGTCATTCATCTCAACGAAGTCCTTATAATAAATATATTGTCTTAATTTTATTTTTTGTTTTGTCTATTTTAGATTTACTATTTTTCCTTTAATAATCACAACAATCTAATAAGAAAATAAAATAAAACTGTCACCTCGAAGCGGAAAAAACAACAACAAGCAGAAACAAAACCGAAAAAAAATAAAACAAAAAAGTCACTTATTCAATTCTTTAGGTAATGTCCATTGGGATACCCTCAAGAAACGAAAAAAAAAATGTTTTAAGACATTTAATACGTTTTCGTCTTATGTCTTATGTGTACGAACATACATACGTACCCGAGCTCCTGTTGAACCATTTTCCTTCTATTTTGAATTCCTATATTATTGGACATTCTTAAATCTAATCTTTATAAATTTATATTTCTATATTCGGAGATAAAATGAAATGGGAGATTAAATAAGATAAAAAAAAATTTAACCTAAATGATGGACCATGATTAGTATCCTCAATGTAATAATTTTCTCAGAGGTTAGTTGGAGATAAGATAGATGAGGTAAAAATTAAAGCAAAAAATAAAAACAAAATTAGATTTTATTAAGTGGAAATAGAAAAGTGTTTCTTGTTGTATTTTTTTTTCTGTTTATTTCCAAAGAAGATTTTTGCTTGGAAATGAAACTGTCTTCAGTGATTTAAGTTTTATTGTTATTTTCGTTTTTATTTTCATGTTTTACAAATTAAATTAGAAATTGAGATTGAAAGAGGTTTTATTGGTTAGTTATAGGATGGCTTGAGTTGTTATTTTTTTTGTTCTTAATTAGTGTTGGTTGATTCAAGTAATGGTTGTTGTTTATAAATTCTCTCATATTTTATAGCAGTACAGTCAAATAGAACACAAAAAGAGGTCCATTCTGATTTAGATTGACTAGGGAAGCTATTTACGAACGGTAAAACCCAATATTTGTGACCTTTTATTATTATAATCTTCAATAATGCTTTCAAAATGTGTTATATTACTTCAAGCTCGAGCAAACAAAATTATAAAAAATGCCTTTAATTTTTTGTGGCATATGGAAAGGCAAATTCTAATAGAAAGTCCCAGATACGATATCCATAGGACTTCTGACAAATTCAAAACCAAACTAAATAGCCGCGTAAAAACGATTCACAGAGCGACGAAGTGAGTGAAGTTCACGGAGTGGGTGACTTTCGCACTCACGGATTTTTTTCACAACGGTTTCTGATTCTTTTGGTATTGCACCTTAAGGAACAAGCTTAAAAAAATACTCTACATTTGTTGATGTAGAATATGTAGAAAATCATTAAAGTAGAATACAACAAAAATATACTAAAACTGTTTTGTACTAAAACTAAATAACCAAAATTACATGTTTAATCTACGGGGTAAGTAATTTTTCGTGCTCTAGATATCACTACGAAGACTCAGGGTGTAGCTAAATTTAATTTTTTTGAAAGGAAACGATTGGACTCTACCTACAACCTAAATTTTGAATATTATGACATATCTTGTCTGAATTATTTATTTATTTTTTTATTACTTTTTATTATTATGTTATGGAGCCACTCTTATCCATAACCATTGAGTCACTGTAACTAATTGTATTGTAATATTTGTTGATTAATTATTATTTAAAATTATTTAAAGGAAAACTAATATTACGTTACAGTTTAAAAAAACCAATGAATAAACCATTTAAATGGAAACTCAAATTCTATTGACATTTTCCGCAAACTATGCAAATAGTTAAAAGTGTGGAAAATGTTAATAGAAAGTAAAAACGGTTAGTCTAGAAAAAGCACCGCAACCCTGAACATCAGGGAATATAATAATTAATATAATATTAAATTAATGAAATAATTTCATTATAATTAAATAATAATGGTCAAGTTGAATAATTGTTAAGTGACCGACTGCTAAAAAAAATAGTGATAACGAAAGATAAATAAAAGATAACAAAGAAAATCAATTAAAAAAAATCAAAGTGTGTCTTTTATGAAAAAGTGAAAAAAGCGGTTTAAACAATTCAGAAAAGCAGAACAATTATTATTAGTTTTACAACATTCATTCTTAGAACAATATCTTATTTGAATAACACAATTTTAAACAGTTATGGTTAGCTTATTCGATTATAAAATTTAATCTAAATTAACTTAAAATGGCATAATAACTTTTACACCCTTATCGGCATTCAATTTACTTTAATCATAAGTGAAAGCACATAGTTTTTCAACAGTTATTTAAATATTTTACTATTTTCTTCCAACCTTATCTCTGACGGGAGATTATTAAATAATTGCAATTGTTTGTATATTACCATGTTTTGTGATCCACTTTTAGAAAATTTGAGTAATCTAAATTTGTCTGCTTCTCCTAGCTGTCTGCTTCTCCTGCTGTCTCCTTCTCCTTTAAAAACAAAAATCATACTATTGTATAACAATCTTTGATTTATTTTCATTCACTTCAATTCATCTAGCATATCTGCAATGTGCATTCTTCTGCGACGATTATGATTTTCATCCCTTCATTTTGCAAAATTTGTAATCTACTCTTAATGGAGCTTGCTGCTGAGTACAGCAATGTAGAACAATAATCTAAGTGCGGTAGAACCTGTTTTGATGATGCAGGTTATCATTTAGGACTGTGTGCAGTTACATTTTATATTCCAACTATAATTTTCATAGATTGCGAACGCATCGATTTCGAAGTTCTCATTTTATACATAAATACAAGAATCTCACTTGATGTGAGGTGGAGTTGTCATCCATTTATTTTCTCGTGAAGATAAAAAAAAAATGAATTTTTTGAATTCACGTTTTTTTTTCTTTAAAACTAAGTAGCAAAATTTTATCTAGTCCAAATTTATTAGTGCAATTAGTTAAAAATAGTAAAAAATTTTTATTAGTTGAATTTAGTAGTGCAATTTAGAAAAATTTTATCTGTTTGTGCCGTAAAAAGTAACGTCATTAGTTCAATTATACTCAATTAGCTCAATTATATCTGCTTTTGTTTTTATTAAATCGTGAAATTAAATTAATTTGGTCTTGGAATGCACTTTTTGCCTGAATACAAGTGAAGAAAAATGTGTTAGAGAATCTTTATTGAGTTCTAAATCATTAGTTACAATTTAGTTCAATTATATGATTCACCATCAGGATTGATAATTTAAATTTTGATGATTTGTCATCTACTTTTTTTTGTGAAGATAGAAAAATTAATTTTGTCTTGGAATTCACTTTATACCTGAAGAACAATCTGTTAGAAAATTTTATTGACCTCTAATTTATTAGGTACAATCTATTTAGACTGTGATATTAGTACAGTTATATGTGCCATTAGCTGGTTGTCTTTGATAACATTGTTCATTAAAATAAATATAGTTCAATAGTATATACTGTAATATTAATTCAATTATATGTTCTATTAAATGGCTGTTCTTGATAACATTCTTCCTTATTATAAATAAGATTCAACAGTGTATATGGTGATATTAGTTCAATTACATGTTCCTTTAGATGGTTGACCTTGATGACATTATTATTTAATTGTCGATAAATAAAATTCCATAATTCGTGCTGTGATATTCGTTCAACTATTGGTACAATTATATGGTAGATTTTGATGATTGGGCAGTTAATTGTTGGTTGAGTTGCCCTGATAGAGTAAAAGGAATGGCATTTTTCCCGGGAAATTATGGCGCACATAAATACAGTGCCGAAACAGTAGTTTTTCGATACTGCGCACCTTTAAATTTTATTCAAAAACAACCGCGGGGTACTGTTATGGTGCTATTACACACAAATTAAATTCAGTTGCAATCTTCAACTTTTCAGATGATAGTATTTATTTGTTTTTGAATGTAGATGGCGAAAAGATCAAAAACTGCAAGTATATACAAATAAGTTTACGAAGTAATAGTAATTTTTAAAAAATAATTTCTAAAAAAATCATTAGTTATTTAGTATTAATATTATATTATATAATCGATAATATCTAAATTAGTGGTATATAAATTTTAAATAAACTATATACTGTAAAAGTAAATGAATCAAAAAAATGGCGACAACACATTAAAGAGCAATTGTTGTAGCTTGTACAAGAAGAAAATGCGCTAAAATTTGAAAAAAAAAAATGTGAATCGAAAATACGTAAAGAAAACGTAAAATTTTGACATTAAAATCTTGAAAATATGTATTTAATCATTTTATACCTAATATAATATAATTATTATTATGATTTTAATATGAAAATCAATTAATGTGATAATCGGTTTGAAACCGGTTGAATTTGCAGATGAAATCATCTGACAATTTTCTAGCAGTTAATTAGTAAACCAAATAATTTTTCAAAAAGTCAGTTGCTATCAGCTAGCTTTTCTTGCAGTTTTTATATCTATCTCGCGCATGCTATCCCTCTTTTTCTCATACAAAATATTTTTCATCAACTTTTCAGATTATGGTAACTGTAAAATTGATTATGGGAGCGGAATTTAATTTGTGTGCAATAGCAACATTACTCCTGCTCGCTAGTACCACTGATGCTGTAATAAATTCGCTTTGGTACAGTTGGTCCAACATCTAACGAAACGATTCGGATTTTGTTTTGGATATGAATATTTTATTTTGATCGGAGAAAAATTGTTTTTTTTTCAACGGCAGTATCAACAATCACCGATATCAATTGTTATCAATTTCAACAAACCGTTTATGTCTCAGCTATATGCTAATACAACCTTGCTTAACAGTTTCATCACTCTACATTATCGTTTGAAATATTATCAGAACTTGGAGAAGGGCCGACATCATACGTTTGTTTTACCGTACAATACTCTTCGGGATATACCTCGTATATTTAAATGGATGGAAGTGATGGTTAAGTTGATCTAAATTTTTTGGAGGAATGAAGAGTTATCCGGGATCCGGGTCAATCATGGGGTGAGTCACATTTGTAATTTTTATCATATTTTGTTTTGGTTTACTTAGGGTTTTGGTATAAACCTATAATATAATGTGTGTTAAATAAATGTAATAATGGGGCGTTCGTGACGGTCGCGGCTTCTTCGTCGTTGAGCGCCGCCAGAGTCTCCTTTTCACATCTTTCCTTTTGTCTTTGACCCGTTTAATTTTCGAAAAAGGCGTACACTGTTTATTTGTGCTGGGGCGGCAGGTACACTTTCTCAAACCCACTTACTGAAGCTAGCTTAGGCTGATTAACCTCGCTAGATGTGCGGCCTGCCTCAACGGTTCCATTGGTAATCTCGATGGACCCAGCTCTTCATTACAAACCAAAGCATTATATAATTATAACATTGTCGATGTTTTGACAGTTACGTAGCGTCTTATTCTGCTTAAAAATCCAATCTTCTTCGTTATTTTTTTACAGACATATTCACCATTTTTATCCAATTTTAATTTTTCGTCCAACCACACTCCAAAATATTTAAATTCTACTACATTTTCGACCCCTTAATTATCAATTTTCAATACAATTAGCCTGTTTAGATTATATTGGACTTTTTTTACTAGGATTGCCTAATCTAACGTTTCAAACTCTCTTTTCGGTTCTAGAAACACACTCTTCTTCTTCCAATATCATTTTGTTTTTTCTACTCGGTTACTATCCAATTTATTGCTGTCTCACACGAATGGTTACTCCGAAAACCAGACCAAATACCATTTTCTTCTAAAAAAATCCTCAATTGATCCGATATAATACGTTCAATCATTTTTTCATATATTGTTAGTAAATAAATAGGTCTGAAGTCCTCAGCCTTATTCGAATTTGTATCTTTTCTTACTGGAATTACGATTGATTCCTCCCAGTTTGGGAATATACCTTCTTGTAGTGACAAAATCATTATCTGCATAATAATAATTATTAATATTAATAATAATAATATAAATAATATATAAACTTCCTTATAGTAACAATTTTATTTTTTCATTTTATAGAATATCGATTTCGACCTACGCCATCCTCAGTTCTTAAATTATTATTACAATTTTTGCTTAAACTTTTTTTTTTATTTAGCGTATGGTTTTTGTTGTGACACATTAAAAACAAAAATAAAACAAAAATAAAACTTAAAAATGTTGTTGTGATTTTGATTTTGGTTCATTTTTTTTATTTATTTTTGTATCACAGCCAAGAGTTCGAAATGAAATGTTTGGCTACCAAGTTTGAATAGACTATTCGCGTTAACCAGGGTGTAGCACGAGGAGCTTGTCTATTATCACACCCCTTTGCTTAAACTATTACTTATATACTATTTCAATTGCTATTTTTTATTATTATGTCATATATTTTGTTAGTTTTAGTGTTGATTTTATGATTTAAAATGTTGTTATTGTTTTTATGTTTATATATTTCTATTTCTTCCAATCTATCTAGATGTTGTCCTTTTCTTTTTTTATGTAATGTGGTTAAATTTGTGTTGATATTGGTGTATTTGTGTTTTTCTATTTTTAAATGTTGGGCATATCTGGATTTTGGATCGCTTCTATTAATTTCATTGGTGTGCTCGATAAATATTTTTGTGAAGGACCACCCCATCTGGCCTATATAAAATTTACTGCAGTCGTCACAGGTAAGTTTGTAAACACCTGTGTCTAAGGTTTGGGTTTTTTTGGTTTTTAGGTAATTTTCTATTTTATTTTTGTGTTTGTAAGCCGCAATATATCCATATTTTTTTAAAGTTTTTTGCATTATTTTGAATTTTGTTTTATTGTATGTTACGCCTACGTATTTTTTGCCTGCTAAT
This sequence comes from Diogma glabrata, assembly GCA_963693315.1. NCBI lineage: Eukaryota > Metazoa > Arthropoda > Insecta > Diptera > Cylindrotomidae > Diogma > Diogma glabrata. Next base: position 454,977,370 of record OY856186.1, on the reverse strand, counting down.
TTTTCTTCATTATTCAATGTAGTTAGGTGTTGCAAATTTTTCTTGTTTTTACATTTTTATTTAATGTATCAATTTTTTTTTATATCCGTTTTTACTGGCTATGTATTTTATGTTGTTTAACTCGTCTTGATAATTTTCTGCATTCAGAGGTATATTGTTCAATCTATTGATCATGTGGTTGTAGGCAGCTGGTTTATGTTGGTATGGATGATGTGATTTAATATTTATTGATTGATCCGTTTGGGTTGGTTTTCGGAATATTTTGAATGTGTGTTTTGAATCTACATTTTTGATTGATAAATCTGAAAAATGAATTGTGTTATTTTCTTCATTTTCTAATGTGAATTTAATGGAAAGTTCTATGCTGTTTATGTATTGGTGTAATAGATTATGTTTAGTTTCATAGCTATACATGATTTATCATTTTCCTCATCTAATCCAAATTTCATACAATTTATAACTTTATTTTTGCTTTTTTTATCGCCCATTACAAAAGGTTTTAAAGTTCTCTATGTATTCTTTTGTTCGTTGCCGGCACTTATCACTTTATTTCGAATGTAATCGTCCTTAGCCATTTTAATTTTATTTTTATAATTTTTTTGCTGGGTTTTGTATGAATCCCAACTAGTCCTATCAGTGGAGTACATTGCTTTTTTATAAGCTTCACATTTTTGCTTTTTAAGATCTTTCAATTCTACATGAAACCAACATATGCTGTTTTCAATGTAGCAAGTTTTATACTGGATCTTTTTTTCTACACTTTGAACAATAATGTCTTGAAAAATTTGTTGATAAAAAACCCACATCACTTTCTAGATACAACTTCTGTCCCGCATGTTTCATACTTGTATCAAATTCTTCTTTTGTATACCGTGTGATTTTTTTAACCTGAAACTTTCAAATATCTCGAAAAATAAGAACTCTACGGAAAAAATGTTTGTATTGAAAATTTAATCATTCCGTGGGGGCAACACATTAGTGCAAAAAAATAGTCCACCCCTATTTGTTGGTGGGCGGGGGTAGCTTTGAATCTAAAATAGGAACGCCAACTTTTTATTGCAGATACGGATTCTACGGCTAAAAGTACGTACGATTTGACTAAAAATTTTGTTCGATTTATGATAAATGTAAATTTGCCTGCCAGATCACCAGATCTTACTTCGCCAGATTTGTTTTTGTGGGGCTATTTTAAAGAGAAAGTTTACAAACAAGAACCAACAACACGTGAGAATATGATTGGGCGAGTCAAAAATGCTTGTACTGAAATTCAAGCAGACACAGTTTTCAGTTGTGTACAGTCATTTGAAAAACGGATTAATAAGTGCATTAAAGTCGAAGGCCATCATTTTGAACACTTATTTTAAGCTAAAATTTGTTTATTCACCAGCCATTTACATTAATAAACTTTATACAATGAAAACGTGATATTTTTGTTGTTGTCATTTTAGGTTCACGGATCTCTTTTTTTACTACTTTTATTTTTAATGATTCATGATCCGATACCTTATTTGATACCATATTCCAGTAAGAACATAATCAATCATTGTATGAATATTCTCTGTCACCCTTGTATATTGATTCACCATCTGTTTTAATCTAAGATCATTAATTGTATTCTGCATAAGTCTTGCGTTTGAATCATTTTTATATTAAACTCGCCTGCTATAATAACGCTATCTTGTCCCTCAACTAGCTCCTTAGCCCAATCTGAAAAAATTGTAAAAAATTCACTACATACATGACTTGGAGATCTATACACCACTGAGATTGACCATTTTTCTGTATTTATCCAAGCATATATATAGACAAAATCCAGATGCCGCTAAACTAAAAGTGTTAACTAATTTAGACTTTATTTTACTTTTTACATAAATTGGCACTCCTCCTGTATGCCTTGAATGAGATAAGCAATTTATAATATTAAATCCGTTTATTTGCAACTCAATATCCTCTATATTTTCTTTGATATGCGTTTCCGTTGATAATAAATTTGCACATCAGGATTTTCTGCTACTAATGACTCAAGTTCCTCTTTATTATTTCAAAGACCCTGTATATTAAGATAGTACATTATTATATTCTTCTTCTTACCACCCCCCTAACGCATTCTTCATCACTAGTTTGTAATTGCTCCTCCATCTTTTTTCGCTCCACCAATCATTTTCTTTTATAAACTTCACAATTATACTCAAACGCATTATGATTACAGTTCAAATTCAAATTCAACTCTATATTTGCCTTCTTACAGTTTGCACAATTAACTACTTGAGTATTACATTCAGCAACTGATCAACTTATTCTGGATTTAATGCGTTTTTCAAATCCACTTTAGTGATTTCTGCACTTTGACTCTTCTTATAGGTTTTATCAAAATAGTTGGTAGTTTCTTCACAATATCCGTATAAGAAGTTTTATTTCTATCCAAAATCATATTACTTAGGTTTGAAACCATTTTCTCGTTTTGCTTTTGCAGTCATTCCGGAAATTTTCCTAACCTTTTAATCTCCTCTACATCATTTACTTGGGTTTGTTTTGCGTATATCATGGCCGATTCCAACAAGTGTCTTATTTCCGTTTGGCTTTCTTTTAATACTTTTCTGAATTCTCCTTTATTTTGCTCCAGCTTTGTTGATTTTCCTTCAGATATCCTCATCATTTCTTTCAGAACTTCATCGATATCATGAATTGAGTGTAGGCTACCATCACACAAAAATCGCACGAACTTGTTCTCTAAAAAATTTATGCTGTAATCATCTAAACCGCTACAGGTTATTTTGAGGTTTGACATGAAATACCCATTTCTCCCCTAATCGTTTTCATGCAATGTGCACAATCAACAAGTGACATTGCAAATTATATATTTTATCAAATGTTATAACTACTTACTATGCTTAAAATCTGATAAATTTTCATTTTTTACCGTTGTAACTTAATTTAATCGCAAATTTCGAAAAGGGATGAACTTGAATTTTTTCAAAGTCGACTTTTTCGCTTTTCTCTATGTCCACATGTAGACCGATGTTTTATGAGCGAGAAGTTCTCATATCTGGATTTTATAGTTGAAAAAAGAGGATGACGTTGAAATGGGGTTTTAACAATCTGTTAAGCAAAACCATATTCTAAAATAGTAATTTACTTATTATTCAATACTTTTAGTTTGATTGATATTCATAGTTTTGCCAAAGATCAGAATAATACAAATCTTTATTATTGACACTGTAAGAACCGATAATCAATTGTAAACGATATTATTATCAGTGGAGGCATTGTAAAGGGTGGAGCAGCTGTTAAATTAAATTTAAAACTAAAAAGAAACCTATAATAAAATAAAACAAATGTTTTTTTAATAATACGAATTCTTTCATAATGCCGCTTTATTACTAAAATGGTTTTAGTCATTGGATGAAATTCGAAAAGGACCCATCTCATAAAACTGTAACAGCCGTTTTCCCCGTCATACGTTCATTCAAGTAAACCATTTTAATATGTACTGATGCAACACAACTATTAGCAGTTGAAGAAAAAAAACATGCTTTCTTAATTCAAACCGTTCAAAATATATTCGGTTTTTTGGATCTTCTGTAAAATTTCAAATATCTGAGAAGGGCCCTTTTCAAAATTTGCGATTCAATTAAATTAAAAATAATTAAGAATTACATATAAAATTTACACGTCTATATTTCACAATAACTCAACTCTGATAATCAGGGACAGTAAATGTTTATGCAAGAACTATATATGGCGATTAGGTAGCTTCATGTGTTAAGACTTGATTCAAAGCACACATTTTCGTTAAATAGTCAAACTTAAAAAATGAAAATAAATTAAAAATTGTTGTAGAATAGACACAGATTAATATTTTATGTGATATCGGCAGAACTCCACTATTGAGCTAGGACTTAGGAGCAATGTTGATCAGGAGTAAAACAGTCTAATGACAAAACGAATAATAGTAAGAGCTCATTAAACTGTTTTCAACAGAGAATCAAACTGCAATAATTTTTCTTTTGGCCTTAGAGTATGTATAATTGTAGAGCATACTTTAAAATTGTATGAAGAGAAAAATTAATAAAAAAATGACAAAAAATTATAATGTTTTCTTCATTGATTTACTTTGTTATTTCTAGTGATTATTTAACTCAAATATTTTATAAAGGAGAGGCAACATTTTCCAACGGCACCAAATATTTAAGCTAGTTATGTAAATATTCTCAAAGTATATTATGAAAATTTGTTCTCAAACTTTTTTCATTATAGACAAATTTATTTTTCATTTATAAACTATCAAAAATTACATGTTAAGTCATAATAAAAACCAAAATATCAGTTTTTTTTTTCATTTCTTTTTATACAGTCGCAGGGACAAATAAATAATAGTTGTACAGTTTTGAATCAAATGAAAAAGTTACACACACACATCTGTGGAAAAAATAACTGTTTCTCAGAGACAAAGAAAGGAAAACAAACAAACAAAAAAATTATAAAATTTAATTCCCGAAAACATACTAAATTGAAAAAATGATTTAGAAAAACCACAAATTAATTTGAGCTACAATTTATTTTAAGATTTGGGGTATACAGCGGAGGGGTATATATCTGAGCGGATTAAAAAGATTCCAGTGGACTTCCATAACAGTGCTTTCCATAACAGCGAGGGTGTATAAATTTACCTTTACCATCACGATTTTTAATGCAATTTAGGATTTACTTAACCTTCTTTTATGTGTTAATTATTTCATATTGTGAAAGATCGCTCTGTAGATTCGTACACAAGTATTAATTAATTTTCAATTTTTATTTTTTGATGTTTGATACACATTTAGATGCCTCTACATTTTTTCAAAAATACGAGGAATATTTACAAACTAATTTTAAATTTAAATTTTAATGATATATATTTTCTTTCAACTAAAGAAATGATTGTAAGAGTAAAATTCAGATTTATTCCACTCAACAATTTCCCAAACCAAAATCTATTGGTACAAATATCAATTCCAATTCATTCATTTGACCACATCATTGATTCACTTCGACAACACAAAAAAAATATACAAATAATCATGTGAAATTGGGTAAATGTTACTTTCAATTGAATATTTGTTGTGGGGATCTTCTATTTTTTTTTTTAAAGTTGTTTGGGATATTCAACAGAACAAAATTGCAGCAATATAATACTGAAAACCCAACAAACACAAAACAGAAAAAAAAAAAATAATAATAATAATAGAATGTAAGGATGACACAACACATAACAAGGGTAAGAAAAGATTTTAATTTTTTTTATTGTTCGATTTTATTTATTTAATTTTCTTCTACATTGTGATTCTGTGAACATTTGAGTGGTTGCAATAAAGGGTTTTCTCATTTTCTTTTATTATGTTCGAAGAAAGAAAAAAAAGTTATGGTATTTTATGGAATTTGAATTGAAATTTTCCGGATAGAAAATGAAAATATAATTGGATAAATGAATTATTAGATATAATATTTCTTTCAATTGATGACAATAGGTGATGGTGTTATTTATTATCGTTTTGTAGCAAAGGATTAAACTTGTATTGGCCTTGGCGGATATGTAAACATTTATCTTCTTTTTATATTCAACACAAAAAATCGTTTTCTTTCTTAAACTTTTAAAAGCAATAAACTTAAGTATAGCAATAAAGAACACAGGATTAAAAAAACACTTTCGTTGTAACAATTTTCTTACTGTAAGAAATAAAACAAGAAAACTAACAAATTAATTAATACTTGTATCACAATTTAACAACAACAAAATTTATAAATTTATGATACTAATTTATACTAATTACAAACAATTATGATAAAAAAAATTAGAGGAAAACTGTTTTCTTTTTTCCTTTTAAATACTTTGTTTTTCATTTGATTTAATGCTATTAAAACAAAATATCATTATTTATTCGATTTTAATAAGGACAAATATTTAAATGAAATGCGAAACGCAAATTAGGTAAATAGAGATGACACTATCGATGGACTGTTACTCTCTCTCAGCAATATGACCGAATTAAAAATGGAGTTTTTACCTCTCCGTAGTCACAGCTCATCAAAAAATGTTTTATGAGTATTAGATATATATTTGCTATATTTGTCGTTTAAAATTAACCAATTTTTCACTCGTGAATTATTTTCAAGTTTTTACTTAGGTCTGGCGTTAGATTGGAAAAAAAAACAAAAATTCTAAAAAATTTTTCAGCTTCATTCGAAACGAATCTTTTAACCGAATTTTTTAACATATATTTTATTTCGGTCTGAAAGACCTAAGTATTACATTCATGAGCCAAAATTGAAATTCTCACCCCTACTTTTTTGGCATTTCTCGACGTTTTAGGACAGACTGATTCTAAAACATCAAAAAAAAATGTATGACTGTCTGCCGGCCGTCACAGCCGACGAAATCTAGAAAACGGCTGAAGGGATTTTAAAAATTTTGTTTCCTAAAAATAGGTACATTCAATGGTAAGAGCCGAAAGTACGATGGGTTCGATAACTGTACCGGACGTGTGTCAAAAAAATGGTTAAGTGTGTCAAAACAAGGAAATATACCGCAATGGAAATTGGCGATATGATACTTCAACACTATCTTCTTGGCTAATTCTGATTTCGCTGATAATATGACGGGATGGAGTGTATCATATGGTGCTTTGGCCTTCTTAATGCGATCTCTACCTCGTAATAGGCCATTACTATCTCGATAAGGACTTAACGATTTGATAGCACAAGGTTTCGGTACAGTACCGGTTCGGTTAATGGCTTGAAGTTCATCGCAGAAATCTTGTTATGTCGTAGCCTGGTAATCGATGACGCAGTTGTACAAAATCCCTGGTTTAGACATACACTGTTTCCTCATACGTATCAAAATTGCATTCGCATAAAATTGTAGATAATCGTTTTTCATTCTGTCCTGTATACTTGGTCTTATGCTTAATTCATCGTCGGCATTTATTATAGCTTTCGCCACTTAAGTTTGGTATCACAAAAATAGTTGTGCAATATTATTCCAATGCTGTTTCCTTTGCCCAATATATAATCATTAACCACTATAAAATTTGTTATTCTAAATCGGTTGTGTGGTCTTTTTCATTAAAACACTATTTGCTCAATTTGTGATCGTTAATCACTGTTATAGAATTGATATAATAAACCCGTAGTTCCGTTAATCAATATATATTTTCTACAATTAATCATCTATTAATTAATAATATTCGTCCCGTAGTTTCCTATGTTTGATTGGTAATCCTTAATCGCTGTAAAATTGTATAAAAACGGTTAGTTGTTCTCATTAATCCATACTCGTGTTATTTACATATATAATTCGTTCAAATGTTTTGTAAATAATTTCTTTCTTTGAAAAATTTTCCAAATTTCTATTACAAGCTAGCATCCGAATTTCTTAATGGGTAAAATAATATTAACGAAATAGCGAAAATTTAAATTTCCCCATAGAAACTGCATTATCATTTTCGATATTAATTGTATATAAATAGTAATTGACAGGCGGCCTCCCTCTCTTACATATTTTGTAGTCTATTGGGACTCAGTCGACTTTTTTGTGCAAATCACAAGACAGCTGTTTTGTTCGGTTTGACAGCTACGTGAGGTAAATGTTTTTGTGGATTTTTTGTTGTCGTGATTTTTAATTAATTCAATTTAAAACTAATCTTAATGTAATTTAAAAGAAAAATAGTTTAAATGTTAAAACAAAAAATAATTTAAATAACTTAGTCTAAAGCTAGTAAAAAAAGATTGAATTGTAGAGATAATATTAACGTAGATGCACCTTGACTAGTGTAATGCTAACCAAATGTTAAAAATTTAATGATTGAGTTTCTTCTTAATACAACCAAAGTTATACAAAACGGGAACGTTTTTGCCGAGTTATTGCTAGCTTTTTAGTTATTGATTGTAATTGTGCTAGATGAACTATATACCTACCAATGGTTAAAATAAAAATTTAAATTAGTATATCCATTACAAATGTTTCCATGGGAGGGATAAAAAATCAAACACCGGGACAGTCTAAGGTCATGATTGCTTTCGTGTAACACGGCTATGATAATTTTGTGATAATTAAGTGATGTACAGAAATTTTAATAGCGAAAGGATTCACTGATTATATTCAGATAATAAATTAATTTTGGGGTGCCGTCTAACCTGATTCCCTGTACGCATGCTACAGTTACATCCGGCGGGCCGACCATTTTGATGCATTTCCGGGACAACCATTTTTTTTTGTTTGTGGTCATACGTTGTCGCCATTCGACTGCGAAATTTTTTCGACACATTTCTGAGAATACATAAGAAAAGAATACTACTATCACCAACTAGCGTTAAGCATAGCACTTTTTTAACATTGTGGTTATCCGAAGTGCCACAAATTTGGAACGATTTCCGGAATATCCACCATTGCCACCATCTTCCGACAACTTTTATTATAACAATTATCCAACATTGGTGCCTGCCTGATTGCTGAACTTACATAATGAGGAACGTGATGATGATGATCTATTAATGGAACTGGAATTAACCTTGGGGTGAGTAATGCATTGCATTTATAGTTAGGTATGGATGTTTGAAGGTGTAAGTGAGTTTGTTTTTTGAGCGCAGGCATGGAGGGCGGTTGTGTATATAACTGGTATTTAATTCTGTATGCAGCCGAAATGATAAGGCCCTTTTCGGTGCGTCTAGTATTCGTCATAATTTATTATCTATATGTTAACTTATTTTGCCTGTGAGTGTTCTTAAATGAAGTTTTATCATATTTCTTGTGTTTTTATGGTTATTATTATTGCATGGTTTTACCGTAGTTAATGATATATTATTTATCTTATATTACTGGGCTAGATGATATATCACCGATGAGTCAATCTTCACAAAAACTTTTAAACCGATTTCAAATAATATTTCAACCTTAAAATATATCACCAGCATTGAACTGGGCAGTCGGTATGAATTTAAGACGGTTCAGTAAAATTCGGATGGAATATTATATTGTTTCCTTCATCTCTCTTCGTATAATAATTGATGTGTAAATAATAAACTTTCTTACCATTAGCGAACGGTAAGAATAATATGACTGACCGTGTCAGTTCCAATTATCATATGTCAAAGGATTGCTTGCATTTCATATTAAATATGGAAGAGTCTTCAACGGATGGAATATCACCGACGCTATTATTGATGATATGTATAAATCTAACTGATCACACCTGATTGGTCATGGATATTGAATTCCAATTGTGCTTTGGATCATTCGTCGACGTACCTAGTAACTAGGATCCACTAGAGGTTGATACCACCGCATCATGGGGTCGTTTTCATTATAATTACCTCGCTAATACAATGCTACCAATCACACCTACCATCTATCCAAATTTGTACCGGTAAATGACAGCGAAATAAAGTATTGGAAAAAAATCAATGACATTGAAAGTTGGCTGTAATTCCGATTTATCGAATTGTTTTATTCATTGAATTACATTGAATTGTTTTATTCGCGTCAAGGTCTAATTTTAACTTTAGGACACATCTTCAGTATAGCCTTTGGGGTGGTCCTTATTAGTAATTTTAGCTGAATGGGCATGGACCTATGAATGAATGCGCGTCGAACATTTTATGGATTAAACTTAGTGTATTGTCATGTGTGATGGTTTTAATTTATTTTTTTTTTTGTTTGGATTAGAAAAATTATTTTAATTGTCCGTGTCGGTGTCGTTTCTAGATCAATTTATTAATGCAATTTTATAAAATTTTTATCTGTTTGTGCCGTAGTAGTGCAATTTAGAAAAAAAATTTGTATATGGTTATGCAGTAGAAACAGAAAAGAAAAATTTTTATTTTGAAATGCGATATACTTGAACCATGTGCGAAATTCGCGTTATACTGATACCTATCGCGATGGTTATTATCAGGAGGTGTAACAATGTGTTGTGATTTAACTTATGTGGAAACCGATGAAAACGGAAATGAAGATTGGTCTGTTTGTGAAAATATTATATTAAATATGTTCGTAAACGCTTGCCAACATACCACTTATATTGATTCCTTTAATATTAATACAATCACTGGGTTACAAAATCGGTTGATAAAATATGAAATAACTAATTAAATATTTTATTGTGTTAAATTCTAATGTGATTTTTGGTTAATCGGCATATCAGCCATTTTGGAACTTAATTATGATTAGCTGGAAGGGCACGGATGTAGGCATGGGGGGTTTGGGTGCATGTGTGTGTGAGTGTGGGGGTGTGTGAGTGTATGAGGGGCGAGAGCGGGTGAATGTGTATTAAACTATGGGGTTGGATGTGGTGATCGTGGTTCATTCGTCTATGGGGGTCGCCAGAGTCTCATTATTTCACTTACTTTTTTTTCATTTCCGTATTTATCATGTATTTCGCGTACATTACGTTATTTGTGTTGAAGTAGCAGGATTTCTTACTCGATCCTAGGGCTGCCGCTAGTCAGGGGCAAAAAAATAACCTCGCTAGGTACGCGACCTGCTATGCCGCTTCATTGGTTCGCCAATGAAACAGCGCGTCATTACAATCTTGATGTATTAGTATGGTCTTATCGTAGCTGGAATAATTGTTTACTAATTGTTCGATTATGTTCGTATCCTTTCCGCAGTGCGTTACCATCACTTGTAAATTTTCTCTTTGATCTATATTGCTTATCGGTTTGGTTTTTGTTATAACTGGCCAATTTTCTGGTTCTAGCTTCAAAAATTCTGGACCGTGCCATCACAACGATTGATTTTTGAGTTCTTTTGGGGTTAAACCTCTTGTATCGCAATCTGCTGGATTCAATTTGGACGAAATATGGTGCCACTTGGTTCTGGGGAGTAGGTCCAAAATTTCACTAGTCTTATTGGCAACATATGTTTTCCATTTACATGGTGCTTCAGCAAGCCAGTCAAGTAAAATGGTGGAATCCGTCCATCCAAACATTTGAATTTCAGAACGATTCAGTAATGATTGTATGTGCTTAAGTAAACAAACGAGCAGGACTGCACCGTTTAACTCTAGGCGTGGTAATGATATATTTTTCAGCGGTGCAACCTTTGTTTTAGCAGTGATCAAATCAGTAACAATACTACCGTTATAGTATGTTCTGAGATATACAGTAGCAGCATAAGCTAACTCGCTTGAATTACAAAATCCATGTAATTGATACTCAACAGTAGTAACATACAACCATCTTGGTATTACTAACCCTTCAATTTCCATGATTTCCTCTCGAATTTTCACCCATTGGGGTTTTAAGTTTCTCTGTCAATTCATCATCCCATCCTCCGTCTACCAGCCAAAGTGTTTGGGAAAATGTTTTGATTTTAATGATAAAAGGCACTGCCAATCCTAGTGGGTCGAAGATGTGACTCGCTTCCGATAATATACATCGCTTCGATGTTGGCACTATATCCTGGAGCGTGACATTGTAAGTAAATTGATCTGCTAATGGCTGCCATTGAAGTCCTAACACCATAACTTCATCTGGATTGTTGTCGAAGATTTTGGAAGCAGATTTAGCTACATCTCTATAGCTCATTATTTTCATAAACTCAGTAGAGTGGGAAACCCATTTTCTTAAATTAAATCCTCCTACTGCCATCATGATTGCAATTTGATTTGCTAGTGTTGATGCTTCTGTTACGGAATTTGTACCGGTTAGTAGATCGTCCATATACGGAAATCGAGCTCTATTAACTTCGGCAATATGCTTGATAACTCTGTTGGCTAAATAAGGGGCTGATGTCATTCCGTATGTTAAGGTTTTTAGCTCGTAATGTTTAATGTCTTTTTCGGGATGTCTTCGCCACACAATTCTTTGATAATGACGATCCATTGGATGGATCCAGATCTGCCGGTACATTTTATCAGCATCGGCGATAAATGAAATTTTGTTATTTCTGATATTTTGATGGCTTTACTTCAATCATATGATTCAACCGTTCGCATTCTTTAATAAATTCTATATATTGAATTTGCAATTCCTTGTTTCTCTTGAACCGTTTCTTCATACTATTGAGTCTTTGGACTGCGACATGTAATGATTCATTTAATGCTTTTCTCTCCTTTTTAATGGGTAACCTTACAATATAATGGTCATCTGGTAGCTTGGTAGTTGTTGTTTTACGCAGCTCTTCACAAACTTGATGTTCGGGTAATAAAGGGACAGGATGAAAAATCTCTTCGGACTTCCAAAATTTGCGGAAACTGGCGTCTAAATTGCCCCTTCCAACAACAATGGTATGACACTGACCAAATTTCGGATCAGATGGAAGAGTACCTGTCAGTACCCATCCAAACTGCGTATTTTGGGCATACTTTCGGTTGTTGGCATCTTTTAGCTGTTCTGACTTTAGAACTTCAAAAAATTTGTCAGCGCCTAGTAATTAATCTATTCTGCATGTCTTTGAGCTTATATCAGCTAAGGTAATATGGGATGATTTACACTGACAACTTAGCCATTTTATTGGTATCGAATCGACCGTAGTAATGGATGGCATTATTGTAATGGATAGTCTGGGCTAATGTCTGAACCCAGTATATTATAGTCTCAGATTTATTGGTTTTCATTTTTTTTTATTCACCTGTACCGCGCGTAATAGTTTCCCATCCATTCACCTTCAATAGCCGTATTTTTATAGTCCCCGTAACCCGTAGTTCCTTATTTTTCCTAGACCCCATTTAAATTTTCAATAGTTGGACCGACCATATGTGAGAAAACCAAAAGATTTTTGCACTGATTACGCTGGTTTGATATGTTAATTAATCTAATATAAGATTGGTTGGTTTTAATTAATTAATAATTATCTTTAAAGATCATCCATCTTTTTATTTTACAACACCCTAAAAATGACGTGCGCTATGGTTACATTCAATATACTATTAAAGTTTGAATTCTCTAAACATCAACCGTAATTAAACAACTAACTTTTTTTGAACCCTAAGTCGGCTGTGCGTATTTTTCCAGTCATCAACATTCAACGATTTAATATCTCGTTTTTGTTAAACATTCTATTGTCTTATTTTCTTTCAAAATGATTTTTCCGTTTCACTATAATGTGATTCTGGATTATAGTTTTGCATTTGATTCATTTTGAATTCAATGGTGAATGTTGTTGATGTGTCGGAAATATTTTGTGTTACAACCTTGTCGTTGTGCAATAGTATCAAATAACGAACGGTTTTGTGTAATTTTGAAAAATTCCCAACAATTGAAAACTTGATGGAAATTAATTTCCAAAACACCGTATTCGAGTTTTTTCGAGACAAAAATTTTTGGCTATATAATACGGCTCTGTCAATTATTAAAATCTCTTAGTTTATTACATTTGCGTGGTGATGGTTATGGTCACATAGTCATTCCGTCCGGTTGACTTTCAAAAATCATAGTGCAAGTTATTTGTGAGTTTAAATTTAAAACAAAAAAAAAATTTTATATGTTGTGTGCCGTTCTGAATCATACAAAGAAAAAAAAAATTAATGAATTTGTAAAATTGTTAACGCAAAAAAAAATCTTTATATGTTTGTGTTGTGCCCACTATAATAATGTGCCGTAAAATCAACAAGCAAAAAAATTGCATTAAATCTACGTAGTACAAAGTATTATAATCAATATTAAATTTGGTGAGTGCCAATATTTCCATTAGTTGAATTTGTTTGTATTTAGTATCACTGAGTTAGTCCAATTTAGTCAAAAATTTATATGTGCAAGTTAAAACAAATTGATATGTTTTGTGACGTAACGAAAACTGTACGCGCGCTATCATCCTAATGTTAATTATTTTTGACATAAATGTTTTAGTGATAATTAAATGGAATTATTGTGACTAACTATTAAAATATATATTTTTTTTGTGGAATATATTTTGTATCCACGTATTTCTCTTAAAATTTAAGTAGAACAATTGTTTGTACTAATTAAAAGTTTTTAACTCAGTTGAATGAGTCCTATTTTTTTGTAAAACTTAAATTATTTCGACTGCCGAAGATTTAAGAAGGTACGATAAATATTATAAATTCGAACTACTATATTATGTAAAAGAAAGATGTATCTTATTTATTAGTTGTGTATTTGTTTAAATAGACAATCGAATTGTAACAAAATATGATTACAGTTATTATGCTAAATGAACGTATGCTGTATTTTATTTTCTATTGAACGTCGTGGAATTTGATAACTTGTGTTATGATAACATAAAAAAAAATGGTTTATTTTTATTTGTGATTCTGAAATTTACCAAATTTAAATGGCAGTACTATTTTGAAGTTGGATGTTGATGTGAATAAATTAATAATATGATGCAAGATCCAAATTATAAAAAAAGGCCGGAATATGACGTCCTTCAACGATGAGGCCACAATATCATCATCCGCCGTATCAATATTTTGGCGGTTACTACTGTAGGTTAGTGCAACTCAGCATTGGCATCAGGTTTTTGGCTGTTGCTATCTCGTCTATTATACCTGTTTCGACACACCAATAATACAAAATTTTCATTTAATTACTGCCGTATCGCTTCATTATCATTGTTACAACTTGGTTACAGTTATACTTCAACGAATGATTTAACGGGTGTGGTTACAATTGATTACCTTTGGGATTTCAACGCATACGTCAACCATTACTTTTGCCGTATTGCTTCACTATCATTGTTACAAAATTATTACAGTTATCCTGCACGTATAGTTTAACTAGTGTTGGTACAATTTGTCACATTGTTTGGATTTCAACGCATACGTCAACAATTATTCTTTTTTGCCGTATTGCTTCACTATCATTGATACAAAATTATTACAGATATACTGCAACGAATAGTTTAACTGGTGTTGGTGCCATTTACTACAAGTTTTGGATTTCAACGCATACGTCAACAATTATGTTTTGCCGTATTGCGTTCCCATCATTGATACAAATTGTCACCGTTCGATTTCAATAAATAGTTTGGCTAGTGTTGGTACACTTATTTTTGATTTCAACGCATCCTGCCACAACTACATTTCAACGCATTCGGCTTAATTGATTGCAAGTTTATTTAACGTTTCTATGTACCATTTTTTTTTTCTCACAACGTTATCATTGTGTTCAACGTTTTATTCAACAAAATCCTTCAACGCTGATGCTTGCAAGTTTACGGAATGGTTCTACTTGTCATTTGCTGCAACAACGTCATCCATTAACGTTTCTACGTCACGTTTTATTTAATAGAATTGTTTGCTGATTGCCAGTTTATTTAACATTTCTACACAACCATTTATTCATTGTTTATAAGAACAACATTATATAACGCTGCTGACTGCCAGTTTATGGAATGTTCCTACGGGTCAGTCACTGCAACAACGATATCAATTAACGTTTCTACGTAACGTTTATTCAATAAAATTGTTTAATGATTGCAAATTTATTTAACATTTCTACACAACCATTTATTCATTGTTTATAAGAACAACATTATATAACGCTGCTGACTGCCAGTTTATGGAATGTTCCTACGGGTCATTCACTGCAACAACGATATCAATTAACGTTTCTACGTAACGTTTATTCAATAAAATTGTTTAATGATTGCAAATTTATTCAACATTTCTACACAACCATTTATTCATTGTTTATAAGAACAACATTACTTACCGCTGATGATTACTAGTTTATTGAACGTTTCTACTCATCATATTTATTCAACAATGTTATCATTTAACGTTTCTAATTAACGTTTTACTCAACAACATTACTTACCGCTGATGATTACTAGTTTATTGAATGTTTCTACTCATCATTTTTCTTCAACAATATTATCATTTAACGTTTCTAATTAACGTTTTATTCAACAACATTACTTACCGCTGATGATTACTAGTTTATTGATCGTTTCTACTCATCATTTTCATTCAACAATATTATCGGTTAACGTTTCTAATTAACGTTTCATTCAACAAAATTACTTACCGCTGATGATTGCTAGTTTATTGAACGTTTCTACTCATCATTTTTTTATTCAACAATATTATCATTTAACGTTTCTAATTAACGTTTCATTCAACAAAATTACTTACCGCTGATGATTACTAGTTTATTGAACGTTTCTACTCATCATATTTATTCAACAATATTATCATTTAACGTTTCTAATTAACGTTTCATTCAACAAAATTACTTACCGCTGATGATTGCTAGTTTATTGAACGTTTCTACTCATCATTTTTCTTCAACAATATTATCATTTAACGTTTCTAATTAACGTTTTATTCAACAACATTACTTACCGCTGATGATTACTAGTTTATTGATCGTTTCTACTCATCATTTTTCTTCAACAATATTATCAGATAACGTTTCTAATCAACGCTTTATCCATCGAAATTCTCCAACGTGCCCAGCGTACCAATGGAAGGCTGATGGAATCGGAATAGGAGGTCAGGAATTAATCGTGGGGTGAGTACACTCAGTTTGTTTTTTTTTTTTTATTTTTTTTTTAATTAAGGTGGGGGGTGTGAATGGGTGTAAAAGGGCGTGTCAGAGATTGAATCGGGACATGCTAGTCGTCGAATGTGTGGGTGAATGTGTGACGTGTGAGTGTGTGGGCGTCTGAGAGTGAATGTAGGGGTTGGGCGTGGTGATCGTGGATCTTTCGCCCATGGCGTCGCCAGAGTCTCCATTTTTCCACTTGTATTTCTTTCCATTTCTGCAGATTTTCGTAAATAGCGTACATTTCTGTATTTGTGCTGAAGTAGCAGGTATTACTCTATCAAACCCGCGATGGCTGAGTCTTAGTCGTGATGGCTTTAAACTACTCAAGGTACGCTTCCTGCTATGCCACTCTCATTGGTTCGCCACTGAGAAAGCGCTTCATTACAAATTGGCGCCCAACGTGGGGCTTCTCTAAGGGTTTCTACAGTGATGTAGGACCCTGGAGGAGTCCCTCCATGTTTACACAAAATTTGAAAAATTTTTTTTTGAAAATTTTTTTTCATGTTAATTTTCAAGTTGCACCCAACAATAGTAAGAGACTCTGGCGGCGTAGAAGCAGTTCCCTGCTTCACACGCGCAGGAGCGAAGGAAGTCTGAGATTCCTCAGACTTTCCTTCGATGGGGTTTTGCGTCCCCACGCCTCCAGCTACAACTCTCCTTTTTGTATTTTGATAACGCAAGGGTGAGAATGGTTCTTCGGAATCATTCTCAATGGGCTTTACAAACCCACGGACCCTAGTAACGGCTGGGTTTCTTACTGGCACGGGGAATGCCGGGGGTGACCGGGTGCCAGGATTAGATATTTGTGAAATGGCGTATACGCCTATCACATCCATCCTGGTCATCTGGCCATGCTCTGGGTTCGCTGTGACAGTGAGATTCTCAGCTGGGCTAACTGCTCCATAACGTTAGAGTCCCCTCCCTGGAGCGTTAGCACCCTATGGTCTGAGTTGTCCGGTTCTCGCGAATGATACTGGGGAACATCTTCTAAAGCAGTTCGATATCAACTGCTGAGGGAAGATGTTCGCCCAGCCTTCATGTCGCGAGTTAATTGGATTAACTCAGATCATAGCACCTCGCCCGTATGTGTTGGTGGTGTGGATCGCAGTTGGCAGGTGTTGATGATCGAATGGTGGTCCAGAGGATTTATCTTCTGGCCATCCCGTCAGCACTTGTCAGCTGGGTGAGATCCCATCAGCACATACCCCTTCTTATTCCTTTCCCACCCTACCTTTTCCCATCCTTTTACCTCCGCTCTTCTTCCCTTCTCCTTTCTGATTTCCCATCCTTTAACGTAGCATAATTTTACTTTTCTTTGGTCCCAAACAAACAAAAACATCTTAAAACAACAACAAATAATGAAAGACCGGCGATCACCCCTTCCAGCCCCATGTGTGGTGAACTTCCCCCAGGATTGGTCCGTCTGTCCTCCGTCCACAAATAAATAAATAACAAAAAAAAAAGGAAAATAAATATTTATTATTGTGTAAATAGCAAATAAATAAATATAATAATAAATAAATAAATAGAATAACCAATAAATAAATATAATAATAAATAAATAAATAGAATAACCAATAAATAAATATAATAATAAATAAATAAATATTTAATAAAGAAATAAATAAGTATTTATTAATTAAATAGTTAATAAATACATAAGACGGCAAAACAGCTGATAATATTGGGAACTAAATTTTTTTTTTTTTCAATATATTTTAGATGCCAGCACAAAAAAATAAATATTAAACAAATAGATTATACATCAAGAATACGTATTTAAACCAAATATAGGAATTAATAATATATCAAATAAGGAAAACGAAGAGTATTCAACTCAAATAAATAAGCATCAAGAATAAGAAAATTATAACGGAAAACCAAAAATTTTATTCACCAATTTAAAGCTAACCTGGATAGAAGACTACAATTCGATTAATATTAGGTATAGATTGTTAGATTTAATCTTGTTTGTATATTTTCGTTTAAGGCATGATAGGCTAAGTTTTTTTTGTATTTTTGTTAAATTTTGAAACACATTTGCTTGTCGAACCGGTAGGCTTGCCGCACTTTTTTTTGTTTTCCCTTTTTGATTTTCGATTCGGGGAATTTCTGAGCCGCCCGAAATCGATTCGGAAATTTTTGTTTAATCCCCCGCCGACAATAGTGTAGGATATTAATTTTCACGCATTTTGCTTCATAATTTTTGTTCCCCACTTACCTCGTTAATAACAGTATAACTTACCTGTTTTTTTTTTGGGCTTCATTTTCGCGTTTGTTTCACCAGATTGAACTGCTGCCCGTTAAAGCAAAAAAAAAAAAAAAAAAAAAAAAAAAAAAAACAAAAAAACAAATTTTTCCTGATTGTTCACACATCAACAACGTAAGTAGTAATAGATATTTCATTCTTGATTACCCTCGGCGATAGCCCGTTTTACAAGTTTCTCAATCCATACATTGGACGAAGTGGTCAGATATCGCACAGCTGGTTAAGGGTTTGAATAACGAAATTTCCATACAACTCTCTAATATATTTCAAGTACTAAAATATTGTAATAAAGTATTTTTGTCTGGTAATAATTAAATTGTTTATTCGTTTTCAACGTTTGCAATAAGTAACACTTGGCTAGTGTAACAATTTTTCTCCCTATACTTGTCTTTATTGGTCTGGTCCTGTACGGCGGTTTGAGTTTTCATAATGTCAGCGGCTGATAAGATTGACGTTCTGGACAGGTCCAGCTCTTGTGCTGTTTGTCAGCACGAAATAGTGCCGGCCGACGTAAAACTCCTCACTCGGTGTAACCACCTCTTTCATGACATCTGCCTCAACGACTGGTTGTTGCAGAATAGCACCTGCCCGATTTGTCGAGCCGCTTGTGAGCGTGCAGAATTACAGAGGTTACCTCGAGGGAGGGAGAAAACTAATGATACAATGGTGCCACCACCACCGCGACCGGTGACCCGCTCTATTACCGCAGGCTGGCAACGTCGTTCCAGTACCGGAATTCAACCCTCGTCCACTCCCTTGGCAAACCGTCTCCCACCATCTCGACTCGCCGATGAAGTGCGAGGGAATATAGCTCAAAGATCTCCCATATATGGTGCCGCTGCAGCGGAAGATCCAGGTTTTCAGGAAGCGGTAAATGCTCACATCGATCGGGAAATTTCAAGAATTAATCACTCAATGATGCAATCACGTGCTCCAGCACCTGAAGTGTTGTTACCCCTAGCACATAATGCAGTATCACCCACCACCCCGCGTCATCAAACGGTTCATTCCGGAAATTATACACCAGTGAATGCGTATATGCGAAATAATGTACCAGTACCACCATTGTTTGCTGAGCCTCCTCCTGCTCTTGCTCCAACTAGAATGAGAACACATCTCGAGCAGCACTCTACAACAATTAGAAATTGGAACGTAACGTTCTCGGGTAGACCCGATGGTCTAGATGTTGAAGCGTTCATCTTCAGAATAGAGCGGCTGACCGAGATGTGTTTAAATAGCGATTTTACTATTGTCACCCGTTGTCTGTACCTGTTGTTCACAGATCGAGCAGCTGATTGGTTCTGGAGATATTTTCGCCAGAACCGACAGCTTATTTGGACTGACTTGTGTCATGCTCTGCGAATTGAATTTCAGGACCGGCAGACGGACGAAGAAGTGAAGGAGCGGATGAGGGCCAGGAAACAGCGGCCCACGGAATTGTTTGACGAATTCTTACAAGCGATTTATCGACTGGCAGATAAGCTACGAGTACCGATGTCGGACGCGGAGTTGTTATCCTTGATACGCAACAACTTACGATTAGAAATTAGAAGGGAGCTGTTATATGTTACCATTTATGGACTGGAACATCTGCGCCAGCTCTGCCGTGATCGCGAAAAGTTATGGGCCGAGTCAGTAACCAGATCGCGAGATTATAATATTCGACCGTCTAGACCGGTGTCTGAGGTGGATTTAGATAGTGAATTCTCACAAATTCAAATTAGCGAATTGCCAACTGAATCATTACCAATTACCTCTAACGAACTTGCGGCAATACAGCCTGCCCCTAATATGAAACGAATAACCAGTTCAACTATTTGTTGGAACTGTAAACGACCTGGTCATCGGTGGCACGATTGTCGTGAATCTCAGCGATTGTTTTGTTGGGGATGCGGAAAAGACGATGTATTATGTCCTAACTGTGAAAATTGTCGGGGAAACCGAAGGGGGGGCCAGAATCCCAACACCTTTTCTCGCTCCCAGGACCTGTCTTAGAATCATCTGAGACCAAATTCGATTTATCTCCTGATCCCTCGGTTGTGTCATCTACCACTCCCACTAACCTATTTGTACCCGATACACGGTCGAACCGAACCTCAACTTCCAATCTGATAGAACACCCGTTAATTACTACTTCGGTTACATTAGTACCCACTCATGATACTAATGTGAAATTATTGAAACGAACACCCGATCATACTGAACCGCCTCCATTATGGACCAAAATCAAATCGTTCCAACAACGATTGAACGAATACCTGAAAATACGCGCAACCATATTTGTCGATTCATTATCCTCTTTGAAACTTCCATCGCGCTCTGCGCTCCGTTCTCGTATTTATTGGCAACAACGTCATTTGTTTAAAACTAAAACCATTTCCTCTATTGTGAAATTGGACAACGATGTGAGATCTTATGCCACAGTGTCAATATTGGGTAAACAACATACTGGACTGTTGGATAGTGGAGCGTCTTTGACTGTAATTGGTGGTGATTTTGCTACAGAAATCGTACAGACTCCAGACCTTCTGACTTATTCGTCTGCAGTAGTTCGTACTGCCGATGGCCAAAGACAGAAGATCTTGGGGTTTGTAAAAACAAAGATTTCATTTATGAACCAAGTCAGAACCCTGGACGTCTTCATTATCCCGTCTTTGACTCAAAATCTATATCTAGGTATAGATTTCTTTAACGCTTTTGGTTTGTTTAACCCGATATTTAACTTACCTACATTTTCGACTACGGAGTCAGGAATTTCAGAATTGTCTATGGACAATCAAACACGTCTACAAAACACTATTCAGCTTCTACCATCATTTTCAAAAATGGGTCTGGGTCGAACACATTTGTTGGAACACGTTATTGATGTGGGGACTGCAGCTCCCATCAAGCAACGACACTATCCAATATCGCCCGCCATTGAGAAACTGATGGGAGAAGAACTGGATAGGATGTTGTCTCTGGGTATTATAGAGGTTTCAAACAGCCCATGGTCAAGTCCGGTGGTCTTAATTCGCAAACCTGGGAAGAATCGTCTTTGTTTGGATAGTAGAAAGGTCAATACAGTTACTAAGAAGGATGCTTACCCCCTTCCACAGATAGATGGGATCTTGAGTCGTCTGCCACAAAGTAATTTCATTTCCAGTTTGGATCTGAAAGACGCTTTCTGGCAGATACCGTTAGAAAAACACTCCCGAGAGAAAACTGCTTTTACGGTCCCAGGGCGGCCATTGTATCAGTTCGTAAGAATGCCTTTCGGACTGTGCAATGCGCCGCAAACAATGACCAAATTGATGGACCAAGTAATTCCTCCACATCTCAAGTCGTGCGTCTTCGTATACTTGGATGATCTTCTAATAGTTACAGATACCTTTGAGGCCCATCTGAAACTGTTAGAAGATATCTCCCAGTGTCTTAGACGTGCGAACTTGACGATAAACGTGGAAAAAAGTAAGTTTCTCTTGCCGGAGGTAAAATATTTGGGATATGTTGTGGGAGGTGGTACGTTGAAAATTGATCCTGATAAAACTCTAGCTATTTCTGAATTTCCTACACCGCGTACGTCCAAACAGATTCGACGTTTCCTGGGTATGGCGGGTTATTATCGCCGTTTTATATCTGATTTCTCTGCTATGTCCTCTCCAATATCAGATTTGTTGAAGAAAAATTCTAATAAATTCGTATGGACATCCGAAGCTGAAATAGCATTTGTAAACCTCAAAAATGCTCTCATCTCAGCACCAGTCCTCATAAACCCCGACTATACTAAACCCTTTACTCTCCAGTGCGACGCTAGCAACGACGGTATAGGTTGTGTATTAATGCAGTGTGACATGGACGGTATGGAACATCCCATAGCGTACATGTCCAAAAAGCTAAATTCTGCGCAGCGCAATTACTCCACTAGTGAGAAAGAGTGTCTAGCCGCCGTACTGGGGGTAAAGAAGTTTAGAGCGTATGTCGAGGGTCAGGCCTTTAAGATCATAACTGACCATGCTTCATTAAAATGGTTAATGCAACAAAAAGACCTTTCTGGTCGATTGGCTCGTTGGAGCCTGAAATTGCAGGGTTACGTCTTTGATATTGAGTACCGAAAAGGAAAATTAAATACTGTTCCTGACACTCTATCAAGACGTGACTCTGTCGATATCATTTCTGAACTATGTCCAGTGCCTGAATTAGATCTTAATTCCCCTTTCTTCAACACTTCTCGATATTTGGAGTTGGTAAATCTGGTTACCGAAGCAGACGGTACATTGCCTGATCTGAAAGTAATTTCTGGTCGGGTTTATAAACGATTGGCTTGTTTGGATCTTGACATTCCTTCAGAGGGTGAGGTCTGGAAATTGTGGTTACCTGAGGAATACACTGACGAGTGTATTGCAAGGGCCCACAATCCTCCTACCTCATCTCATGGAGGTCTAGCAAAAACCTTGTTTAACATTCGTAAATTTTACTATTGGCCTCGTATGTATACCCAGGTTAAATCGTACATCGGAAATTGTAAGACCTGCAAAGAAATCAAAGCGACTAATGTTCCACTTCGTGCTCCCATGGTTTCTCAGATGAAAACAGAACGAATTGGTCAGCGATTGTATATCGATATTCTTGGCCCTTATCCTCGTTCAAAGGCCGGGAATATCGCTATTCTTGTAGTATTAGATCATGTTACTAAATATCCATTTTTATTTCCTTTACGGAAACTAACCGCTGAACCAATTTGTCATCTATTGGCTACCAATGTCTTTCACGTATTTGGTTGTCCCGAAGTTATTGTGTCCGATAATGGGACGCAGTTTAAGTCTAAACTATTTGGAGATTTCTTGGCGAAGCACGGAGTGAAACATACATTACTAGCGTTATATTCACCTCAAGCTAACGCTTCGGAACGGGTAAATAGAAGTGTTTTATCTGGTATTAGAGCCTATTTAAAGGAGGAACATTCTAAATGGGATCTGCACTTGAGCGAGATCGCTTGTGCACTACGTTGTTCCCTACATCAGACACTTAAATGTTCCCCATATTACGCAATGTTTGGAATACCTATGGTGACTCATGGTTCGTCATATGAACTGCTGAGACGATTGAATAGTCTTCATGATCCAGGTGAAACGATTCTGCGACCTGATTATCTTAATAAGATTCGAATTCGAATTCTTGATTTAACTGCCGAAGCATTTGTCAAAAGTGCTGAAAGATACAATTTACGAGCTCGAGTAACTTTGTTTAAACCAGGTGATACGGTGTTCCGAAGGAACTTTATCTTGAGTGACGCCGGTAAGAAATTATCTGCTAAACTTGCACAGAAGTTTATTGAGACCAGAGTAATAAGGTTGGTAGGTGGTTCCGCCTACGAACTGGAGGACCTGGTTTCTAAACGTAGAGGTGTTTATCACTCCAAGGACATTCGTGCCTAACATCGGCAATAATTTTTTTTCTGTCAGTATGATAGTAACTTTCGTGCGTGTTTCACCGCCATTGTAAGTCAAGATTATCGACGACCACAAAGTATGAGGGTAGTTTCATCTTGAATTCACAGTTCAGTGAGTGTGTATCAACTTTGGTGTTCGGGTCTTGTTTCAAAATTTTTTTTGTTTTGACTATTTGCCGGCGTAAATTCCGGGATTGAATATATTTGAATTTGGTTCAATTGGTTACCTTGAAACTATGCGAACCACCTTCCGAATCATTTGGATGGAAACGTACAACAGTGTGGCCCGGCTAGCGTAGTCGGAGAAGCATGAGACTCGTGTTGGTTCAGGTGTGGGTTGCGAGCCTGCATAACGTAAGAGCGGACTGGTCTCGGCTATTTCATTAAAGGAATTAGTCCAATGATGTTCTATTTTTCGATCTGTAGCAGATTGAATAAATTTTTTTTTGGTGACTTTAGAGTCTCGGGAACCCCCAGATCTGCCCGAAATTGGGTCTGGAAGATTGTAGTTATCCATCGCTTGCAATAGAGTAGAATACCGATTTTATCGTTGCCCCTCCAAAAAGTTTTTTTTTAATCATAGATACTTTGTTACTTTGTTTCTGCTAAGACTGGGTTTATAATACCGATCGATTTGATTGCTAATTTGTAGAATCTTGAAGTGCCTCACCATACTAAGGTGGATGTACAAGGTCTGTTTGCGACCAGTCTAGTCCTCTTTTCAACTTCTTTTTGGTCGTGAGTGCTCTTCCAAAAAGCACTTGCTCTGTAATGGATAGTCTGGGCTAATGTCTGAACCCAGTATATTATAGTCTCAGATTTATTGGTTTTCATTTTTTTTTATTCACCTGTACCGCGCGTAATAGTTTCCCATCCATTCACCTTCAATAGCCGTATTTTTATAGTCCCCGTAACCCGTAGTTCCTTATTTTTCCTAGACCCCATTTAAATTTTCAATAGTTGGACCGACCATATGTGAGAAAACCAAAAGATTTTTGCACTGATTACGCTGGTTTGATATGTTAATTAATCTAATATAAGATTGGTTGGTTTTAATTAATTAATAATTATCTTTAAAGATCATCCATCTTTTTATTTTACAACACCCTAAAAATGACGTGCGCTATGGTTACATTCAATATACTATTAAAGTTTGAATTCTCTAAACATCAACCGTAATTAAACAACTAACTTTTTTTGAACCCTAAGTCGGCTGTGCGTATTTTTCCAGTCATCAACATTCAACGATTTAATATCTCGTTTTTGTTAAACATTCTATTGTCTTATTTTCTTTCAAAATGATTTTTCCGTTTCACTATAATGTGATTCTGGATTATAGTTTTGCATTTGATTCATTTTGAATTCAATGGTGAATGTTGTTGATGTGTCGGAAATATTTTGTGTTACAACCTTGTCGTTGTGCAATAGTATCAAATAACGAACGGTTTTGTGTAATTTTGAAAAATTCCCAACAATTGAAAACTTGATGGAAATTAATTTCCAAAACACCGTATTCGAGTTTTTTCGAGACAAAAATTTTTGGCTATATAATACGGCTCTGTCAATTATTAAAATCTCTTAGTTTATTACATTTGCGTGGTGATGGTTATGGTCACATAGTCATTCCGTCCGGTTGACTTTCAAAAATCATAGTGCAAGTTATTTGTGAGTTTAAATTTAAAACAAAAAAAAAATTTTATATGTTGTGTGCCGTTCTGAATCATACAAAGAAAAAAAAAATTAATGAATTTGTAAAATTGTTAACGCAAAAAAAAATCTTTATATGTTTGTGTTGTGCCCACTATAATAATGTGCCGTAAAATCAACAAGCAAAAAAATTGCATTAAATCTACGTAGTACAAAGTATTATAATCAATATTAAATTTGGTGAGTGCCAATATTTCCATTAGTTGAATTTGTTTGTATTTAGTATCACTGAGTTAGTCCAATTTAGTCAAAAATTTATATGTGCAAGTTAAAACAAATTGATATGTTTTGTGACGTAACGAAAACTGTACGCGCGCTATCATCCTAATGTTAATTATTTTTGACATAAATGTTTTAGTGATAATTAAATGGAATTATTGTGACTAACTATTAAAATATATATTTTTTTTGTGGAATATATTTTGTATCCACGTATTTCTCTTAAAATTTAAGTAGAACAATTGTTTGTACTAATTAAAAGTTTTTAACTCAGTTGAATGAGTCCTATTTTTTTGTAAAACTTAAATTATTTCGACTGCCGAAGATTTAAGAAGGTACGATAAATATTATAAATTCGAACTACTATATTATGTAAAAGAAAGATGTATCTTATTTATTAGTTGTGTATTTGTTTAAATAGACAATCGAATTGTAACAAAATATGATTACAGTTATTATGCTAAATGAACGTATGCTGTATTTTATTTTCTATTGAACGTCGTGGAATTTGATAACTTGTGTTATGATAACATAAAAAAAAATGGTTTATTTTTATTTGTGATTCTGAAATTTACCAAATTTAAATGGCAGTACTATTTTGAAGTTGGATGTTGATGTGAATAAATTAATAATATGATGCAAGATCCAAATTATAAAAAAAGGCCGGAATATGACGTCCTTCAACGATGAGGCCACAATATCATCATCCGCCGTATCAATATTTTGGCGGTTACTACTGTAGGTTAGTGCAACTCAGCATTGGCATCAGGTTTTTGGCTGTTGCTATCTCGTCTATTATACCTGTTTCGACACACCAATAATACAAAATTTTCATTTAATTACTGCCGTATCGCTTCATTATCATTGTTACAACTTGGTTACAGTTATACTTCAACGAATGATTTAACGGGTGTGGTTACAATTGATTACCTTTGGGATTTCAACGCATACGTCAACCATTACTTTTGCCGTATTGCTTCACTATCATTGTTACAAAATTATTACAGTTATCCTGCACGTATAGTTTAACTAGTGTTGGTACAATTTGTCACATTGTTTGGATTTCAACGCATACGTCAACAATTATTCTTTTTTGCCGTATTGCTTCACTATCATTGATACAAAATTATTACAGATATACTGCAACGAATAGTTTAACTGGTGTTGGTGCCATTTACTACAAGTTTTGGATTTCAACGCATACGTCAACAATTATGTTTTGCCGTATTGCGTTCCCATCATTGATACAAATTGTCACCGTTCGATTTCAATAAATAGTTTGGCTAGTGTTGGTACACTTATTTTTGATTTCAACGCATCCTGCCACAACTACATTTCAACGCATTCGGCTTAATTGATTGCAAGTTTATTTAACGTTTCTATGTACCATTTTTTTTTTCTCACAACGTTATCATTGTGTTCAACGTTTTATTCAACAAAATCCTTCAACGCTGATGCTTGCAAGTTTACGGAATGGTTCTACTTGTCATTTGCTGCAACAACGTCATCCATTAACGTTTCTACGTCACGTTTTATTTAATAGAATTGTTTGCTGATTGCCAGTTTATTTAACATTTCTACACAACCATTTATTCATTGTTTATAAGAACAACATTATATAACGCTGCTGACTGCCAGTTTATGGAATGTTCCTACGGGTCAGTCACTGCAACAACGATATCAATTAACGTTTCTACGTAACGTTTATTCAATAAAATTGTTTAATGATTGCAAATTTATTTAACATTTCTACACAACCATTTATTCATTGTTTATAAGAACAACATTATATAACGCTGCTGACTGCCAGTTTATGGAATGTTCCTACGGGTCATTCACTGCAACAACGATATCAATTAACGTTTCTACGTAACGTTTATTCAATAAAATTGTTTAATGATTGCAAATTTATTCAACATTTCTACACAACCATTTATTCATTGTTTATAAGAACAACATTACTTACCGCTGATGATTACTAGTTTATTGAACGTTTCTACTCATCATATTTATTCAACAATGTTATCATTTAACGTTTCTAATTAACGTTTTACTCAACAACATTACTTACCGCTGATGATTACTAGTTTATTGAATGTTTCTACTCATCATTTTTCTTCAACAATATTATCATTTAACGTTTCTAATTAACGTTTTATTCAACAACATTACTTACCGCTGATGATTACTAGTTTATTGATCGTTTCTACTCATCATTTTCATTCAACAATATTATCGGTTAACGTTTCTAATTAACGTTTCATTCAACAAAATTACTTACCGCTGATGATTGCTAGTTTATTGAACGTTTCTACTCATCATTTTTTTATTCAACAATATTATCATTTAACGTTTCTAATTAACGTTTCATTCAACAAAATTACTTACCGCTGATGATTACTAGTTTATTGAACGTTTCTACTCATCATATTTATTCAACAATATTATCATTTAACGTTTCTAATTAACGTTTCATTCAACAAAATTACTTACCGCTGATGATTGCTAGTTTATTGAACGTTTCTACTCATCATTTTTCTTCAACAATATTATCATTTAACGTTTCTAATTAACGTTTTATTCAACAACATTACTTACCGCTGATGATTACTAGTTTATTGATCGTTTCTACTCATCATTTTTCTTCAACAATATTATCAGATAACGTTTCTAATCAACGCTTTATCCATCGAAATTCTCCAACGTGCCCAGCGTACCAATGGAAGGCTGATGGAATCGGAATAGGAGGTCAGGAATTAATCGTGGGGTGAGTACACTCAGTTTGTTTTTTTTTTTTTATTTTTTTTTTAATTAAGGTGGGGGGTGTGAATGGGTGTAAAAGGGCGTGTCAGAGATTGAATCGGGACATGCTAGTCGTCGAATGTGTGGGTGAATGTGTGACGTGTGAGTGTGTGGGCGTCTGAGAGTGAATGTAGGGGTTGGGCGTGGTGATCGTGGATCTTTCGCCCATGGCGTCGCCAGAGTCTCCATTTTTCCACTTGTATTTCTTTCCATTTCTGCAGATTTTCGTAAATAGCGTACATTTCTGTATTTGTGCTGAAGTAGCAGGTATTACTCTATCAAACCCGCGATGGCTGAGTCTTAGTCGTGATGGCTTTAAACTACTCAAGGTACGCTTCCTGCTATGCCACTCTCATTGGTTCGCCACTGAGAAAGCGCTTCATTACATTATATGCGTGGATACTTTCGATTTATAATTCGATTGGATATGTGGCGTTACAACGAAATCTACTATCCCTTTGTTCACCACAAGATTGCGATCTGAGAGCCCTTGAATGCATACTCTTCCATTTCTACGTTGCAATCCTAATCTTTGTACAAATGCTTTGGTTAATTATTAACGAAGTTTGAGTACCGGAATCCAGTAATACACGGCAAGTTTGATATTTTCCATCATGATCCTTAACCTTTACAGTAGCAGTTGGTAAAATTGCTGAATTTAAATCCGTACTACAATGACCACAGATTTTTCTCTCACTGAAATTCTCCGCTGTGATGGTATTTACTGTGCTTACATTGTTGGATTATGTTGGCTGATTGTTATCAACATTTTTGCTGTGGGCTCCACTGGCAGTGTCGTCTCCTGAATGTAAAAGCAAACTGTGTCTTTGTTTACATAAATGGCATCTGTTTTTGGATTTGCATTGGTACCGGAATGCACTAAACTCAAACAGTTGAAGCATCGTTTCTTGGATGTGATTAACTCTGATCGATGTTCGACCGTCCATTCCTTAAACGTTGAACATTGGTAGATGGGATGGTAATCACCTTTACATACACTATAAAACACAGCCTGAACAAATGCCTTTGGAATCGGCTTACTTTGGGATTGTATGCTAATTCGTCTAGGGTAGCTTACTACAGCGTCCAATGCATCTGCTTTTTTCATTAGAAATCCTATTAATAATTGGCATGTTGGAAACTCAATGTTTGCCGTTTCCAGTATCAAAGCTGTTCATATTGAACTTGTTAATGATTTGACAACTGAATCATATCTTGGTGCTCTGCAAAGATTTGTGTCCCAGAAGAGGTGTCTGCAAGGACACATTTTTAGTGATAATGGCACCAACTTTATTGGAGCAAACCGGCAATTGACGGACTTATATAAATTTTTAAAAGAAAATATTAATTATATCTCAAATTCTCTTTTAATAGAACAAATAAATTGGCATTTCATACCACCTTCAGCACCACATATGGGTGGACTTTGGGAGGCAGCAGTAAAGTCTACGAAATATCATTTATTCATTTCTATTAATCCAACCAATTTCACCTGATCGTGCCGGCCAACAAAGTTCACTCCTCCGCTGGATAATCAAACAACACCAAAAAATGAACTATTTTGGAACATATCCACACAATTTTTTTGTTTTAAAATTCTCCAGCTGTTTGGGCGGACTGAGATACAGCTGCGGATGATGATGAAAATATTCCAGGCAAAAATAAGCAAGGCTCGGAAAAATAAAAGCACCACAATTTGTATGTTTTAATTTATATTTTACAATTTTATTAATTTTTTGTGTTACTTGGTTGACGAATCAAGCAAAAAGAGAAAGAAATTTTAACATTTAGAATTTATGTCAATTCATAATAATTTGAAATACTACATCTATATTTTAATGCACAAACTAATATTTAATTAAATGGTATAAAATGCCAATCAGTGCTGATTTGGTGTACCACCCAAGTGTCAACGTGTATGGTTTTCACAACTGAAAACAACCAAATTAAAAGAAAACAAAATTCAACGGGGTGTTATCTTAATCCGGATTGAATCTCCGATACCACACCGAATGTGGTGTCTCTCAATGATAATTTCTGGTGCGGATACGCGGGACATTACGTGTCAGGTGATCAACAATTGATATTCAACGTTGGTCGGTTCATGACGGGATTCGCTTTATTTCATCTAGCCACTGAATTTATAATCAACTAGCGTCCATTCACTAGACGCACGATAACTGACAAGCATTATGTAATCGTGTTGGTAATAAACGATCACAGGTTTACTATTCTAACAACACCCGGAATTTGGGGTCAACAATCATTTTTATCAATTTATCATTAAACCTGTTAATGCAGAACATTATGTAGAAGATGCCTAAATAAGGACCAGGAGCTGAGGAGTGGGATCAGATTTTACTATGGGGTGAGTCATATCTGATTTTTTATTTTTTTTTTATGAATGAATAATTATGGTCATGTATGTAGGTGTATGAGTGTGTGTATATGGATATGTGGATATGGGTATGTATGAGCAAATGTATTTGTTGCATGCACGTATATCTGGCAGAACCCAATGGAACCAGAATTGATCGTATAACATCTAAATTCAGAGAATATAGCTAGTAAATTCCGTCTAAATTAATTAACTATTTTTATTAAACATTCGTGAACCTGATTGTGGTGTGTGCACACATATTAAAATAGTTTTCGTAATTAGTTCATGACGGTAATTAGAAAAATATTTATATTAAGAGAAAAACAGGCAGGTTAGAACATATAATTGTAAGTATATTGACTTTCCTCCCCATAAGCTAACAAAAACATCATTAAACTAAATTGTTTATAACAAACAATGTGCAATTACCGTGATAATCTAAAAACCACATTAATCATAATGTTAAATAGTACAGGACGTTCAATCATCGGAAAAGCTGTCTCATTAATAAAATAAATAAAATCAAAATTTCGGCAACAATAATGATGAATAGTAAAATTTTGATTAAATCAATTCAATAATGATTCAAATGCGTCTGTGAAAGCTTATTCAATTCGTAAACAGCTAATTGATATTTTATGTTTACTTAGATATAATTTAAAGTGAACAAAATTTTAATCCAAAGTGATTGAATAATAAAGACTGGTTTTATATTATTATTATAATTCGGTGCAGCTTCTCGTTTGATCTTATTTAAAGTATGAGATTTTCATCGGCATTACAAGGTCGTGCGGCGCATGATGCATTGCATTCTAGACAAGATGCAGAATTACGACTTCTTGCTACAGTGAAACGATGTTTGTTACAACCAGCTAAGTGTGATAAAGACTACTCAATAGCGTTGGCCGCAGTATCACGACAAAGATTAATAATTGATCGTGTTGATGAATTTAAGGGTAGCCTTTTATTTAAAGCATGGCGTACGATTATGGATGGAGCATACATTAGATTACCTTTGGGGTATGAGCGTATGAATGTAGTAGTTGATGAGTGGGGTGGTGTGAATGTGCGTATGGGCCTGGGTGTGTGTATGTGTGTGTGGGTATAGATATATGTGTGTGAGTGTGAGTGGGTGGATGAAGTGCGGGAGCATATGAATGTGTTCGAATTAGGGGGTTGGACGTGGTGATCGTGGTTCGTTCGTACACGGGGGTCGCCAGAGTCTGTTTAGTTCACTTACCTTTTTTCAACATCTGTTCTTATCTCATGTTACGCGTACGAATATAGTTATTTGTGCTGGAGCAGCAGGTATTCTTCTCTCGACCCCATAGGCTGCAGCTAGTTTGGGGCTAAAAATAATCTCGCTAGGTACGCAACCTGCTATGCCACTTCGTTGTCATTCAACGAAGTAGCGTTTCATTACAGATTACTGATTTTTTAAAAAAAAACTGTTTTTAGCACAGGAAAATTTTCGTGTGAAAATGAGGTCACTTTTTTGGTTTAAAAGCAAAATCAAATGTAAAAATAAATATTTTGATTTCAAAACATTACAGCGTATTAGGGTCATAATAAGGTACGTTTTCACCAAATTGTGTGAAAAAAAATTTTTTTTTGTGGGAGATAAAAATTAAAAACGAAAAGACGTTTTTTCTCGGTTTTTTCTAGTTTTTAGGTTTTAGGTTTTAGGTTTTGTTATGATTTGTTCAAAAGTTATAGACCTTTTTATTACCTACAACTTTTACTTTAAAATTTTTTTGATAGAATGTTTCGCTGAAAATCGTGAAGTAATTTAATTTATGTCTTCCATCATTTGCGGAACATTTTCTTCCTTATTCAGAAGTTTTCATGCGGTTACTAATTTTTTCCTCACAAAAAGCTATTTTGACTGGTCTAAATTACAACCGCAGGTAGATATCACCATAGCCAAGTGGTTCTCTCAGCGGCTCTTGGGCGCTGGTGGATGAAATATATTAAGTCAATAGTGGTAGCAGTATCCACCTTAGCTATAGATTATGGCTATAATAATTGAGGCAGGAAGTGCGTCACATGATCGAAAAATATTTCACTAGTTGGTTTATTGGCAACATAATTTTAGTTCTTTTTTAGCAAATTTTTGAAAAGTTTATTTTTCGATTATTGTTTTATAGTAGGGGAGGCGAGCGACATGAAATTGCAAGCATTTTATAAAGGCTGATTTTTTAATATTATGTCACTTATGTTGAGTAGAGAAATAGTGTTCAGTCAGTCAGCTGGATTCGTTAGCGTTTGGAGTGGGTGGGGCTCCAATGTTGTAAAAAAACCATGTATCTTGCAACTACTTTATAAAACCTGAAAAGACCAATTTTCGTTTTGCGAGAGCAGAATATTAATCAAAAATAAGTTTTATGATTGTCAGTCACTTCAATCCTGTAGCCGAACGCGTCAGTCACGCGTTGAAGTTGTAAAAAAGCGGTACATCGTGCAAGTACTGTAACATTGTCACGTGGGAGCGACACTTAGGATTAACCGATTTTAAAAGCTCGCGGCCTGGGGGATTCGTAATTTCTCCACGAATAAACAATTGTTACTATATATATTGATCTAAGTGTCAGAAAAGCACAAAACAAAAAAAAATGTATGAATGAGTGGACACTTACTTTTCACCCTTTTTCACTATCACACACACCGAAGTATAAAGAACGAACTTATTCCATTAGTTATATTCCATTAGTTCCGAACACTAGTTTTTTTTCCTTTTAACATGAGCAAAACATTTTATCAAATTTTTAAAACAAGAGTAACCTTCACATCATATATTCAAAATATTTCATACTAATAATACTTTTTTGTTATTTCAAAAGAAAATATGTATAAGAAAACTAATACTTAATATGATGTCCTATGACTTATTTGTTTCAATGATTAATTCATAAAATTCTAATTCTAATTCAATATATATATATATATATATATATATATATATATATATATATATATATATATATATATATATATATATATATATATATATATATATATATATATATATATATATATATATATATATACATATATATATATATATATATATATATATATATATATATATATATATATATATATATATATATATATATATATATATATATATATATATAATAATAATAATAATAATAATAATATGTCTTTATTTCCTTAAAACAATTTTTTTGATACAAAACTAATAACTAAAATTTTTGACTTATAATATCAAAACTATTTTAAAAAAATAGATAGGAGCATTCTATATTATAAATAATAGAGGCGAATGCTCCTTCTCCTTAAAGAGAACATAAAAATAAATAGAATTTTACACATTTTGGGAACAAAAATAAAAAATATAAAAAAAAAAATGAACAAAAGCAAAATAAATACTAAAAACAAAATAAGCATATTAGTAATTAATCACCATTCACAAAAATATGAGATTCGATTTATAACACAGCATTTTAGGTCAGGCTAAGACGTCCAATAGGCATTCAATTTCCTTATGATCAAACTTGAAAAGCCACATTTTAACATTTGTCAAAAATTTGGATAATACACGAATTTCCCTAAAATCTGAAGGTAACTTGTTAAACAAGCTAGGTGCTACAATATTATAAAATTTACAAAAGTGTGTAGAGCCAGATCGTGAAATCACTGCAATATTTCTGTTATTAACTCGTAGGTTGTAATTAGAAATGTCTCTATATTGATAGTAACCACCACGAATAAAAAAGGCCTTTAAAGTTTTGAAATAGTATAAATGTCTGACCGGAAGAATACTTAATGTGCTGAACAAGACAAAGCTGTTATCTCGACGTTTTTTTTTACAAATGATTCTAACAACATGTTTCTGCGCATTGAGCAGCGGTTGAATTTTATTATAGTAGGAGCCACCCCAACAAACTATACCATATTGCAGTTTAGATTGCACCAAACTGTGATAAATCATAACAAGTAATTGTTCCGAACAGTATTTGCTTAGATGATAAAAGTTCCGCACAATATTTCTAAAATAAATGTTTATACTATCGGAATGGTCAGACCAGTTTAATTTACTATCAATTAGTATACCCAGATATTTAAATGTATCAACAATTTCTATATTAAAGCAATTTGGGGAACAATTCATATTTGCACAAAATGATTTACTAATTATTGAGGGGCAACATATATATATATATATATATATATATATATATATATATATATATATATATATATATGACGTGCCTCCGGCCACTTAATGGCCAGAACAAAACCTTTCAAGTTTAAGTGGCCGGGGGCACGCCTTAGAGTTGAACGATTTATTTCAAATTTTGCAAATAACATTTTCAAGGGTATTCACACGCGATATGGGGGTGTCGTACAAAAAATTAAATTTTTCTTTGTAATGGCCAGAACAAAACCTTTCAAGCTTAAGTGAACGGGGGCACGCCATAGAGTTGAACGATTGATTTCAAATTTTACACATAATTTTTTTATGGGTGTTTACACGAAATGGGAAGGTGTCGCGCAAAAAATTAAAAATTTCTTTTAAGGTCCAGAACAAAATTTCTCAACTTTAAGTGGCCGGAGGCACGTCTTAGAATTGACCGATTGATTTCAAATTTGGCAAATAATATTTTTACGGGTATTGACATGAAATGG
Organism: Diogma glabrata; assembly: GCA_963693315.1. NCBI lineage: Eukaryota > Metazoa > Arthropoda > Insecta > Diptera > Cylindrotomidae > Diogma > Diogma glabrata. The sequence goes on along the minus strand of OY856186.1, from coordinate 454,941,421 downwards.
GAGAGTGTCGTCCAAAATATTTACATTTTTCTTTGTAATGGCCAGAACAAAACCTCTCAACTCTAAGTGGCTGGGGGTACGCCTTGAAAATGACCGATTGATTTCAAATTTTGCAAATAACATTTTTACGGGTATTCACACGTAATGGGAGAGTGCCGTACAAAAAATTTGAATTTTTCTTTGTAATAGCCAGAACAAAATTTTTCAAGTTTAAGTGGCCGGGGGCACGCCTTAGAGTTGAACGATTGATTTTAAATTTTACACATAATTTTTTCAGTACCCATATTGACATGAAATGGGAAGGTGTCGCACAAAAATAAAAAAATTTTTTTTAAGGTCCAGAACAAAATTTCTCAACTTTAAGTGGCCGGAGGCACGTCTTAGAATTGACCGATTGATTTCCAATTTTGCACATAATATTTTTACGGGTATTGACATGAATTGGGAGGGTGTCGTACAAAAAATTTAAATTCTTCTTTATAATGGCCACAACAAAACCCCTCAACTTTAAGTGGACGGAGGCACCCCTTAGAGTTGACCGATTGATTTCAAATTTTACAAATAATATTTTTATGGGTATCGACACCAAATGGAAGGGTGTCGTACAAAAAATTTAAATTTTTCTTTGTAATGGCCACAACCAAACCTCTCAACTTTAAGTGGCCAGGGGCACCCCTTAGAGTTGACCGATGGATTTCTAATTCTAAACATAATATTTTTATGGGTATCGACATCAAATTGGAGGGTGTCGTACAAAAAAATTAAATTTTTCTTTATAATGGCCACAACTAAGCCCCTCAACTTTAAGGTGCCGGAGGCACCCTTTAGAGTTGACCGATTGATTTCAAATTGTACAAATAATATTTTTATGGGTATCGACACCAAATGGAAGGGTGTCGTACAAAAAATTTAAATTTTCCTTTGTAATAGCCACAACCAAACCTTTCAACTTTAAGTGGTCGGGGGAACCCCTTAGAGTTGACCGATGGATTTCAAATTTTACACATAGAATTTTTATGGGTATCGACACCAAATCGGAGGGTGTCGTACAAAAATTTAAATTTTTCTTTATAATGGCCACAACAAAACCTCTCAACTCCAAGTGGCCGGGGGCACCCCTTAGAGTTGACCGATTGATTTCAAATTTTACAAATAATATTTTTATGGGTATCGACACCAAATGGGAGGGTGTCGTACAAAAATTTAAATTTTTCTTTGTAATGGCCACTACCAAACCTCTCAACCTTAAGTGGCCGGGGGCACCCCTTAGAGTTGAACGATTGATTTCAATTTTTACACATAATTTTTTTATGGGTATTGACACAAAATGGGAGGGTGTCGCACAAAAAAAAAAAAATATTTTTTTTAGGGTCCAGAACAAAATTTCTCAACTTTAAGTGGTCGGAGGCACGTCTTAGAATTGACCGATTGATATCAGATTTTGCAAATAATATTTTTATGAGTATTCACACGAAATGGGAGGGTGCCGCAAACTGTACAATGAAAACAAAAATTCTAGTGTAATCTAAGGGCCACCCTAATGTATATATATATATATATATATATATATATATATATATATATATATATATATATATATATATATATATATATATATATATATATGTATATATATATATATATATATATATATATATATATATATATATATATATATATATATATATATATATATATATATAAATGTATATAGATCATAAATTCTTGTTTTTTTAACTTATCTTATTTATATGATGAGTGTTGACCAATTTGTTGATGATTTTGAAAAAAATAATGTCCAACATTCCAAATTTAAATTCTGATATCTCCAAGTATATGTTTCTGATTTTAAAATTCCAAATTTAAAGTCTGATATCTCCAAGTATATGTTTTGATTTTAAAATTCCAAATTTAAGTTCTGATATCTTCTTTTACGATTGCTTCCATATCTCGGTTACAGTTTATACAAACTGTAACTTAGTTTTTTTTAATACAATTTTTTTTATGATTTTTTTGTTTGATTGTTTCTAATTAAAAATATTTTTTTTTTATAAATTAAACGTATTGATACAAGTAACTTTTGTATAAAAAAACCTGTTTTTTAATTTTCTAGCATAATTACTATTATTTACTAGCTTATTACAAGTGTTTTTTTTTAATTAATTCATAAATATTTAATGTTTTGTTTCTGTTTCTACTAAACAACAAGGTTGTAATCTTGCATCCAAAATTACGAATTGAATTGATTGTTTTTCAAAAAATTTTATTTTCCTTAAAGATTTTATTGATTTAAAAAAAAAAATCCCGAATATATTACGATTTGATTTTTCTTTTCTCTTTCTATAAAATGCTCTATAATTTAATATGCTTTATATCGATGGTCTAGCGCACAGATGTGGTAAGTGACATTTTTTGAGAAAATGAGTTAAGTACTCTATAAAATTCTCCATTTCATTTTTCATATAATGTACAAATTTTGTATGTGCATCTTTAATATTTTATCTAATAGATGGCATTTTTGTACTGCACTGTACTGCACATGTTTTGTGGTAAGTACTTATGGTTTGTATAAAAGTAAATATTATTCATGTAACTCTTAAGTTCTAACATGTAAAAAGACATAATTAAAATTCACACTAGATAACTACTAAAAAACTCTATCGAATTCAACCACATAATATTTTACATTTCCAATTTTTATTGAAGTGTAAACTTTCAAATGCCTGTACTGAACAATTTGCTAAATGTCACTTACCACATCTGTGCGCTAGACCATCGATATGTATATAAAAAAAATTATTAAATAGGGTTGAATTGCACAACAATCAGCGTAAAGCTTGTAAAGGTGCAAATACACCGGAGTTTTGTTACAGTACCTTATAAAATCTGAAATACAGATGAAGAATATTATTATAATACATTATTATTATTAAGTATACAGATGAAGAATATTATTATAATTACAAAAAATGTAGTCAGTCAGTTTATTTCTGTAACAAATGTCGTCAGTCGCAAATAAAAGGTTGCCGTTCCGTAATACGGCGCGCTCAATAAATATTAACAAATATTGAATGAAGTTTCTTTTTTCAATGGATATTCATTTTATTGCATGTACATTGAAGCTGATCTACTCGAACGACTATTAAAATATATAATATTAAACTTATAAATAACAAAATTAATAGAATAATATACAGATTTTAATAAAGTATATTCAACAAATTCCTTTTAGTCTTGTAAACATCACTTGAGTCATCATTTTCTGGAGCAGTTATATCTGACAGAAGATGAAGCACAACTTACTTCTAGAGGAAACACTGTTGGTTACAAATTAATTAGTGCTATCTACCATCAATCATATGGATCTGCCACGTATGTAAAGTCAGAAATCCTAAACTGCACGCACGTACTTACACATACGGACAACGATATACATCTTATTGTTAATGATATATCGGACACGAAAATTGTGAACGTATACAAGCCTCCAAATACAGGATGGCCAGCTGCTACTCTACCATTATTTCACCACCCAGCAATATATACTGGTGACTTCAATAGCCATCACACTCAGTGGTCCTACTCAAATAATAATACCAATGGCGTGCAACTGACCGACTGGGCGGATGATAACAACATGTTCCAGATATATGATGCGAAAGACATGAAAACCTTTAGATCTGCAAGATGGCGACGCGATTACAATCCCGACCTCTGTTTTTCTACAAAAAACAAACAACGTAGCCCTATTCCAATATCTAGGGCTGTCCTACAAGGTTTTCCACGCTCTTAACATCGTCCAGTAATTCTTGAGGTAGGAATCCAAATCCTACTCGTTAACTCTAACCCTCAACCTAGATGGAATTTTAACAAAGCTGACTGGGCTAAATATAGGTTGGAGTTGGATGCAGTGATTCGCTAGATCCAACCCATTCCTAAAAATTACGATAGATTTCTTCGAGTCATCATCTCAACTGAAAAGAAATGCATTCCAAGAGGCTTTCGTGAAGAATATATTCCTGGCTGGAGTAGAGAGAGCGATATATTATATGAGGAGGACCCTAGTGGTGGTGAGGCAGACGTGACTGACGACTTAATATACTCTCACTGGACGCCGCGAGAAAGCAAAAGTGGATTAGCGCTGTTGAAAACATACATTTTTCCCATTCAAGCAGGGAAGCATGGAGACTGGGAAACTAGGTGGCTCAAACTCAATTACTCGTGCTAACAATGAAATAAATCCAGAGGACATTGCAAATAACATCGTAAAAATATCTCGTTCTTCTACTAATCGCCTTCATAACAGAACAATTAAACGCAAATTAAGAGAAATGAAGCGCAATCGCTCGTCTCCATCGAAGTATGCGAACTCTTTTAGTTCTTCGCTACTAAAAGAGTTCGCATACTTCGATGGAGACGAGCGATTGCGCTTCATTTCTCTTAATTTGCGTTTAATAGTTCTGTTATGAAGGCGATTAGTAGAAGAACGAGACATTTTTACGATGTTATTTGCAATGTCCTCTGGATTTATTTCATTGTTAGCACGAGTAATTGAGTTTGAGCCACCTAGTTTCCCAGAATCCTAGAATCAGCTCTGTCCAAACAAAAAACGGAAAAGCAGCTGGCTACGATGGCATTTTTCCAGAACTTCTTAAAAATGCTGGAAAAAATGTAAAACAGTAGCTAAATAAATTTTTCTCGGATATTCTAGAAACCGGCAATCTACCAAAACATTTTAAGACTACGAAAGTGGTAGCGATACTGAAGTCAGGTAAACCATCCAATGAACCAGGAAGCTATCGCCCGATTGCCCTTTTGAGCACCTGCTATAAGTTGCTAGAACAGCTCATATACAATCATATCGCACCGATATTGAATGACCAGATCCCAGTCGAACAAGCTGGTTTTTGTCCCAATCGCAGTTGCACTGATCAACTACTCGCTTTGACATCCTACATCGAGGCTGGGTATCAAAAACAACTAAACACAGGCGCAGTATTCATCGATCTTATTGTAGCATATGACACGGTCTGGCGAATTGGAATTATATATAAGCTGTTCAATGCAATACCTTGTAGCACCATCTCGCGTTTAATTAACAACATGCTGAGTAATCGTGTATTCAAAGTTCATATAAATAGTTCCTGTAGTAGGTCTAAAATGCTTAACAATGGTTTGCCACAGGGTTCCGCCCTGGCGCCATTACTTTTTAATCTGTAGATTCATGACATTCCTGACACAACATCAAAGAAATTTGGTTACGCTGATGATTGGACCCTGGCCACTCAAAACAAAAACATGGGTGTCTTGGAGGATTTGCTCTCAACTGACCTAGCGATAATGAATGACTATTTTCGAACGTGGAGCTTATTTCCCAATCTAAGTAAAACCGAGAGCTCCTGTTTCCACTTAAACAACAAACTGGCAAAACACGAACTATCAGTGTTATTTAACGACACTGTCATTAAATACAATCAACAGCCAAAGTACCTGGGCATTACTCTCGATAGAACTCTTTCTTTTAAACTCCACCTAGAAAATACGTCAAAAAACTTAAAACGAGAAACAATATATTGCACAAACTGGCAGGCTCGACATAGGGTGCTACTCCAGCTACCCTTCGCACAACTGCTCTAAGTCTGGTTTACTCAGTGGCTGAGTATGGCGCATCAGTCTGGTTGAATAGCACACATACTCAAAAAGTTGACTGCCAGCTGCATGCCGATGCGTACTATAAGTGGTACTATCAGGTCCCCCCTTTACCATGGCTCTCTGTGTTAAGCAATATCGCTCCACCTGCACTCAGACGCTCGAACATAAAAAGGTAAAGATGCGTGAACATAAAAAGGTAACCAACAACATCACGTTACCCCTGCACGAATATTACGGTGACCACACTCGTTGTCGATTGAAGTCAAAAAAGCCTCCACATAACTAATTATAATATCTTGGGTGCCTGGGACACCTTCTGGCATCATTGCAACACAACTGGCCTTTCTATTAGTAACCCGACTTCTACCCAACCTGGTTTCGATTTGCCACGTCATACCTGGACTAGATTAAACCGAATAAGAACGAATCAGGAACGTTGTGCGGATTCTTTCGACATGTGGGGCATTTCAGAGTCCCCTGAATGTGACTGCGGCGCTCCTTAATAAACCATTACAACTCTGTGTCCAATTCGACGTTACAATGGCTACGTCTCAGACATCCATTTGGCAAATCCTGATGTAGTAGCATAGATAGACTTGCTCGATGTAAACATCTAATGTTCAAATGTACTGCCCAATGTTCAAATATTTTACTTTTTACTTTTTTATTAAAAGACGCGCAATCAAATCGATTGTAAGTTCCTTTAATGTGTATCCATGTTTTGTTTTAGGTAGATTTCATAGAAGAGTCTACCTATTTTAAGTTTAATTTTTAATATGTCACAAAAGGATTTTTATAGGTATCTATTTGTTGTTGAGACACATGTTGTCATTCCTATAACACAATTTTTTTCATTAAACAACATGTGTTAATTGATCCATTAATTGAACAGGTGTCATAATTGCAAAAAATAACTCAATAACAATGTTAGAAAATAAAACGGTAGATTGGCATCGCAATATTCGATCTACTAATACAGAATACTTCAACGCACCAAACTCATTTTAAATTCTAATTTTCAAAATAATAAACATTCAATCAAAACCAAGATTTTCAACAGATAATGAAATTCAACTTAACATCACCATTCATGCTCAATCTCCATAAATAGTTACATATTTCATCAATTACACTTACACGATTAAACTTAATAGTATTTTCTTGTCATTTAACATAATATCATAACACAATAAACTTTCAAAATACCAACAACAACGAAAAAACAGAGATACGAATATAAAAACTATCAATATTCAGTTTTTTGAATAACATCGACAATCTATTCTAATATAATTTTACCTATCGAATTTCTACTCTATTGACCTTTCATTTAATATACAAACAATAGGAACAATCTATTTGATTAAAATCATAACAACTACAACAGTTTCGGATTAATCATCCACATGTACATTACTATGAAATGCCACCTCTCAGTTTCTACTTACTCCTCACGCTGCGTCATAGATTGTATGATTAAAGAAGAAATTATTCTAAATATGTATCAAACATATCTGTTGAACAATGTTTTTTGCACCAGGTTTGTTTTAAAAGTTATGGGTTTTCACAAAGTAATCCAAATAATTTTTTTTTTCAGCTTCGAATCGAATAGTTAGAACAATAGCAACATCTATCACATATCATTATTTTAAAATTAATAACGAACTTAAAATAATAACATGTCAATATCGCTTCCTAAATATATATTGATGAAATATTCAAAATAATCAATACAGTTTTCCTTGCTACATTGTTCGTTGTAACTTCAATCAAAACACAAAATTCTCGTGAATCATTTATTGTCTCTAAGAGGATTTACTTGTCTAAAAATTAAAATATTTGTCATTTATAAAATACGACATGTGCCTTCTAGTACTCTCTGTCGAATATCATATTATAAATAAATTACATAGAGTTTGGGTTTTCACTATAAAATACGATTTATTTAATTTTAGTTTCATTAAATTATGTTTAATTAAAATCACAAATTATGTGTGATAAATCGAAAATAAATTTTATTATTTCAAATATTGATAGAATATTTTCGTCTATTGATATAATATTTGTGGAATTAACCTTTTAAACTTGATGATTATTACAACAGTATTTTTTTTTTTTGGATTGATATTGAAAATTGATATTGATATTTATATTGTTTGATTAATTTATGAAAATTAAAATTGACAAATTGATGTTAATTATAAGTAAATATTTTACAGGACGATTATGGAAGGAGTTGTTAATGTTAATCACGAGAATTTTTATTTAAAATATTTAATCTTCTTACTTATAATATTCATAGAAAAAATTGACCTCTTATAATCATACCATCACCAAACAAATAAATACACCCTCTTCCAATTATTACAAAGAAAACTAAACTAATCTGTTTATTCACTTAAATCACAAGATGAAGACATAATCTGCAGAGTTTTTTTTGTTTTAATATTCTCATTTACAAAGTAAACGTATTCGTAACAACAAAACAATAAAAAGAATTTAAATCTTTTAATTCAAGAATTCAAGAAAAGAATTTAAGAGAAGAAGAGATAGACAAACGCATTTTAGTATTTACTGCATTAGCTGGTTAAATAAGGGCTCATAATAGAGTGGGGTTGTATTTTTGGAGTTGATATAAACGAAATTTTATGAGGTGAGGATTATAAATAGAGAACAAAGGTTTATATTTAAAAAATCGAAAGCATTTGATTTCTTTTGTATAAAATAAAATTTTGACGTATAGTGGTCATGTTGAAATGATTTTTTCATTTTATTCAACAGTTATAAACTTTGAAATATGTTGGTATAGAGCATTTGTGGACAAACCTGGGACGTTCCACGTCAACTGAAACACTGCTCTAGAAATTTTTTAAAGTCATAAAATAACGCTCCAAGGCTTAAATTTTTTTTTATGTTGATGGGACGGTTCAAATTTCACATCGCAAATTAAAAAAATGGGTGGTTCTACCACCAATAGGGTGGTGCGATTAACAGTATGGCTACCAACACAAATTTAAGATATCAAAAAACGAGTTTTGGGACTAAAAATGTTAGTATGATACGTAGTTTCAAGTACCGTGTAGTGAAGCGCTGCTTCGTTGACTTACAACGAAGTGGCATAGCAGGCCGCGTACCTAGCGAGATTATTTTTAGCCCCAGACTAGCTGCAGCCCATGGGGTCGAGAAAAGAATACCTGTTGCTCCAGCACAAATAACTGTATCTGTACGCGTAACATGAGATAAGAACAGATGTAAAAGAAAAGGTAAGTGAACTAAATAGACTCTGGCGACCCCCGTGTACGAACGAACCACGATCACCACGTCCAACCCCCATATTTCAGCACTCATTCACGCACTCTCGCATCACATCCATTCATGCACACATACACACACTCACACCCCCCCACATACATACACACACATGCACACATCCAAGCCCATACGTTCAATTTACATGAGAAATATAATATCAATGAAAATTGTGGTAAAGCAAATAAAACAATATATAAATCTGTAATCAAAGAAAGGTTGAAGCTTTAAAGTTTAAAATAATACTATTGAAAGTTGGTGTAGAAAAGGCATATAGTCATTAATGAAAAGAAAACTTCATCATCATTCGCTTCTTCAACGATTTTTTTTATTGATCGAAATTCCCCAAAACGGTTCCTTTTGAATTTCTGATAAAATACGAAAATTAAAATTTATTTGTTGAACCAACTCTCTCTAGTATTTACAAATCCAATGGTCCTTCAGTTTTCGAATACGAAGTAAAAACCTCGAAGCATTATTATATTTACTGATCTGCTTTAGACCAAGATACCATGGGTTACGATTATGTAAAGGCATAACTTTGTAATGAAATCGATTTTAAAGAAAAAAAGAAATAATAATGCGGTGAGACTTTGTTCCAAATTTTGGGTTGCGAGCATCTCGTGATTCCACTGTACTATCATTAATGGTAGTACGAATGATCCACCCTATGATATTTTTTTTTATGACCCAGACTGGATTGATTTTTTTTTCTTTTCCGTTAAAAGTCAACTTGAATAGGTAGACTTGAGTTTGGAATTGAGTTTTTCTTGAATTGTGAAAGTGAACAGTTGGTGTTGATTAATGGAAAATAAACCATTAAAATCAGTGATCTAGAGTGAAATTACCAAAAATCTCAGAAATTTCATAAATAAATTACAAGACTATTGGATAGGGCCGAATTGATAATTCATCTAGAAACGGTAAGTAATGTTACTGATTATGGAATTTTGAGTAGATTTAAATACGTTCCTTAAACAAAACGTTGAGTTTCTTTTTATAATATTAATGGCTCAAACTGTGATTTAAATTGCGAAAGAAAAACGGTTATATTGCAATAACATAAGAAAAACGGTTACTGGTTACTGAAACGGTTAATACATAAGAAAAACGGTTATATTGCAATTGAAGCAAAACATCTAATGTAAATGTCTCGTTTTTAAAGCAAATTAAAAGAAAAGAATCTTTAATTTATGAAACTGGAAGAAACGTTACAAGAAAAACTGAATTAAAACTTCAATGTATAGTAATGAAAACAATTGAGTTTATATAAGAAAATAATTAATTTTTTTCCTCTTTGTTTCCTTTATGTCTACTGAGATTCCAATTGCATAAAAGTGATGGTACTTAGCTTATTTTACTAGTAATGTCTAGCAATTATTATGGTAGTACGAGACAGTTAAATGTTTTTAAATGTTAATACAATAACAAAAGTGTTAGCTTTAATAAAACAAGAAAACAAAATACCTTAATTACTATTCCTCAATCAATAAACTGAAAAAATGCTTGAAGCATCTTGCACCATAAACTAACACGTTACAATCAAAACAACAGCAAAATCTATTATCGCTTAAATTGTAATGTACAAATTTTTTTATTTAATAATTTGATTTATAAAATAAATAGAATACAAATTGCCTTCGGTTAATATTTGATTTTCATTTAGAATCATAAATATTGAGTTAGAGAATCGAATAAAATATTTTAATAATAAAAACACTCAGTTATATTAAATTTACCGAACAAATAATCAAAATTACTTATTTGTTTGGTTTCTACGAATAATTTTTTTTTTGTCTATATGATAGAAAGCATAATAGAGTTAAAGAAGAATTTATGTCCGTAGTGGTTGAAATATCAGTTTGCACATCAATTTCACACAGGAAAAAGCTCCATTTAACAGACAAACAAGTTTCAATTATTTTACTTATATAAAACAGATTTTTAAAACAACAAAACTTAAAAACTCAGATTTTAAGTAAATAAATTAAAAAACTGTTTTTTTTATTTTTAATAACCAAAGAAAAAGTCTTAATTAAAACGAAAGAGAAAAAGCTTCAAGTCATCACTTAGAAAAACAACTTGAAAATGTGATAATTTCTTATTCTCGTCATCTTATTCTTTACTGTTATTTCTTGCAGTTTTTTTTTTTCTTCATGTTGTCATAATCAATTTTTTATCCTTAACTTGATTCAATTGGTGAAATTGTTGTTTTTGTTTTCTTGGGCGAAATAATTTAAGAGATGCGAAGTAGCAATTATAAATTGATGAATAGACAAGTATATAGGTTCAGACGTTTAAAAATTTATTCTTTACAAAAAATTTGTAAGACTTAGCTAAAGTAATTTATTTGTAAGGAAATGCTTTCTCTCTTTCTATTCTTGTGTTTAAAACTTTCCCTCCTTGTACTTACGATATTTTGCCTTTTAAATTTGAAAGGACTATTAAATTGAATTAACATCAGATTTGTTAATAAAACAAAGTTGTACTAACCTGTTCCGGGTGGTGACATTATGTACACCAATTTTAAAATATACTGCTGAAATTAGCCGAAAGTTTCCAGCAGAAAATAAAAAAAATCGGTTACGAATTTTCCAGCCGAAAGTCGATAATGCAGATGAAATTACTTTAAAAAAATAAAAACTCAAGCAAATATTAGCCGAAAAATTAATTTACGATTAATGGTCCACAGTAATTTCTGGAAAAAATATTGGCTCAAGTTTCATGTTGGAAATCTCGGTAAAAATTCGATTTCCTAAATTCTTTTTCTCACTGTAAAAGTCCTGCCTTTAAATAGTTACATATGCTATACCACACTGCTTATTTACTATGGGCAGCTATTTTGATTATACAGGGTGTTTCATAATATATGCGCAGGACTTCAGGATGTGATAGCTAGTGCAAGAATATGAAAAAAAAGTTTCTCTTAACTTACCCTTTAAAATGTACCAAAAAAATATTCGTTTTTTACGAATATTTCCGGAACCGTTTATCATACAGAAAACAGAAGCATTTTCTACTCATAATAATCTATGTCTTTTGCGCAATTTTTTGTTTAAGTCTTAATTGGTGAAGGTTTTGAAGGGATAGTGAATGTTTTTCTCCCCTAAGTTAAGAGAAACTTTTTTTCATATTTTTCGACGAGCTATCACATTCTGAGGTCCTGCCCATATATTATGAAACACCCTGTTTACACACTTTCTGTTGACCTTTCGTTCTTGATCATATTGTTTATTATATATAAATTATACTAAAATAATTAAATTTTTATATACGTTTAGTTTTATTCGATCGCAAAATGGCAAATTTTTATTTTTTTTTATTTTTATGATAAATTTTTAATTGTTGTTTTTGATATTATTTTTTGTTTTTAAAATTTAATTCAATAGATTGAACAATTTTGTAATTAATTAATCATTTTAATTTTATTTTTTTATCATATTTTTATTATCTTTTTATTTGTATTTGGTTAATTGTAATTACATTTAATTTAAGAACAATAATATTATAAAATAATTATAATTATTAATTATTTATTTAATTTTATTCAATAGCCTAATTTAAAGTTTTTAATTTGTTTTTTAAGCTTTTTAGTTAATTTTTATTTGTTGTTTACTTTTTTTATTGTTTTTTATTAATTTTTTTCACCTTTTTGACAATTCAGTTTATTAGTTTTAAGATAAAAAATATTATTAACATATATAGGCTTCAATTTTGAGTTATTTAATTAAAATTAAATCTAAATTAATAGATTTAAGAACATCAATATAACATCAATATTACAAAATTATTTAAAAAAAAATTTTTATTTAAAATTTTTTGTAAATTGGATTAAAAAGATTAGAACTAAGTTTAATTTAAAATTTAAAGACGAAAGATAAACAAATTGGGCAAATAGCCTGTTTAATTTTTTTTTCAAAATTTTTTTTATTTGAGTTTCAAATTTTTTATTTGAATTTATTTAAATTTTAATTTTATTCAAATAAATTATATATTATCTATTTAGTTTTATTCAATATAAATATTTCAAATTATTTTTGCATTAATAACAATCATCATCATTCATCATTTCTTTTGTTAAAAACAAGAGATTACTATATGGACCATATTGTCATCTATTTGATTCACCTCCAGGCATAACATTTTAATAGCAGGATTTTTACAGTGCTAACAACCAATTTAAACAATCGAATTTTCGGGAATTTAACACATGAAATTTGATCCAATGTTTTTTCCGAAAAATAGTATGACTGATTCTCATCAATACAATCCATCTCCAGACATAACACTTGTAGCGGTATGTCAGCCCTCTCTCGCCCCAACCATGCCGCTAGCAGACATCTCATGGTCCTCACTTGCAGCTAATGCCGACTGGTTATCAATCTAGGGTGAGTTCCATTTGTGAGGCTCCGTGAAACCTAGGATGCTACTAATGTTGACCTACCGCTGCAGTAACTTGGGTTGACCTACCGCTACAGTGGCGCCCAAATAATAGGTTAATTTGGATTAGTAATTAGTATCAGGTAATTTTTTTTTCAGTTTAATAATTTCGTTCTCAGATCTGGATTTTGCTTTCGATAATTTTATTTCGTTATATTTAATAGCTAGGTATTTGTTGATCTATACTTCTTTATTTTTTATTTGTTGATCATTGATCATTATTAGTTATTGGTATCGCTTTTGGATATTTACAATCTTGAATCCAAGATAGATAAAATTATTCGATGGTTATGTACTTAGGTTCTAGCTAGATAAGCTTCCGCAACAATCTGTACCAAAAATGGTATCTCAAACCTCGATTATTCCCGATCACCCTAACTCAGCAGAGTGTAATTTTGGTCAAATTTTCAGACTTAGCTAAATCGGATTCCATTAAAATTATTAATTAGACCTTGTGTAGTATAAACCCTTTAGGGTCATTCCATGGAAACATAAACCTCAATAGTTGCAATGAATTTTATGTTGTGTAGAAAAATTAATCTAATTGGAAACTTGCCCGTCATTATTGATACCAAAGATAGGAAATAAACAAATAAATTGTTTAAAAGATGGAAAAAAATAAATAAGTAATAAAATTATTGTTAGAAATGCATTATGTTCTTATGTGTTTTTTTCTGTTACGTTGGTCACGTTACGTTGGTCACACAATTTTTTTTAAAAGGAACCTCTCCTGTATGTAGCATTTGTAAAAAACATATGCTTATTTAAAAACAGATAACCTGTGCTTTAAAAAAAACTAAATTTGAATTTATTGAAGGCATACTTTCAGAGAAATTGCTTTGAAAGTATGAGTATGTTTTACTGTGGTACTTTTTTTGTTACATTGGTCACAGCACTGAATTTTTGTTATTATTACTTAATATATATTTAATTTGCTGCTTTTTTTTATTGATAGTATATTTCCTACCTGCATAATAGCATAAAATAACATAAATTTCATAAAATAACAATGTTTTTTATGAATAATAGGCAAAAGTATGAGTTGAAAAGGGTAAAAATGTTACGTATGTCACAATGGAATGACCCTTTAGTTGAAATTTTAACTCAAAAATTAAATACGGTAGACCAATCATCACGAAAAACAGTTTTTGAAGATATAGTGATACAGATTTAGTAAACAGTTTAAGTAACACTAAAACTGTTTGTAGCTTACAATAAAACCACTTGAAATTTTCCATTTACATGCAATGGTAGCAACCGTCAGGAAACCGTCCACCAGATAATTTTGTACATGTTGTTTCTTGTTTTTTATTCGAAAATGCTCTTGATTGGTGACTGGACTTTTGTGAACGGAATGGTAACTTACAAATTAGTTGGGATCACTTAAAACACTACCTAGTAGAGCGTTTTCAAATACCATGAAACGAAAGACACGTCAAACGTATGCTAGAGCAACGAAAACAAAAGTATTCCAAAGAATTGTTTGACGAATTTATGGATGGCGTTATAAGAATTGCTTTACAATCTGAAATTCATATATCCGATGGTGAAATTTATTTTCTCTAACAATATGGGACCTGTAATACGAGACAAATTTGTAAATAGAGAATTACACTCCCTCAATCAATTAGCGTATGAGTGTCGTCGAGTCGAGCAGTTATGGAAAGAACTGGGAAGTGCCCCAGAGTCCTAATTAGTATTGATCGATACGTTCAAGAATGTCACGAAGTACATCCATTTAGTTGTTTTAGTACTCAATCAGCAATATATCAAACAAATGCGACAGCTGGACTTATTAGGTCAAAAATTATTATTCAAACTATTATTCAAAAATATTCAAAATATTCGACTTATTATTCAAAAATATCTGAAGGCAAGTTACTTGATCCCGGGTTTTTATCATGGACGGGTTAACAAAGACGTTTTGTACAACCCACCAAGCTACTACAATTACGATCCACATCAAACTCCCGAAACCATTTGCGCTCATAACAATGAAAATAAAAACACATTATACTTCCGACAAACTCCAAATGCACAACTCTATTCCAAGCCTATTATTGTATGTTGGAATTGCAAAAGTTTTGAGCATAATTTCTGACGTTGCAAAGTTCCCCTTCGTAGATTCTGTTTCGTATGTGGGAAGGAAAATTGCGTGAATAGTGAATGCTCAAATTATAACCCACATAATTTGGGAAACTGACAAAGGAAGGATTAGGGTCAACGTGAGTCCATCCTTCAAGAACAGACGATTCTCCCACGCAGAGAGATACGGTTTGAGGAAACCGCAAACCAGTACGGATCATGCTAGCCTTTGCTAGCTAATGAATATGGCAGGCCTGTCGAGCCGTATAGCTAGATGGAGCCTTAAATAACAGAACTTCAAATTCCATATTGAATACCGCAAAGCTTTACTAAATATTGTTCCGGATGCCCTGTCTCCAGCCTTTTGCGAAAAACTTGCTAGCCAAGAAGATAAGGATATGCTTGGGGTGGATCTAAATTCTGTAAAGTCTGGGCTTTTCAATTTGAAAATAGATACCTATGGTTTCTATTTATCCAAGGGTTTTTTAGAAGAATGATAAACGGAACGTACGCCGACTCCACCAAGGAAAAAATCTTCAAACAAACTAACTAGCTAATAAGACCATGATGGTCTTATAATATACTCAATAAAAATTCAAAAATGTTACAACAATAAAATAGCAAAATTAAATCTAACCTTAATCGTATAGCTGATTGTTGACTTCAATATTGCAAGCAACTTTCGTCCTTGTATGTCACTTGCTTTCCTTCTAATTTTTTTTAATGTTTCCCCAAAATTGTCTAGATTAGTGTATTCATCGAAATTGTTTTCATCGTCTTCATAATTATATCCAATTTTTGAATTATGTTTTTGAATATTTGAAATTGGATTAAAATTAAATGATGTTCGAACTATGATTTTATCACCCGGTAAGCCGACAACTCTTTTGCATTCATATACTATTGAATTTGTTGGAAATTTTGCGATTATTATATCACCACGTTCTATACAATCAAATCGAACGGAAAAATATTCAGTATGTAGTTTATTATCTGAATAAAATGTTGGTTCCATTTCAATGGTCCTGAATAAATAACTAAACAAATATACTTTTTTTCTCTATAAATTTCGTTTTTTTCTTTATTTATTTTTTTTTTTTCAAGAATAAAACTAACATGCTCACCAATCAACATTGCAATCTTAAAACCTTAAACATGATTTTGATTTTAAATACAAAATATCACTGTAAACAGTATTTTTGTTTTATTTTAAAATTTTCCTCTAAAAAAAAACGAACTGAACGAATTTTTTTAATTAATTAATTTTACTTTAAAAATCGAAAATCGAACTGAATTAAATATTTATTAATTTTTCTTTGAAATCAAAAACTAACTTCCAAAATATATAAACCTTTTAGTTTGAAATCAAAAACTAACTAACTAAAATTAAGCAATATGCTAACATAAATAAGATTTTATTATTAGACCTAAACGAGACAAAAAGTTGATTCATTGCAAGGTCGTCTCTTTCTTTCGTTCTATTATCAAAATGAAAAACAATTGAAAGAGAAGAGATCTAATATTCCTGTTTCACTTTTTTCTTATTTAAATATGTAACAGATAAAAAAAAATTAACAAAGGAAATTGGTTTACGCAGTCTGTGTAATAGTGATTATGTTTAATGCAAACGTTAACTATTGCAATGTGCGCTGTCAGCTTTATTTATGTAAACGTTAACTACACAACACAAATATTGCACTGTGCTCTGTCGATTCATTATTTTTATGTTTGATAACAAATTTTTTTATTGCAATGTGCATCTCCCGATTTTATTTATGTACATTGTGATCTGTCGAATTGAAATTACAATAAGACACAACAACACCGGGTCTAGCACGACAACAACACCCAAACAGCAGTACAAAGTTGGTAGGTATGCACAAATGAGTCAAGCGATAGATACAAGCGCAGGAGACATATTATTTTAAGGTAGGTTCTATTGTAATAAAGGAATATAAATATTGACTATCATGACCATCAACCGAAATCCCATACTTGAGATCCCTGTTCAGTAATTGTGTGTGGAACTGATGACAGATATGAGCCTAATAATCTCTTTCTACGTACATCTAATTTCTCCTCCCCCCCCCTTCAAATATAAAAACTACCTAACAATCTTACTGGGCAGTGCCCTCAAATACCAATATTCAATTTCAGGTACATGAGAGACAACATTTCTATTGTTAACGATGGAGACTATCTAGAAAAATAGTAAAAATGTTTGAGAGTTAATAGGGAAGTGAATGGGGAGGGTAAGCTAATACAAATAGAGTCGGACAACCGCAGACAAAATCTTAAGCGGCCCACATCTAACACGAATAAGTTGATATGTGAGGCATAATGGATGATTTCTTAGATCAACCAGGGTGAGAATCTAATAAATCAAGGTAGTAATTAAAAAAACAGAAATAGATAAAAAATATCAATAATTAAATAAATTAATAGAAAATAAGAATACTATTACAAAATAAATTAACAGCGATCTATACTATGACTAATGCAAAATAAGTTAACAGTGATTTAAAGCTAATGGGGACTGAAAAAATGTCATAATCTGATGTCTTTAGAATGGCAAGTCCCCATGTCCTTACCATTCAAATTTGTACATTTGTACAGGTCCTTGCCAACCTTGCATTTTATTATGGCTGGTATTAATTGTGAAGCCATCTTGGCTAGACGTTTAGTAGCAGCACCACCTAAGCGATGTTGCCGTACCAAGACCCGTTGTTGTGGCCGATAAGTTTGTGGTCGAGTTCGCGTTCGCGAAGTATATTGATGTTGAAACCTCCTCACTGTTGCTACTTTATGTTGTTGCGCGTGGGATCTGAAGTTCGCTAACTGATCCGCATAATAAAGTGCTTCGGCAATTGGAACTTCGAGACTATGTATTTGTTCTTGGTCTCGATCACTCGGAATTAGACCAGCTATAAAAGAATTAGGGATGCCAAAATCTCTTAAGAAATCTGCACCCAGGTACACCTCCTATTTCAGACTTGGGACAACATAGAACCGAAAAGATTTTGTGAAACCGGTAAAAACAAATTGGAACGTCGACATATCCTAAAACATGGTTACGTGTTCCATCCACTGTCCGGATGGAAGATGAAAATTTACAATATGAAATGCCGGCGTCGTTTAACAATTCTTAAGAATTTCTACCTAAAATGCTGATAGCGGTTCCACTGTCCAGAAGTCCATATACAATTTTATCAAGGATATCGATATATATATGCGGCCTAGAATCATTTAGGTCGAAAATGATAGAAGCGACACATGCTTTATTGAAGATTTTTCGCAACTTCAGATAACGTTTAAAACGTTCGTAGCGCTTTAAAGAAATTAGTTTTCGTCGAACCGGAATATGAACTGAGCTGGATTTTAGTTCATTGTGTATACCTGTTCAAGTACAGGGGTTAATAATCAATTGTTCATTCGTAATTGTTGAAAAGCTCTCCATTGCTTCTGTTGCGTGGTATCGGGCTTGGCATTCATCAGTTTGTCTTCCCGGTTGACCACTTGTTTTTTATGTTGTTGGAAAAGAAGACCATAGCTTTCATATTTCTGGCACAGTACCCGTAAGTCAGCTAGGGTAACTTCATTTGCCACCATTGTAGCACTTTTTAATTTTTCTGATATGCCTTTCCTTATACAACCAACGTACAACACCCAGACATTTTTTGATCGGTCAAAATGATTTTGTCCGAACGTATACTTAGAGTGTGGCTCCTAAATCTTTCTCGTCAAAATTTCTTTTGGGTTGGAAACATTGCTTATAACTTGGATGACTCAACAGGAAAACAACTCGGAACTTACCATGCCAGGGACATTCGTATTTAAGATAAAACATTGTGATTCGTTTTCTCAGTAAAACAGTATTTACTTTGGTGATGTACAACCTCAGCTTATGATGTTAGTGCCCAAACTTTGAGACTTCAGGGTGTGGTTAGTCCCCACGATATAACGATTAGGTTGTTATGGACAGTGCCCAACTTTTCTCAATCGAGAAATGTACTAACAATAATATTAATACTCAACGTAAAATATTCCATTAGTTAGTTCTTGCATTGACCGATTGAGCTGATAGATGAATGTTTGCAACGAGGGATAGTTTTTTTTGTTCTTGGACGATGGACGAAGCAGTGATATTACTAAAACAAAAAAACAAGAAACTGCCTCATCTTTATGTGATTTATTTTTTTGTGCTGAAAATTCAGATTCAGAATACGGTGAATTTGGATAGTGAGCTGAAAATTGAAAGAGCTTGGATTGGTACATAACTTGGTCCATTAGTTGAAACACATGAAACTTGACCCAATTTTTTTCCTTAGATTACTTTTGACCATCTTTAAAATATTTGTTATTATTTAGTTAGCGTTGCCTCTTTCGGATGATATTTTATTTTCTAATAACAAACTACCGTATCGACTCACGGCTGGAAACTTTTGGCTAATTTTAACAGGATTAAAGTATCGGGATACATAAGGGCAAATATCTAAGATTTTAAGACATCATGTTTTAGGTGATTGATATGAAAAGTGTTCTATATGTTCATAAAAATTATTAAAAATGACAATAGATCCACATGATCTTCCACTTTGGCTAACCAAACGTGACCACAAAACCCTTTTTTGCATTGCTTTCCTAGTCATTCATTTTCCTTATCTCTTCAATTACTATGTCCATGCTGTTCTTTTATTAAAAAAAAACATTTCAATGTTTTTATTACACAAATTGATGTTTTTAGTTTTCTTGCTCATGTAATTCCAAAAAATACATTTAAAATTTGTACATGAGAGACAACATTTCTATTGTTAACGATGGAGACTATCTAGAAAAATAGTAAAAATGTTTGAGAGTTAATAGGGAAGTGAATGGGGAGGGTAAGCTAATACAAATAGAGTCGGACAACCGCAGACAAAATCTTAAGCGGCCCACATCTAACACGAATAAGTTGATATGTGAGGCATAATGGATGATTTCTTAGATCAACCAGGGTGAGAATCTAATAAATCAAGGTAGTAATTAAAAAAACAGAAATAGATAAAAAATATCAATAATTAAATAAATTAATAGAAAATAAGAATACTATTACAAAATAAATTAACAGCGATCTATACTATGACTAATGCAAAATAAGTTAACAGAGATTTAAAGCTAATGGGGACTGAAAAAATGTCATAATCTGATGTCTTTAGAATGGCAAGTCCCCATGTCCTTACCATTCAAATTTGTACATTTGTACAGGTCCTTGCCAACCTTGCATTTTATTATGGCTGGTATTAATTGTGAAGCCATCTTGGCTAGACGTTTAGTAGCAGCACCACCTAAGCGATGTTGCCGTACCAAGACCCGTTGTTGTGGCCGATAAGTTTGTGGTCGAGTTCGCGTTCGCGAAGTATATTGATGTTGAAACCTCCTCACTGTTGCTACTTTATGTTGTTGCGCGTGGGATCTGAAGTTCGCTAACTGATCCGCATAATAAAGTGCTTCGGCAATTGGAACTTCGAGACTATGTATTTGTTCTTGGTCTCGATCACTCGGAATTAGACCAGCTATAAAAGAATTAGGGATGCCAAAATCTCTTAAGAAATCTGCACCCAGGTACACCTCCTATTTCAGACTTGGGACAACATAGAACCGAAAAGATTTTGTGAAACCGGTAAAAACAAATTGGAACGTCGACATATCCTAAAACATGGTTACGTGTTCCATCCACTGTCCGGATGGAAGATGAAAATTTACAATATGAAATGCCGGCGTCGTTTAACAATTCTTAAGAATTTCTACCTAAAATGCTGATAGCGGTTCCACTGTCCAGAAGTCCATATACAATTTTATCAAGGATATCGATATATATATGCGGCCTAGAATCATTTAGGTCGAAAATGATAGAAGCGACACATGCTTTATTGAAGATTTTTCGCAACTTCAGATAACGTTTAAAACGTTCGTAGCGCTTTAAAGAAATTAGTTTTCGTCGAACCGGAATATGAACTGAGCTGGATTTTAGTTCATTGTGTATACCTGTTCAAGTACAGGGGTTAATAATCAATTGTTCATTCGTAATTGTTGAAAAGCTCTCCATTGCTTCTGTTGCGTGGTATCGGGCTTGGCATTCATCAGTTTGTCTTCCCGGTTGACCACTTGTTTTTTATGTTGTTGGAAAAGAAGACCATAGCTTTCATATTTCTGGCACAGTACCCGTAAGTCAGCTAGGGTAACTTCATTTGCCACCATTGTAGCACTTTTTAATTTTTCTGATATGCCTTTCCTTATACAACCAACGTACAACACCCAGACATTTTTTGATCGGTCAAAATGATTTTGTCCGAACGTATACTTAGAGTGTGGCTCCTAAATCTTTCTCGTCAAAATTTCTTTTGGGTTGGAAACATTGCTTATAACTTGGATGACTCAACAGGAAAACAACTCGGAACTTACCATGCCAGGGACATTCGTATTTAAGATAAAACATTGTGATTCGTTTTCTCAGTAAAACAGTATTTACTTTGGTGATGTACAACCTCAGCTTATGATGTTAGTGCCCAAACTTTGAGACTTCAGGGTGTGGTTAGTCCCCACGATATAACGATTAGGTTGTTATGGACAGTGCCCAACTTTTCTCAATCGAGAAATGTACTAACAATAATATTAATACTCAACGTAAAATATTCCATTAGTTAGTTCTTGCATTGACCGATTGAGCTGATAGATGAATGTTTGCAACGAGGGATAGTTTTTTTTGTTCTTGGACGATGGACGAAGCAGTGATATTACTAAAACAAAAAAACAAGAAACTGCCTCATCTTTATGTGATTTATTTTTTTGTGCTGAAAATTCAGATTCAGAATACGGTGAATTTGGATAGTGAGCTGAAAATTGAAAGAGCTTGGATTGGTACATAACTTGGTCCATTAGTTGAAACACATGAAACTTGACCCAATTTTTTTCCTTAGATTACTTTTGACCATCTTTAAAATATTTGTTATTATTTAGTTAGCGTTGCCTCTTTCGGATGATATTTTATTTTCTAATAACAAACTACCGTATCGACTCACGGCTGGAAACTTTTGGCTAATTTTAACAGGATTAAAGTATCGGGATACATAAGGGCAAATATCTAAGATTTTAAGACATCATGTTTTAGGTGATTGATATGAAAAGTGTTCTATGTGTTCATAAAAATTATTAAAAATGACAATAGATCCACATGATCTTCCACTTTGGCTAACCAAACGTGACCACAAAACCCTTTTTTGCATTGCTTTCCTAGTCATTCATTTTCCTTATCTCTTCAATTACTATGTCCATGCTGTTCTTTTATTAAAAAAAAACATTTCAATGTTTTTATTACACAAATTGATGTTTTTAGTTTTCTTGCTCATGTAATTCCAAAAAATACATTTAAAATTTTTACATTTTCAATTTCAGCTTTTTTTGTCATGTTTACTTGCCGTTGCATTTCGTTTTTTTTTAATGTAAACTTATTTTAACTTTTCTTTAATAAGAAAAACAAGACAAAACTGAACAAAAAAAAAATTTAAATAACTAAACGAAAAAAGACAATTGTGGAAAAACTTAATGTTTGATTTCATTGGAAATAATAATAATAAAAATAATAAAAAAAAGTTGTAAGAAGAAAAACTTAAATGATCTTTTAACTTATTTTTTTTTGTTGTTGCTATTGTATTTTTATGTGGAATTTCTATTTTTCTAGAAAATTTGAAACTACGTTAAATGAATATTTAATTTGTTGTAGTCTGTATTATTGTTATTTTTATTGTTTTTATTATTTTGTAGCTATTCTGTAGTTTGTTGTTAACTAATTTCAAATAATTTTTTTGCTATAACAAAACCAATAAATTTTTTGTTCTGTAAACTGGTAAACGATATTGAAAAGTTTAGACCATCATCAAGATTAATCTGTCACAAATCTTTTAAAAATCGTAAAACAATCGTTTTCCCTTAAACTTTTATTAGCTTCGTCTAAAAAGCGTTCTAACAACTTATCAGTTAAAAGCATTTTCTATTTAATTTCTATAATTTTTCATTATCATTATTCTCCAATTTTTTTTTTTTTTTTTACTTAATAATGAAAATAAATTCCAATTAAAATTTACTTTCTCCAACTCCTTTTACCGAAATAACGATAAAAAAGAAAGAGTTTTTATTCAGCTTTTCTTTTAAAAATACGAAAAAAAAATTATATTTTTCAATTAGTTTTTCCGAAAGAAAATTTTCTTTTAAAAAATTTTTTAAACGATTTCCGTTTTTTGTGTGTTTTTTTGTTTAAAGACTAAATTTTTGTGTATAATAGTTTTTCTGAAAATTTTTTTATTGAGAAAATTTATATGAAGTATACTGATATTATTGTTTGAACAAAGAAAAGTACAAAAGATCCTTTTTTACTGGTAACTTTGATATAGAAAAATAAAATTAAGGAAGAATAAAAATATAAGAAATTAGTTGAGTTCTAGTTAAAAAAATAATTTAGTTGGTTAAACTAAACAAAGATAATAAAAAACAATAGCTAATGAATACCAACGATTTATTCCCATGCCAAGCCTTATCTTAAGGAAATCACATAAATTTCACTTATCTCATTAAATCAAATACAATTCGAAAATCACAACTATCCATAACCACTATAACAATACCATTTAATCTTATGTTTGTCTAACAATTCTCTTTCATTAAATCTCTATTCGCTTCTAATATCTTATTTCAAAGTTGATTGTCCAAAACAAAACATTAATAGCACACAACGATAAAAAAAAATCCAACTCTTATCATCCCAATACGATAATTTATTTAAGTGACAATTTTCATTTATCCCCTCCATTTTTTATTTTTTATTTATTACGTTTTTGCTTATAATTTTCGTATTTTTATCTTGCTGCGAAGGACATTACACAAGGATAAGTTTAGAAGTGGTATTTATCATACTGTTATTGCATTTACGAGATTTGTGTTTTGAAGTTTATTAAAGAAGTTATAGGTCCCAAACAAAATTGTCTCTGATTTTGACGAGAGGATAAACGTAATTCACGATGTTAAACGAAAAACTCTGCATAGTTCATAGAATAAATTTTCTATTATATCTCTGGATGTAGCGTGGTTTTTCCTAAAACTCAGAGCACCTACCAAGCTCTATAACTAAAAAATTAGAAGACAACGGGTAGTAAATATTTTAAGCGTACTATGTGAAAAACCTTTATTTATGCCTTCAAGAACTCAATCTCAGTTGAGACATTAGTGTTGGTTGGATAATTTCGCAAACCTACCATGCACTTACATCTTCCGACATCTTTCTTGAGTCTGGATTCTTCACTTAACTATAGAGCCTGCATTCTGATAAGCTCCTTTAAAGATAGCCTGCAGAATAATCCCGCCCCTGCGGTTTTGAAAATTGCGTTATGCGAAAATTGCGATAATTGATTCTCTCAGAAAGTGATTCTTAAATAAGTGCGACTTGAAAAGTAGTGAGAATGAGGTGAGAAATTTTGTTTTGAAAGAACACATTTCTAGGACTTTAAAATACCGAAATAAAGTCCTACATTGGGCGCCATTTTGGTAACGTTAGGTTAAGTGTGGCGTTCCGACACAAATTAATGTATTGATGTCTCACTACTCGCCAATAACGACCTCAGCTTTCTTTAGCCTCCCGTAATGAAGCTGTGATTCAAACTTCGTAATTGAGAGTCGAGATACCTTCCCACATGCATTAAATTTGTATTAACAGAGACTTTTCAAGTTGTGTTTACCTTTTTGAAACACAATTTTCTTTTTATATATTCGTGGTCGTCTCTTGTCATAATTTTAAATTTATCATAACACAGTTGTGCAATATCCTAAAATTGGAAACACTCTATTTCTCAATTTCTCAAAAAGACAAGAAAAGATCAAGCAATGGGTTACTTCTCGTTTGCTGTGTGGTTATGAACTTCTGAAGTTGTTTTTGGTTCATTTTTTTAAATATAATTTCTCACAATCGTTTCGCCATCAATTTTTTTTTATAATTCTTTTCCAATTTTGAAATTCCTTAGTCATTCTTAAGTGGGAACAAATTCCTTAGTGGGAACAAAGATTTGACGAAGGAAAGTACCCATGAAACAAAATTATCGTTTCTATCGTTGTGTTATTGTTTACCAACGGCTGGCAAGAATGCTATAAATAAATGCCGCGAGATGGCTTCCCTCCCTTATTTTTGAATTATTATCCGATTGGAATGATTCAAGCTGTCAAACAAAAATAAAAATTTTATGGATTGTTAAAAAAACGTTGAAAAGGAAAGTATGAAAATTAATCAAATCCACAGAAAAAAATAATTTATATGTTTGTGTCCTAATTTATTGAATTGTCACTGTGAGTCAAATAGATTATTTTTATTGTGCATACTTAAATTATTTGTCTTATTTAGTGAAAAAAAGAAAACCAAAATGTTGATCATAAGTTTGTGTTATAGCCTAAGTAATTTATTTTTGTCTAAAAGAATGATCATATGTGTTGTTCTAACTTAATTAATTTATTCTAAACAAAAATAAATAAGAAATAAAATTAGATTATTTGTAAATATACTAAATTATCGAGTAGAATTGATAGAAAAAGTGTTATGTTCTGAATCTAATAAAATTTACAACTATGATGTACGTAAGCTATATCCTTTGTTAATCAACTTTGATTCCTATGTACGAATCTAGTAGTATAGCATTGATATCACGTATTGGAGCTGTACATTAAGGTCGTGATCGTTCAATATTATAAAATCAACCGAATAGTGTAATCCGGTTCGGCGGTCGATCATACAATTATATACGACCTTGAAGCTGTGGAATTGTTTTTTTTATGGTTGGTGACAATCAATGTGCATCTTGTTTTCGAGTGAAGTTTTGGGATATAACCGGTATTAGAATGGGGATATTCGAGTCCGGATTACATCTAATGATAAAATGATATAGCTATTCAACAAACACTATACTCAACCGTATGGGGGTATGACTTATATTATTATATTGCATAAATTCTCATTAACCACCAAAACCTGATACCAATTCGATATCACCTACTTCAAATTTAAAGATCGCCACCCTGTGGAAATCTGATTGGAGATTGTGTGGGTTTTGTTATTAACGGTCGTGCGTATACCATCCGTAGCATAGATCGACATAATTTGCACTGACTGTTTCATCCATCATAAACTTATAACTAAGCATAGTTCAACCACCACGCCGAACTACTTAAACTTTATGTACTTAACCACCTGCTGAAGTCCAAGGTGGCTATAAAGTTTTGCCAGCATCGGACGTGAGGAAGATGAACCACCATTAAATTTTTTGAGGACGGAGCCGTGGGATCGAGCTTCACTATGGGGTGAGTCATTTCCAAGGTTTATTTTGTTCATACATACAATTACATATTTATATGAGTATGAATGTATACGTTTGTATGAAGGCGTGCATGTATGTATATTTATGGGTATGTGTGTATGTATATGAATATATGAATATTCATGAACATGGCGTGTATGTGGGTTGGGGAGGTGAGCATGTGTATGTACGAGCGCGTGAATGAAATCTAATTTTAAGTCTAACCTATTGTACTATAAGTATGTATGTAGTATAAGTCTAACCTATCATAGCACACTGGCATTACTCGGATCTCGTATCTGTACAACTCTGTTCGGAGGTACCGAAGGTTCGATATCAGCAACGTTGGCACTTCTTATGAGATTTTCTTTTGTGTCTGGATGTTCCATCACATCGGCTTAAGCTTATAAACTGGAAGGTGCCACCCTGTATGTTGGTATTCCGATTGAACCAGACCATCACCTGGCACTGCTGATGGACGTTTGCCCGATGAAAAATTATCCTCATTTTCAGATCTTCCCAAGTTACTGGTGACTCTGGATCTGAAGATCATGCCGGGAATTTAATAGCTGGATTACAACAAGCTGGCTGTGAACTTGTTGAATTGGCTCACCATCAGTGCGGTACTGTGCACTTGTCTTGACGCTTACTTAACATCATCATTAGTTAACCAACCAGATACGAATTATTAATGATGAGACTGTTCTGCGGGTGCAAACATTAAACCAAGCATTTATTTCTTTTTGAATGCTGGTCAACTCGGGTACTGTATCGATTAATTTTAATGTTACTACAACCTATTGGATTGTACACTATGTATATGAACTAAATAATTAAATATTGTTATTGCGTTAAATTTGGATCCGAGTTTTTGGGCTAAACCTCCTTTCAGCTATTTTGGGGACTTAAATTTTATTTGTTGTGTTATGTATTGAGCCACTATATATTTAATATAAAATTAAATATAATATCAAAACCTGTAATTAACGTTACGAATTGAAATTATAATTTTGTTGATATTGTTGTTCATTACATAAAATTGTGTCTTACAATAAACATTAAATTAACTTAAATAAATATTAAATAAAGTCTTTTTATTAAACTATATTTCTTATAAGTCTAGTAAAAATAAGAGATATAAAATGTTGTTGTATGGGCATGGATGTGTACGTGTGTGTGTGTGTATGTGAGTGAGTGGATGAAGTGCGAGAGCGTGTGAATGTGCGTTAAAACATGGGGGCGAACTTGGTGATCGTGGTTCTTTCACATTTGGGGGTCGCCAGAGTCGGTTTATTTCACTTAGTTTTTTTTCTCCGTTTTTATTCGAAATACGCGTAGTTTACAGATATTTGTGCTGGAGCAGCAGGTATTTTTAGTTCGACCTCACTTACTGAAGCTAGTTGGGGCATTACCAATCTCGCTAGGTACGTGACCTGCTATGCCACTTCATTGACTCACCAGTGAAGCAGCGCTTCATTATACTCCTATTTAGTTTAGGAACTCTAAAAGAGCTCGTATATTTACGGTAAGCTAGTCCTTTAGCAAAGATCAGTCACGATTATCTAACCCTCCTCCACTTATACCTCTGGGTTGAATAAATTACGAGAAAAATTCCACCATCATAAGGAACTAGAATATCTCCTTTTGCTGGTAGATATGGAGTGAATGTGGAAAATTTTATACATCGATTGGAAGTGATGAACAACGTTTTTTTTCAGTGTAACCGAGATACCTTAACGCAATACCTATTTCTGTTTTTACCGATGATGTCTTGGAGTAGTATTGGCGATATCATCCTCAAATACCGCTATTAAGTTGGCCAAATTTCTGTCGTTTGTCTTGCATTGAGTTTAAAGATGGTAGATCAGACAAACAGACGAGAGAACTAATGCAAGCTCACAAACAGAAAGACCATGAATTATTCGACGAGTTTTATTTTACCATGCGAAGTTTTATCTTACCATAGTGAACCCTAATTTTTCCTATTGATTCGCAATAACTTTTTGTTTGAAGTATGTGAAGCACTTTTGTGTATTCCTTTCTAAAGAATAGAACATTTAAGGGATATTTCTCGTGAGCAAGAAAACTACAACAGGAATTGCTCTCAAGAGCCCGGCAATTTATTTACCGATTGAGTCCATTGATTTCTGAGGTGACATTTGCGGCTTTTTAAACTCTTTCTCCCTTAATTTCGAAGAAAATTTCTTCACTTCAACAGACAAGCGCACCATCTCTTCCAACAATACCTTGATTATATTGGAACTGCTGAAATCCAGGTCACCACGTAAAGATTGTGTAGAACTTACTATAGTTTTTTGTTTGGGCTTTTGTTTGGGAAACCAGATGTATACCGTCCAAATTGTAACCATTGTCAGGGAAACCTGTAAAAGTGAGTCAAGACATCAAGATCCGATCTCGCTCCCCAGACCTTCGTTAGAATTATGCATATCTAATACTGATAATCGTACGACCTTCGTAGATCAGACTACTAACCTTTTGTCTAAAACTTGTGTTCTCAACTGCATCTCTGTTCCAGTCAAATGTAGGATGTCATTTCAAATATTTGAGTGTGTACTACTTTTTCTTTTCTAGCTAGACAACTTCTTAACAGATATTGTACCGATTCCTCAACCTCATATTACCAAATTAAAATGAAAAACCAAGTATATTGTACCTCAATTAGTTACCACTTACCACTCATTTTAAAACACCTACACAAAATCTTAAGGAGTATGTGAGGTCCAACATCTTAAGGAGTATGTGATCAAAACTACCATCGATATCCAATCTATAGAACACGGCGTTTCTGGAAAAATCCTACATCATTTAGTTCGAAAGTTGTTTTGTTAATCGTTATGGTCACCAATGATTTGTGATATCACGTCCATGTTGTACTTTAGGGTAGTAAACATGTGGGACTACTCGACAGTGGTTTAGTGCAATTGGCGCTACCTTTGCACAAGAACTATCGCAAACTCCAACCCAAACAAACTTCTGCCAAAGTTAAAATGGTTGATGGGAAGAGTTAAAAAGTTGTAGGGATTCATAAATCAACGATTTCCTTCAATGGTAGTCAAACGGTCCATTGACTTGTATTACGTCATTCCATCGCTTACTCAGGACTTGTACCTAGATATCGATTTCTTCAAATCGTTAACTTGATGGATCATCTGTTGGTTGCTTACTACTGGTAAAATACTGCTTTCACGATTCCAGGTCGGCGCTTGTAGCAATTCGCAAGGATGTATTTCGAATTATGCAATGCGCCGTAAACAATAACAAAACTGATGAATAACTAATCAGGTGATCTCACCTATGTTGTGGTCATATGTCTTCGTCTCCTTGGATGATATCTTGATAATTACTGACACATTTAATACGTATGTGGAAGTATTAATAGAGACGACCAAGTGTCTTAGATGGTTGAACGCAGCTATCAATCTCAGGATAAGTAAGTTTCAATCCTGGAAGTGAGATACCTTGGATACGTAGTAGGTCGTAGGGCATTAAAACTTTACGAAGAGAAAATTGCCGAGTTGGCCGTTCCCTAAACGGTAAAGCAAATTCAACGATGCATGGGAATGACAGATTATTACTATCGGCTCATTTCTCCGTTTGCTTCAATGAAGATTCCCATTTTGGATTTAAACCCTGAAGCTGATGAAGCTTCTTTATTCTTTAAATGTGGCATTAACTACGGCTCTATTTTCGATAAACCCAAATTATTTTGCGTCGTTTATACTTTAATGTGACCCCAGTAATAACGTGGGTTGTAGGTTGTTTTTTGTTACAGTTGGAGCATGCAGGTGTCGTATATCTAGTAGCTCTCATATCCTAGAAATTGAACTCAGTCCAACGAAATTACATCGTCAGTGAAAAAGAATCCCTTTCTGCAATCCTGGTATAAAACATTTTCGCGAATATATTGAGGGGTTCCAGTAATCACAGATCAAGTTTCCTTAAAATGGTTGAAGCAGCATAAGGTTCTTTCGGGTCGGTTGGCTCGCCACTTTCAGCACTTTTGACATTGAGTATCGGCGAGGAAGACTTAACAATGTTCCCGACGGTCTTTCACGTATGTTTTCTGTGGATATGTGGAATCGGATTCTATAGATTTTGATCTTAATTCTTCCGCTTGCAGGACGGATTACCTCAACCTGGTTAAAATGGTTGAGGAGGTCGAGAGATCTTTACCTGATCTACAATTGTCTAATGGCCTTGTATTTATTAAAATAGACTTTTTAAATTTCAATGTCATTCGGCCAGAAAAGGGTTGGAAGTTGTGGATAGGAATGAACCTGAGGAATAAACTGAAGAATTTGCAAGGGGCTTATAACCTCTCAACTTCATCGTATGGTGCACAAATTGCGATACTTTTATTATTGGCCCAGAATGTTAATTGTGGTACAGAATTTTGTTTTCTTTTATACGACGTGTACGGAAATAAAGGCAATGGTTGCTCTTTTGAATACTGAATAGGTCAACGTTTGGATATAGTCATTTTTGATCCATTTACTAGGCCTAAATCTGTTCATATTCCAATATTTATTGTATTTGACCATCTTTCTAAATTTTTCTTTCCTTTTTCACAGCGTAAAATTTCATTTTCAATATTTGCCATAATTTTGGTTGTCCTGAGATTGTAGTTTCTGTCAATGGCTCGTAATTTATGTCAAAACTGTTTGAAGGGTTTTTGGCTAAATTAGGAGTACAACACACTTTTATTACGTTGTGTTCACCTCAAAGTAATGCCTTCGAGCAAGTAAATAGAAGTGTAGTCGCAAGTATACTTAAGGGAATACTATTCTCGATGCGATAAACATTTAAGCGATATCGCATGTGCACTTCGATGCTCCCTACATTAGACTTTTGGTTTCGCCATATTTCGCGATGTTTAGATTACTTATGTCAACCCACAGCTCAACATACTCGATGCTAAAACGTTTAATCGGTTTAGTTGAACCCGGGAACATCGATCACAGGATCACCTTTCCAAGATTTAAAATAGAGTCAAGGAAGTTTTTTGTACATAGTCCTAACCGCTACAATTTGAGGATCACAACTGAAAAATATTCTGTTGGAAAAACTGTCTTCCGAAGGAAATTTATTTTAAGTTATGCCGGAAGAAACATAAATGCCAAATTGTTCCCCAAAGTTTTGGAGGAAAAACTCCTAAAGCTGATAGAAAACGCAGTTTACGAATATCTTTAAATTGTATATTAAATTTTATGTTATTTTATATAAAAAGTGTGTTCCTTGGATCTGCAAAATTCTGGAATACGGATATTCAAGGTTTGTCGTAGTTTCTTTGCAGATCTTTAAACTTATCAAAAAAAATTTGGCTAAGGGCTTACATTTCTGGGCCTTCCATTTAAATTTCAATTAATGAGTTAAGTTTTTCTTCAAGTCGAAACCTTAAAACCTTATGTTGCTTCAAGTTCTTAGAAGCTCTATGGGGCTCACACAAATATTGATCTGGTTAACTAAAGCTTCAAGTTGTAAAGATCGGCGTTGTATTGATTTCTGCACGTCGAAGCAATTCATTTTAGGAAAAAGGACTTCAGTTCTTACTCTAAATCAAAATAAAAATCAAAAACACCCAAAAAAACTCCGTAAATCAATTTATTATTTTTCATATTCTTTTTTTTTCATTTTCGACCTGTTTTCATAATAAAAATTAGGTCATACAAATTTCATGAGAGAATACAAAAGTTTTCATTAAATTATCCATTATAAATGAGTCAACGAACAACCGCAAGTTCAAAATTTATTAAATGCGAAATTCTAGCCTTTGAAGTTTCGTGTTGGTTGGCTTTTGAAGGTGTGATAGAAGTAGTGCGATAGGAGATGTTGTTTTGATCGAGCAAAATTGGTTATGGTTTTTTTTCCTTTTTCTTATATAACTGGAACTGCATTTTGAGATCATGTGAGGAAATGCTGAATGGTTATTGGGCGTCAGGTTGATCAATGTATGGTTAAAAGAAACAGAAATAGGAAGTTTTCGCGAACAAAAATTGATCAATTGATGGGATTTATAAAGTGATTGATTTTTGATTAAAAGCGCGAAAGATTGGTAATTAGAGTAATAAAACATAATGCGTAATATAAAATAAATAAATATGATAATGAAAAATGGGATTTATAGAAACAAAATGTAACTATTAATTAATTTACATATAAGTATATGAGCAATTTTACGAAGATTCAACAACGTATTGCTTTGACCTCTTTTAATTTTGATTAATTTTTGCTTATAGATAGTTTTTCATAAATAAAAAATACAAGTTCTCTTAGATTTTTTTTTCAACCAGGGGTCTTCTCAGGATGCCCCTCGATTTTTTGTTATTTTGTGATGTGAGTGCATTTTGACGAGCGATTGTAGAAAAACTGATCAATTTTCATAAATGATATGCCGTTAAATAGGTATTAAAACTAAGTTTTTAAAACTGTACACTGTTAGTTTTTTAAAATAATTTTTAACGGTGTAACATAAGAAAAAAACGGTGTAACATAAGAAAAGATGGCACAGCCTCTTTTTTTTTTTAACTAAATTGAAGCTTATTTTATATCTAACTACTTGTGAAAGTTTAGGACATGTGATATTTTTTGTTTTAAAGAAAAAATTCGTTGTGCATATGACTGTCGGGAATCAGTTTTTTTTGTTCTGAAGGATTATTATAAAAATGGCGTTATAAACTAAGAGATTTTTTTTTATATTAAATATCAATATATTTTATTATTAGATGAACTTTTTAAAATATTATAAAAATTATTAATTCAGTAAATTATTTGTGATATAACATCACCCCGATGGAAAATCTCCCATCAAGAATAATATAAGAACTGAATCTAAAAAATTATGGTGCAAATTATGAAGCTTTTTGCAATCCATACAATTTTAGAGCGATCTAGTTTCGAACCAATGAGAGAATTTTAAACTTTAAAAAAGTTTATCATTCTCATCAGGGCTAGCCGACTAGATAAACTCTACCAAAAAATGTCAACGCTAATGAATATAAACCAAAAATTAAGTTACAACTCTAGCGAAGTGTAAAAACAAAAAATTTACATAACCATACATTTAATAAATTCAGGTTTAGTCAATTAATTAATTTACTGAATTAATTGTTGATTATGTGTCAATAGACACAAGTGAAGACTAGTCATCTTCTTCTCACCGATACATGTTTGTTATTCAATACTAGAATGTCTAGAGTATAACAAAACAGTGATCACCAGAGAAATTAATTGACTAAACCTGAATTTATTAAATGTATGTTTATGTAAATTTTTTGTTTTTACACTTCGATAGAGTTGTAACTTAATTTTTGGTTTATATTCATTAGCGTTGACATTTTTTGGTAGAGTTTATCTAGTCGGCTAGCCCTGATGAGAATGATAAACTTTTTTAAAGTTTAAAATTTTCTCATTGGTTCGAAACTAGATCGCTCTAAAATTGTATGGATTGCAAAAAGTTTCATAATTTGCACCATAAATTTTTAGATTCAGTTCTTATATTATAAAAATTATATATGTATAATATAGAAAATATGAGTAATTTCTGTCAAGTTCAGCAGAATTTTGCGACATTTTGACTCGACCCTTTTTAATTTGGTTTATTTTTTGTTTATAGATAGCCTTTGATAAATGAAAAATACGAGTTCTCGTAGAATGTTTTTCCACCAGGGGCCTTCAATGGGTGCCCTTGAATTTTTGTAAGTTTATCATGAAGAGTTAATTTTGACGAACGACTGTAGAAAAACTGCTTAATTGATTTTCATAAATGTGTAGTGAAGAGCTTCTTCGCGGCATAGCAGCGAAGTGGCATAGCAGGTCGCGTACCTGGATGAGGTTTATATAGCCCCGAGCCAGCATCAGCCTATGGGATCGAGAAATGAGTCCTGCTGCTCCATTACAAATAACCGTGTTGTGTTGCGTACAAATAACCGTGTTGTCATTATTAATAATATTATTAGTTTCATTCAAATTTAAGTAATTGTTTCTAATTAAAAATTGTATTCAATTTTTCAAAAATATTGGAAAAGGTAGATATTGGGAGAGAAAAAAAAACTGGACTAGTAACATTATGAATAATGTAACGGTTGTTACTGTTAGAAAGCGGTACAGGATGATTTATAATAGATGAAAATATGTTAGCAGTAGTAGAACACAAAACAATAGCAATTTTGTAGGGATCTGACTGATCATTCGACATAATTGTATCACTTAGATGCACAAGTGTAACATTAATTAGTGTATTTACCGTTTCAGTTGCAAGTTTCAGCCACTTTGGACTGTTTAGGTTTAATTATACTAATAAATGTTTGACATATTCTTATTGTTGAAGCGGTATATGGTTCCGATGCAGCTCCATTATCATTACAAATGCCATCAGGAGCCTTGTAGCGGAAACAACTTAATCCTGTCAGTAACTCAGAACACCGGTTAAATGTCACCATTAGTTATCATTCTGCGTTCGTTCTTTTTACAGGTTCGTTCCATCAATAGGTCATTGTTGATAGTTGACCAAATCCCATGATACGATGCACTAATGAAAATTTTACATTAAAAAGAAAGAAAACATGCAATGGTGAAGTGTCATCAACTCCTACCATGCCAAGCTACAACCTGTAAATTTATTTTTCGAAAGGAAATAATAATCTAGGCTCCAATTATAGATTCATTCACCCGCACATCCATATCCCATACATACACACACATTTACACGCATTCATACATATATAAAAAATGACTCACAACATGGTTTTTCCAGTCCCCACTACCGCCGTTTAGTTCAGTCGCTCATCCTTAACCAGCTCCCAAATCGGTTAATTCCGGTTCCAGAATCTCAATTTTGTTGCCCCAAAATTGGTTCAATCCACTTGTAGATGTAGCAGGCGGTAAGAAATCTGAAGTGAACTATAACTTATCTACCCGACTTGTTCCCTGGTGCATGAGCTAACCCAGATTATCTCAACCGGAAATTTTATAACTTTGATTTGTATATTTATAATTGATAACAACAGAGAGTTGTAAGTAAACTCTTTGGTTAAAAAAAAACTAAAACTAAATTGGTAACTTATGTTATCCAGAGTTTCAATAATTTTTCTTTGTTGTAATTACAACTAAAATTATCACAGTTCATAGGAAACAAACAACAGAATTTTCACAGTTCATAAGACTAGTATCACAGATTTCTTTATACACAATCAGTACGACGAGATACTCTCATCAATATTTACCACCATAGTGCAGTTTAATCCAAATTATTGTTTCCTTGGTGGTTTTTTCTGGATCAACATAAATTGGTTTATTTTCCAAAACAAACATGCGACGTCTCTACGTCAAAATCAAAACTCCAAAACAGCTGTTTACTTCTTAGACACAGAATCGAAAAATCTTCTGTAGACAAAAAGTCGAATTATGATTGATTCACATGAAATGTTGTTTTTGGATTTTCATAACACAGCACAGAAACATGTAAAAAAAATTTTGTTTTGTTTTGAGATTTTAAATTTGCAACGCCCAATTGCAATAAAACAAACCATGCGGCTAACTGCACTAAAGTAAGAGCCATAAAATAACCATACGAGATTTTTCCTTTTTATTTGTGTAATTTAACTAACACGGTACTAACAAAAAAAAATGTTTTTTTAAATTACAAAAAAAAATCTGATATTCACGAACACAAATGAAAAACAATTAAAAGTTTACATGCGTAGTAAATTTTTTGTGGTTTTTTTTTGTATTATTGACTAACGCGGCACAAACATGTAGATTTTTTAAAATTTTACTAATAAATTGCAATAATTAAAACAAAATTTTTGATTAATAGAACAAATTTATTGGCAAAAGTAAAATTTTTATTACTTAAATTAAGAAAAAAAGACGTGAATTCAAAATGAGTCCGTACATTTTGATATTCACGATAGAATTTTTACAATACAACAAGAGATCGAAGCTATCAATCGCGTTCTATTTATAGTCCAAAAAAAAATGGTGGCATTGACTGGTAGCTCGTTTTAATAATTAAAAAAAACACAAAAAAATCTTTACCAATATCTTGTACTAAAATTGGAGAATAATCATAAACAGAGACATCTATTATGAAATGATTCAGGAAATTACATTAACCAATGTATCCTCTAAGGGTTTATTACAATTAACAGGCATTAAAATCGAAGACTACAACCAATTTATAGCAGAATATTGATTGTAAGATTTATATATGAACATAGAATCGTAGATCATCGAATCGATGATATTATATAACTGTTCCATATTAATTTTCATAGTGATTGACGAATATGAACCGAATATAGGAAATCACATTGGAAAATGGAAAATAGTACACAACTGTCCTAGGACAATCTTTGTTTTACAAAAGTATTATAGATGCAATTACGGTTTGAGTTTAAGAAAAAAAAAATTATGCAAGTCTCAGGCAATGCAAATTTGATGAATATGAGAAAATAGTGAATCTATAAATCAGGGAATTACACAACGCTTCGCTGATCACCAGACTATGTCATAACAAATGATATGTCGTTGAATAAGTGTTAAAAAGAAATTTTTGAAATTGTACATTGCCAGTTTTTACTTCAACAACTGGAAGAAAGATTACTAAATGATTTTGAAGTTAAAGGAATCCTTCAAGTCAAATATCAACAATGGAATAATACTGATCGACGCAATTTTGATAATTTAATAGAAACTGTAGAAGAACTTATGTAAAATTGGTTTGCCGTTTACAAATTTTGATACCACACAACTTTATAGCAAAACAGCAATCTACATTCATTGGGGAAAGAAAAAAAAATCAGAACCAGGAGAGTGTTTCTTTCAAGGGGATTTTTCTCAAAACTACGCCTTCATAATTCAGGATTCGTCTCAAGGCTATCATTAAAATAATTCACAAGTTACTATTCATCCATATGTCATTTATTTTAAAAGTGCCGCAAGTGAATATATACAGCACCGAAGTTTTATACTCATTTCGAATATAAACAATCACAACAGTAGTACAGTCTATCTTTTCATTACAAAACTTATTGAATTCATCAGAACGCATATAAATTCTAATTTTAAGAAAATAATTTATAACACCGACGGTGCACCTTCTCAATACAAAAATAAACATAACCTATTTAACTTGTTCCATCATAAAAGAGACTTTAAAGTTGATGCAGAATAGCATTTTCATGCTACCAGCCATGGAAAGTGACCTTGCGATGTAATTGGTGGTACACTGAAGCGTGCTGCACACCGTTATAGTATGGGGAACAGAGATATTATTCAAACACCAAAAGAACTTTTCGAATGGGCGTTAAAATGGGAATCTACCATGAACTTTGGATACGCCGATAAAAATGAATATCAATTATAAAAGAAAAATTACAAAATCGATATGAAAATGCAATTACTATAAGTGGAACTAAAAAATTTAATTCTTTTGTACCATTAAATACTAAGACAATAATTGCAAAATTGTTTTCCAACTCAAGAGAAACTTTCGAATGTAAAATAAGTAAATAATTTTTAATAACTATATTTATTTTCTTTAACCAACATATATAATTTGTATGATACTTTAAAAAGTTTATTCAATAATAAAATATTTGTAATTTGATGTTAAAATACAATCTTTTAGTTTATGATTCCATAATAACATAATACGAACATAATACTTCTCCAGTCAAAAGTTCCTAAATATATTTAGTTATTTATACGGCTTTTTTGTTTGCAGTCGGGACTGTCAAAATATTTTTTATAAGAGTGACAAGTGATTACTAAAAGCGATAAATAAACATTTCATTTTTTTATGTCATCTAATACAAAGAAAATAATTGCAGAAGTGTTTTCCTATTCAAAAGAAACTTCTGTTTGTAAAATAAGTAAATCATTTTTTACAATTGTATTTATTTTAATTATTGTACTAAATATATAATTTTTATAATATTTTAAAAAGTTCATCTAATAATAAAATATTTGATATTTAACAAAAAAAAATCTCTTAGTTTATAACGTCATTTTTACAATTTTCCTTCAGAACAAAAAAAACTGATTCCCGACAGTCATATGCACAACAAATTTTATCTTTAAAACAAAAAATAATGCATTCCTAAACTTTAACATGTAGTTAGATATAAAATAAGCTTCAATTTAGCTTAAAAAAAAAAGAGACTGTGCCATCTTTTCTTGTGTTACACCGTTTTTTCTTATGTTACACCGTTAACAGTGTACATCGATTCAGTTGTTTTTCTACAATCGCTCGTCAAAATGCACAAAATTACAAAAAATTGAAAAAAAAATTCTAAGAGAACTTATATTTTTTATATATGAAAGACTATCTATAAACAAAAAGTAGTGTGTGTACCAGAGTACACAGGTAAGAAGTGAAACTTCTTTATGACATATCATTTTTCTACTAGTTACAACATCTCTCAATAATCTGAAATAAATTTAGAAAATTTTTTCCCAATCAACATTTTCAGATTAAACTTTATGAACGTTTCTGCTTCGTTAAATTTTCCCCACGGTAAAAGATTACATTGTAAAGTAATTATATATAAATTCAACTCATACCACAAAACGTTTGATGCCGCTTTAAGTCCTTCCCAGTATAAAAACTTGAAAATCTTTTCCTTTTATTTTAATTTAAAAATCAATTCTGATAAGATATTTCTTACCAACCAACAAAATAAAAATAAAATTAAAATCTATAAATAGAAAATAAAAGTTTTATCTTTCAAAATATGCATTGCCTTAACAAAAAAAAATAAAATCATTAAAACAAAATTAAAATCTATAAACCTATCCAACCCATATAACATTTATTACGAGACTGAATAAGTGTAATGTGTATAACAAAAATAAAAAAACAATAACAAATTACTGACTTGACATTTATATGTGTGATCATAATCGAATTGTATCGTATATTTGCCGAATATTATATTCGTGTTTTTTACTTCCGTAACCAAAAAATCATGACGATTTTTTTATACTGCTAAAAATTTCTGTCATACGCCGATAAAGAAGTTTCACTTCAAAAATAATCAAAATTAAAAGGGATCAAGTCAAAATTTCCCAAAAATTTGCTGAACTTGTGTGAAATTGCTCATATATGCATTTAATTTATGAAGAATAATACAAAAATAAGCAATAATAAAACAATTAATTTATGAGAATACATTAACCTGTTACTTGTTTTATGCAAAGGCGCCTTTCGCCAAGTTTGATAAACTCGTTTTTGTCAGATAAAAAACAAAAATTCTTTATATTAAATCCTTAATTAACCAAAGTAAGTGGATGAATGGATGTGTCTGATACTGATCCAATAGTAGTTCTTGCAATGCGATTGATTTTGTTGGGAAGCGATGGGATGAATTTGAACAAGAGTGCCATCAGGAAAAACAACTACTGCTGTTTCAATTAATGGTAATTTTAATTAAATTAAAATCGAAATGCAACACGGAAAATTGACTTTGCAGCTAAAATAGGGAAGACAGCCATAGGACCAAGTTTTTACGCACTGGTATAACAGAAATGATGCAGACTGCTTGAGTGTAAAAAGTCCACCTATGATTGAGGAAAAGTATGAGACTTTTGAGATTTGCTCTCTAAATTCAATTTATAAAACTTTAAGCTTCTCTGTTTTTAAGCTTAACTGTGCAAATAATCACATTTTCACCAACAAACAGAAACATTTAAGTAGTAAGTCCAATAGATGAAACCAACTTTAACTTATCCATATGAGCTACGAAGAAATATAACAGGAATCTTATTCAAACTTTTACACAAAACAAGCTTTAACGTATTCCAACACTTAACGATAAACCTATAAACTTATAAATTTCCCCCTTGTTTAGAATTATTGATATAAACATAATAATATAACAAACAAAATCATACAAAATAAGATAAAAATGGAAAACAAACAAAAATCTTGAGTCTCAAAAATCATTCCAATAATTTTTCCATCCTCACTCCTCCCAACCACCTTCGAATTTGAACAATTTTCTTATATTTGTGTTATTTTTTATTTTATTTTTTTATGTGACATTGTGGAATCATAAATCTATTATTGTGATTGTTGATTTGTTTTAAGAAATAAAATATCAAAGATTTTTTTACTTTTATTGTGATTGCATCATAAAATGTTGAAGGGATTGTTGAATATGTTTAGGTGGTTGATTGGATTGAATTGAGTAGTGTTGGTGTGGTTTTGCTATTGTACTAGCAATATAAATGGTTTATCATGACTTATCAAGTTTTAATATTTCGAATCAAAAATACAGGATTTATTGGATTATTCTAGTTCTACAATTGTCATTTAGCTCACACAAAATTCAACAATGTTTTCATCGTTTCCACCATTGAATAATCAACAATGTTAATTTACCATAAAATTACAAAACTTACCAAATCAAATTAAAATTCATCGAAGAAAGGAAACAAAAATTATATACTTTGATTCTTCGTTTGAACAAAATAAAGGAACTACAACAACAATTTAAATACGGTTCTCCACCCAGATTTACCCATTATTCCATTTCAAACTGCACAAGAATTTATCCTTTAGGGGTTGAAATGGAACAAAAAAAAATGTATACAAAAATAAAAGTATTATACAAGCGTAATACAAAACAACAACAACAAGTAAAAATACGATGGTTTCTGATATGACGCTATCCTCGAGGGGGCTGTTTAAACAGGTGGTGCTTTGCATTTACAATTAAAGACATTTTCAGAATTTTTGTGTGTTACTGTTGCTGTTGTAAAAATAATACGAACAAAGATAAAAATAATAATAATAATACAACAAGAAAAAAAATATTTTTAGATTACTTTTTTTTATCGTGTTGGCTTATATTCCGCGAATATTCTGCTTAAATTTTATAAAGGATGTAACAGATATATTGTCGTTTTGGAAATCCACGAAATAAAATAATGTTTAATATGATTAAAGGGTATAATAAGCTCTACAACCCAATAATAAGGTGATTCACCCCAAATATATTGTAACCACTCTTCGTTGGTTCTTTTAGATTATTGAACAAACACGACAGTAAAAGACAGATCTTTAGTTAACAGAATCTCAAACTTTATTTGTCATCAAATTACAGCAGCTTCCGTTTTTCCTTACAATAAATGCCAGGGTCTCCAATTTATGTACACTAAACTTCACCGCTTTTCCACAATTTGAATCAATAATATTCGGAATGGTAAAATCTGTATTTACTATTCCACTAAGTTCAGATTCTTTCTCTATTAGTACCCAGGCTCAGATACCACCGATTATTCCTTATACTTTCGAATATTTGTAAAACACTTTTAATTGCAAAATTAAAACTGACTATCTGATATTTTTGTTTGCTTATTTATATCGAAAAATAAATAAATCGAAACTTCTATAATCCACTAGAAATCAATACTACGTAGTCTGTACATTTTGAATAGGCCACACCTGTTTTCATTCAAACTTGCATTTGTATTAGCGAACTCAAATTTAATTTATGCAAAATGTATTAGGTAACTCCTTTTAATTCATTAATGTAAACATTTGTATAACAAATTTAATTTACATTAATTTATGCAATACAATTTGCAATACAAGTAAAAGATTGAAAAAGGAGTTAACGTTTAATTCATGAATGAGTAAATAAAATTAACCCATTCTGGACGAAGTTTATTACATTGCCCTCCATTTAGTTTTGTTCGTCCCGAACAATATCAGATATCGCATTGGTGCTGTTACCTTGGTACGGTGCCAACCTTTGCAGATGTATCACTTTCATCTTGGTACGGGGTCCCTTTTGTATGCGGTAGATGACATCATTAATTCGTTTGATTATTTTATATGGGCCTTCCCAATCTGGCTGCAGCTTGGGTGATCTTCCCTTAGTTCTTCTGGGGTTGTATAGCCATACCAATTTTCCTTCTTGAAAACCGCCACTATTTGCATTTATGTCATACCTGGTTTTCATTTTGTCACTGGCAATCTTAATGTGGTCTCGAACCTGCTGATGGATTTTATTCATCTTCTCCCTTAGTTGTCCCACATAATCTGTTTTCGTGGATACCAGACCTCCAGGGATGCCAAACTCGATGTCACTAGGAAGATGTAGTTCTCTTCCGAACATGATATTCGCTGGCGTTTCATTTGTCGTATCGTGCACTGCGCTACGATAGGCCATCAAGAATAACGGAAGATCCTTGTCCCAATTTCTTTGGTTGGCTTCTACTACCTTTGACAAATGTTCTTCCATGGTTCGGTTGAATCGTTCTACCATGCCATCTGACTGCGGGTTCATAGGTGTAGTTCGTGTTTTTCTAATGCCGAGTGTTCTGCACAGCTCTTCCATCAGTTGAGATTCGAAATTCCTTCCCTGGTCGGTATGCAATTCGAGCGGTGTTCCATATCTGCAAACCCATTCATTGACTAATGTTTCCGCGACCGTAACTGCTTCCTGGTTCGGTATTGCATAAGCTTCCGGCCATTTTGTAAAGTAATCAATG
The DNA here is from genome assembly GCA_963693315.1 of Diogma glabrata. NCBI lineage: Eukaryota > Metazoa > Arthropoda > Insecta > Diptera > Cylindrotomidae > Diogma > Diogma glabrata. The sequence continues at coordinate 454,898,048 of OY856186.1, read as the reverse complement.
ACCACCATGATGTATTTGTTACCTTTTGTCGTTTCCGGAAATGGCCCCGCGATGTCCATAGCAATTCTCTCCATTGGGGCACCCACATTGTACTGTTGCATCTCTCCTCGAGTTCTAGTTTTTGGTCCTTTGCTCGCTGCACAAGTATCGCATCGCCGACACCATTGCTCCACGTCTGTTCGATACCTTACCCAATAAAACCTCTCCCTTACTTTGGCTAGGGTTTTATTGACTCCCAGGTGTCCTCCAGAAATACTTCCATGCAGCTTTCCCAGTACCTCTTCCACTCGACTTGATGGCAACACCAGTTGTTCTAACACTTTCTTTCCATCAGCGGACTCCCATTTTCTTTTAAGTATCCCGTTGTCCATAAATAGTGAGTCCCATTGCGCCCAGTAGCATTTCACTTCCGTACTTAAAGGTGATACCTCTTTCCACTCTGGCCGCCTTCCCTCGGTTTTCCATTTCAATACTGGAGCCGTAGCTGGATCTTCTAGCTGCTCTCTTTTAATTGCCTCGATACACCAATCTTCAGGAGTTTGGAACTTGATTTGGTTCACTTTCATTGCCTCATTTCCCTCAGTTCTGCTACATGACTTGCACTCCTCTATACAGGGTCTTCTGGACAGGGCATCGGCGTTACCATGGATCCTCCCCTTGCGGTGTTCAACTTTGAAGTCGTAGTTCTGCAGGATCTCTATCCATCTTGCTGCTTGTCCTTCAGGAAATTTGAATTGTAATAACCATTTTAGAGCAGCATGGTCCGTGCGAATCAGGAATGGTTGTCCACACAAATACTTGTGGAAATGTTTCACAGCCTTGATGATAGCTAGCAACTCCTTCCTCGTGACACAGTAATTCCGCTCCGGCTTTGACAGAACTTTACTGAAATACGCCACCACTTTCTCATCGTCTCCAACTTTCTGTGACAAAACAGCTCCGGTTCCTACATTGTTTGCGTCTGTGTCCAGAATGAACATCTTTCCGGATTCTGGATAGGCTAGTATAGGGGTGTTGCATAGTTTTTCTTTTAAACGGCAGAATGCCTCATTACATTCGGTTGTCCACAGAAACTTGGTATTTGCCTCTGTCAATTTATGTAGACTCTTGGCGATATTCGCAAAATTCTCCACGAATCTTCGATAATAGGTGCATAAGCCAAGGAAACTGCGTAGCTCATGAACATTGTTCGGTTCTGGCCAATTTTTCACAGCATCAATCTTCTCGGGATCGGTTCTGACTCCATGTTCTGTAATGATGTGTCCAAGGTACTTCACTTCTTTGTGGAAGAGATTGCACTTTACCGGATTCAACTTCATGTTGGCATTACTTATTCTTCTAAGTACTTCTTCGAGGTTCATTAGATGCTCTTCGAAGTTGCGACCCATTATAATGATGTCATCAAGATAAACTAGGCAGGCCTTCCAGGTTAAACCATGCAACACGCATTCCATTAGACGTTCAAATGTTGCTGGGGCATTGCATAGACCAAACGGCATCACATTGAACTCCCACAACCCATTGCCAGTAGAAAATGCTGTCTTTTGTCGATCTTCTGGATGCATTTCAACTTGCCAGTAGCCACTCTTCAGATCTAATGTGCTGTACCATTTGGCCCCTGATAGTGTATCCAGTGTGTCATCAATTCGTGGCAGTGGATAGCTGTCCTTAATGGTTACCTCATTGAGCCTTCGATAGTCTACACAAAAACGAGCTGACCCATCTTTTTTTCTAACTAGCACCACTGGTGAGCTCCATGGACTCTTAGATGGCCTGATGACTCCATCACTTTTCATTTTGTCCAGCATTCCTTGCACTTCCTCGTGTTTAGCCAGTGGTAGTCTTCTAGGAGGCTGTCTGATAGGATGAGCGTTTCCAGTGTTGATCCTATGTCGCACGATGTTTGTTCTTCCAACATCTTCATCTCCAGTAGAGAAAACACTGCTCATCTTCGTTAATACCCTCTTGATTTCTTTGAATTCGGCTGGATTCATTCTTTTACTAAGATCTTGAAGTATTGCTACTAATGCGGGATTGTTTCTCTGCATGAAGACCTTTTGCTCTTCTTCACAGCTGATTATCTCTTTTATGGTGCTGCATTTCGCGATTTCTTCTCCATGATTGATGACCACTCGTTTATTTGAGAAGTTAATCAGTTGCACTGGAACTACTCCCTCTTTTGCTGCAACTACCGTTCGGCCAATCATAATGTTTCCCCCAAAGTCGTTGTTAGCTGGCTCAATCATCACAGGTGAATTTTGGTCACTTTTATCTAGTAGCTTAGTCCATATGATTTTCTCAGATTTTGCCGGGATCTCAGTTGGTCCATCACTAATAACACGGACCTCAGCATTGTCGTTGGTGGCGTTTAGCACTATTTCTGTGTTTCCATATCTCAGTACGTGGCTTCCCAGATCTAATATAAAATTGTATTCTTTCATGAAGTCAAGCCCAATTATGCAGTCATCTTCTATATCTGCTACAATAAATCGGTGCCTAAATGAATTTCCTCCAAGGTGAACCTCTTGGTCGCTTTCTCCATGAACTAGAACTGTTTCACCCGTAGCTGTTTTTAGGGTGAATCGTCTTGCTGTCTCGATCTGACTATCACAAACCACATCTGGACGCACTATTGATCTCGAAGCACCTGTGTCCAAAGTCAACATGCACAATCTGCTCCCAACGGTTGCCTCTAAGACTAGACTACTATTTTCTCTTTTTACTTGTGATACCACCAATGTAGGGCATTGTAATTGAGCCAGCTTTCGCCCTTCAAAACTGGCACAATCTAGTTTCCCGAATCCGGAACGCGGCCTCTGTCTTCCGGGTGTGGCTCCCATTTACATTCTCTTCGGATGTGCCCCAACTTCCCACAGTTCCAGCATCTTACTCTGCTAGATCTACTTCGTTGATTTCGTTCAGGTTTATCTTCCAAACTTTTGACACGCATGATCACTTCATCAAGCGCTGCTTTTATAGGTTCTTCAATAACTTCCATCTGACGTACTCTATCTGAACCGTACGCTCTTTTTCCAGCTTCCATTTGCAGGGCCAATGCTAAGACTTCAGCAGGTAGCTTCTTTCCGCTTAGATAAAGCTGGTTTCTCATTTGCATATCTCGAAGAGCATTGATGAATGTATCAGCTGCCAGTTCGTCTCGGTGTTCAGCGTTATAATTCGGATATGATAGATTAACCAGTCTCACAATGTCAGCCTCTAATTCTTGCAAGGTTTCGCTGACTCCTTGTTTTCGTGTCTTGAGCTGCATGCGATGGAGAGCTTGCATATGACTTTCCCCATATCTTACTTCTAGGGCCTCCATTATCTTGCTGTAATCACGCTCTGTCGCTGATAGTGTCTGCAAAATTTCAGCAGCAGGTCCCTTCAATGCCAATATAAGCGCATTTGCTTTTTGCTGGTGATCGAACCCAGTTGTTGCTATCTCAAATTGCATCTTAAATATCTGGTACGATGTAGATCCATCAAATGCGGGTGTTTTCACTCTAGCTGGAGCTGAAGCAGTTGATGGATTGATCATGTTACCTGACTTCACTTGTGCTATTTCTTGGCGGAATTCACTTGAAAGTTTGCGTAATTTCTCTTGTTCTTCGGTAACTGTCCGCAGCTCCCTTTCCATGTTGTTGATTTTACCCTCTGCACTGGATATACGTGACTCGATTACTTCACGTAGACTTTCTTGCTTTGCCATCATATCAGCAAATTGTTGTTGTTGAATGTTTCCTTGTTTGGCCGCCAATTGCTCTTGTTTGGCCATCATATCAGCAAGTTGTTGTTGTTGGTTATTTCCTTGTTTGGCCATCATATCAGCAAATTGTTGTTGCTGCTGTGCCATCATTTCTTTCATCAACACCATCATCGGATCAATTGCTGGGGCATTCTGGACTGGAGCCTCCTCCGACTCTACTTCTATGACCTCTGTGTTTTGGCCTGCTTCTTCTAAAACTTTACGCAGCCGAAATGCAAGTTCTGCCTTTGTTCCATGGATTGGAGCATTCCTTTTCTTCAACTCATCCTTCAGCTGGGTCTGGCTGAGATCACTAATATTTACCGTCTTGACCATTGTTTCAATAATCCCACTTCTGACACCACTGTAACCACTCTTCGTTGGTTCTTTTAGATTATTGAACAAACACGACAGTAAAAGACAGATCTTTAGTTAACAGAATCTCAAACTTTATTTGTCATCAAATTACAGCAGCTTCCGTTTTTCCTTACAATAAATGCCAGGGTCTCCAATTTATGTACACTAAACTTCACCGCTTTTCCACAATTTGAATCAATAATATTCGGAATGGTAAAATCTGTATTTACTATTCCACTAAGTTCAGATTCTTTCTCTATTAGTACCCAGGCTCAGATACCACCGATTATTCCTTATACTTTCGAATATTTGTAAAACACTTTTAATTGCAAAATTAAAACTGACTATCTGATATTTTTGTTTGCTTATTTATATCGAAAAATAAATAAATCGAAACTTCTATAATCCACTAGAAATCAATACTACGTAGTCTGTACATTTTGAATAGGCCACACCTGTTTTCATTCAAACTTGCATTTGTATTAGCGAACTCAAATTTAATTTATGCAAAATGTATTAGGTAACTCCTTTTAATTCATTAATGTAAACATTTGTATAACAAATTTAATTTACATTAATTTATGCAATACAATTTGCAATACAAGTAAAAGATTGAAAAAGGAGTTAACGTTTAATTCATGAATGAGTAAATAAAATTAACCCATTCTGGACGAAGTTTATTACAATATATATCGAAAATTTTGGAGAAAATCTTTTTGCTCTAGATTTATTGAATTCAATTTTCATTTAAATTATTGATTTGAATATATTTTATTTTACCTATCCTATTCTGTTTATAGTTAAAAATGGTGTATTTGGAAATTCTAAGAGTCTGAATAATGAATATTTCATATTTAGTGTACTAAACATGTGCAACTAATTAATAAAAAAAGTGATTTCATGGTTGACAAAAACGCACAAGATCTTGATGAATCTTTGGTATACGATCCGGATACACTTAAAAATTAAAGATCTGCCTTGATTGAACGAAGGTTGTTCCAACCAACCTCTTTACCAGAAATTCAGAATACAAAGAGAATCATATTCGCGTGCCTTTAACAACACCCAAATTCGATAGATGGCTCTAGCTCGCCACAACCCCCCCTATATTATAATTATTTTAATCATTCATTTTATTAACCAGAAAAAAAAGACAATTAAATTTACAAACAGAAACAAATCTAACCAGTATAACCAATAACCCAATAAATACACACACGAACTTCAAGGTTTCTTTCCTACATATTTCCTTTATTTAACTAATTATTTTATCGTTTTGAAATTTTTATAGCATTAAATTGTTTTTTTTATTTCAACACCAATATGTTTGTTTATTTTTCTTTCAATTTTACCGAAACATTTCATATAAATTTTTAATTCTTAATTAAGACCGAAACATTTCGAATTAATTCCATTATGCTCCTCCTGACCAAATCACACCTTTTTACTGCACCAACCAAATCGATCAATTTTTTTAAAATCAATTTTTCCAACCCATATGCCAACATCAACTGAAATGAGATATCCTGCTCATTACATGACAGGACGAAAGGAGGAAACCTGGCTGACTACATTCGTTTTGAAAATCATAATAAAAACATGAAGAAATGGAATGGGAGCTGGGTTAGAACTCAAACCATAGATAGACTATCATTTAAAATTTAGCACAAGCAAAAAAGAAACATAAAAATTCAAAAAGAACAAAAATAAGGACAAACAAAAACTATAAGGAGCAAAAAAATGTACCCAAAAACAAAATTAAGAAAACTAAAGAAAGAAAAAAGTCGGACAAGTGCGAATAAAATTCGCTCGCCAAGGGTTCCGTGAATGTAAAAGAACACAATATCAAAAATAAATGACATAAAGTTATGTTGTAAAGTCTTTATATCGCCAGACTATGGACGCATAACAGAATAAATGTTTAATCGTAAACGTCTATAGTAAATGTCAATCACATCTACATTGATCAAAAATATTACTTGAGGTTAAATCTTATCCATAGCTGTTTATGTTAGCTAAAGAAAGATTTAACCAGTATTTTAACGGTCTAAATTGGGAATATTTGTTCTATAAATCAGCGTCGAAATATAGGGTGGTATACATACACTTAAAATAGCACTTTTTTTTCATCAATAACTAAAAAACTGTGCATCGCAGAATTCTAAAAAATGTTGCAATGTTTCTTAAATTAAGTGTTCTTTCAAATGACACCCCATTCGTTTGGTTCCAAAAAAAGTTTTTTTGCACTCCCCACACCCATCCCCTAAACACACAGAAATATAATTATTTGAGAGTTCGCTATAATTTTCGTTCAAAATATAGCAAACTTCCTGTCTCCATGAATTTTTTTCAATTTTTTCTGTCAATCAGTGTCGAAACGTAGGGAGGGAGGTCTGGAATTTGCACATTTCTTAGAATAACTCCAAAACTGTGTACCGCAAAATTCTTAAAAAATTGCTATATTTTGGAAATTTGGTGCTCTTTCAAATGATACCCCACTCGCGTAGGTCAAAAAATTTTTTTTTTTAGCCCCCTTACACCCGTCCCTTAAACACACAGAAATATAATTATTTGAGAGTTTGCTATGATTTTCGTTCAAAATATAGCAAATTTCCTGTCTCTATGAATTTTTTCAATTTTTTCTGTCAATCAGTGTCGAAACGTAGGGGGGGGAACGGTCTGGAACTTGCACATTTTTTAGAATAACTCAAAAACGGTGTACCGGAAAATTCTAAAAAAATTGCAATGTTTTAGAAATTCGGTGTTCTTTCAAATGACACCCCACTCGCTTGGGTCAAAAAAAGTTTTTTTTTACCCTCTTTACACCCATCCCCTAAACACACAGAAATATAATTATTTGAGAGTTCGCTATAATTTTCGTTCAAAATATAGCAAATTTCCTGTCTCTATGAATTTTTTCAATTTTTTCTGTCAATCGGTGTCGAAACGTAGGGGGGGGGGGACGGTCTGCAATTTGCACATTTTTTAGAATAACTCAAAAACGGTGAACCGGAAAATTCTAAAAAAAAATGCAGCGTGTTGGAAATTTGGTGTTCTTTCAAATGATACCCCACTCGCTTGGGTCAAAAAAAGTTTTTTTTTACCCTCTTTACACCCATCCCCTAAATAAACAGAAATATAATTATTTGAGAGTTCGCTATAATTTTCGTTCAAAATATAGCAAATTTCCTGTCTCTATGAATTTTTTCAATTTTTTCTGTCAATCAGTGTCGAAACGTAGGGGGGGGGGGCGGTCTGGAATTTGCACGTTTTTTAGAATAACTCAAAAACGGTGTACCGGAAAATTCTAAAAAAAACTGCAATGTTTTGGAAATTTGGTGTTCTTTCAAATGATACCCCACTCGCTTGGGTCAAAAAAAGTTTTTTTTTACCCTCTTTACACCCATCCCCTAAATAAACAGAAATATAATTATTTGAGAGTTTGCTATAATTTTCGTTCAAAATATAGCAAATTTCCTGTCTCCATGAATTTTTTCAATTTTTTCTGTCAATCAGTGTCGAAACGTAGGGGGGGGGAACGGTCTGGAATTTGCACGTTTTTTGAATAACTCAAAAACGGTGTACCGGAAAATTCTAAAAAAAACTGCAATGTTTTGGAAATTTGGTGCTCTTTCAAATGATACCCCACTCGCTTAGGTCAAAAAAAGTTATTTTTTACCCTCTTTACACCCATCCCCTAAATACACAGAAATATAATTATTTGAGAGTTCGCTATTTTTAATTATTTGAGAGTGCCTTTAACAACACCCAAATTCGATAGATGGCTCTAGCTCGCCACAACCCCCCCTATATTATAATTATTTTAATCATTCATTTTATTAACCAGAAAAAAAAGACAATTAAATTTACAAACAGAAACAAATCTAACCAGTATAACCAATAACCCAATAAATACACACACGAACTTCAAGGTTTCTTTCCTACATATTTCCTTTATTTAACTAATTATTTTATCGTTTTGAAATTTTTATAGCATTAAATTGTTTTTTTTATTTCAACACCAATATGTTTGTTTATTTTTCTTTCAATTTTACCGAAACATTTCATATAAATTTTTAATTCTTAATTAAGACCGAAACATTTCGAATTAATTCCATTATGCTCCTCCTGACCAAATCACACCTTTTTACTGCACCAACCAAATCGATCAATTTTTTTAAAATCAATTTTTCCAACCCATATGCCAACATCAACTGAAATGAGATATCCTGCTCATTACATGACAGGACGAAAGGAGGAAACCTGGCTGACTACATTCGTTTTGAAAATCATAATAAAAAAATGAAGAAATGGAATGGGAGCTGGGTTAGAACTCAAACCATAGATAGACTATCATTTAAAATTTAGCACAAGCAAAAAAGAAACATAAAAATTCAAAAAGAACAAAAATAAGGACAAACAAAAACTATAAGGAGCAAAAAAATGTACCCAAAAACAAAATTAAGAAAACTAAAGAAAGAAAAAAGTCGGACAAGTGCGAATAAAATTCGCTCGCCAAGGGTTCCGTGAATGTAAAAGAACACAATATCAAAAATAAATGACATAAAGTTATGTTGTAAAGTCTTTATATCGCCAGACTATGGACGCATAACAGAATAAATGTTTAATCGTAAACGTCTATAGTAAATGTCAATCACATCTACATTGATCAAAAATATTACTTGAGGTTAAATCTTATCCATAGCTGTTTATGTTAGCTAAAGAAAGATTTAACCAGTATTTTAACGGTCTAAATTGGGAATATTTGTTCTATAAATCAGCGTCGAAATATAGGGTGGTATACATACACTTAAAATAGCACTTTTTTTTCATCAATAACTAAAAAACTGTACATCGCAGAATTCTAAAAAATGTTGCAATGTTTCTTAAATTAAGTGTTCTTTCAAATGACACCCCATTCGTTTGGTTCCAAAAAAGTTTTTTTGCACTCCCCACACCCATCCCCTAAACACACAGAAATATAATTATTTGAGAGTTCGCTATAATTTTCGTTCAAAATATAGCAAACTTCCTGTCTCCATGAATTTTTTTCAATTTTTTCTGTCAATCAGTGTCGAAACGTTGGGAGGGAGGTCTGGAATTTGCACATTTCTTAGAATAACTCCAAAACTGTGTACCGCAAAATTCTTAAAAAATTGCTATATTTTGGAAATTTGGTGCTCTTTCAAATGATACCCCACTCGCTTGGGTCAAAAAAATTTTTTTTTTACCCCCCTTACACCCGTCCCCTAAACACACAGAAATATAATTATTTGAGAGTTCGCTATGATTTTCGTTCAAAATATAGCAAATTTCCTGTCTCTATGAATTTTTTCAATTTTTTCTGTCAATCAGTGTCGAAACGTAGGGGGGGGAACGGTCTGGAACTTGCACATTTTCTAGAATAACTCAAAAACGGTGTACCGGAAAATTCTAAAAAAAATTGCAATGTTTTAGAAATTCGGTGTTCTTTCAAATGACACCCCACTCGCTTGGGTCAAAAAAAGTTTTTTTTTACCCTCTTTACACCCATCCCTTAAACACACAGAAATATAATTATTTGAGAGTTCGCTATAATTTTCGTTCAAAATATAGCAAATTTCCTGTCTCTATGAATTTTTTCAATTTTTTCTGTCAATCGGTGTCGCAACGTAGGGGGGGGTGACGGTCTGCAATTTGCACATTTTTTAGAATAACTCAAAAACGGTGAACCGGAAAATTCTAAAAAAAATTGCAGCGTGTTGGAAATTTGGTGTTCTTTCAAATGATACCCCACTCGCTTGGGTCAAAAAAAGCTTTTTTTTACCCTCTTTACACCCATCCCCTAAATAAACAGAAATATAATTATTTGAGAGTTCGCTATAATTTTCGTTCAAAATATAGCAAATTTCCTGTCTCCATGAATTTTTTCAATTTTTTCTGTCAATCAGTGTCGAAACGTAGGGGGGGGAACGGTCTGGAATTTGCACATTTTTTAGAATAACTCAAAAACTGTGTACCACAAAATTCTAAAAAAAATTACAAAGTGTCTGAAATTTGGTCTTCTTTCAAATGACACCCCACTCGCTTGGGTCAAAAAAGTTTTTTTTCACCCTTCCCCACCCCAATCCCTTAAAAACACAAAAATATAATTATTTGAGGGTTCGCTATATTTTTCGTTCAGAGTTTATCAAACTTCCTGTCTCTGTGAATTTTTTCAAATTTTTCTGTTAATTAGGCTCGAAATGCAAGGGGGGGGACCAACTTTTTGTGTTTCACTTTATTGATAATAATTCAAAAACCATGCATTGCAAAATTCTAAAAAAAATGGCAATATTTCTAAAATCAAGTGCTCTTTCAAATGACACCCCACATGACCTGGTTTTAAATGATGTTTTTACCCCTTAACATTTCCACCCTTTTAATAAATATAGTTATGAGTGTCTGCCACTTTTCTATATTTTTCATTAAAAATCTACTCAATTTTCTATCATTCCAAATATATTTCAAGATTTTCGATGAAGTAGGGTCGGAGTTAATCGGGGCAATAAAACATCCCGAAAACGTCATTTTTCAAAATTATACAAAAAATGGTGAGGTGTAAAAGTCCAAAATATATTTTTAAAAAATGCTGAAATGAAGCCCTTTCATATGATACCCTACTCGTCTCGCGTAAAAAAATGTATGTTTTCAAAGGCTTTACATCGTACCTCCTTAAAACAAACGAACACAACTTTATTTATTTTTTAACCCGCCATCTTGTGTGGATAGGTTAGTTTTATAAGCACCTCAAATTTTAAGTTCATCGGATTAATGGTTCACGAGATAATCGAAATAATGTGAAAAACACGTTGTACTCTCACCAATAGTGTTCCGTATAAAAAACGGAACCCTAAAAAAATCAATGAGATAGGTGGCAGCAGGACAATCGACAGCAGAAAAATAAAAAAACAACAAAATCAAAAACAAAAAAACAATTTAATTTGGAAGGTTGCCTCGTTGAAGTCGATGACAGATGACAGTGACTGTCTAGCTTTGGCTAAGAAATCCAGGGGCCGGCATTTTCCTACTCCTCGTTTCCTGAAAAGCCAAAAACACCACCGGAATTCCTTGTGTTGAGAATAAGAGGTTGGAGAAGGTGTAAAGAGAACGAGAGTCACAGTGGCCCGAACGTTAGGCGATCCATCTCCCTGTTATCGTCCACTGGTCTGCGCTCTTCGTACCCACCCCACAGGTTACGTTCTCACAGATAAAATTTTCGAAAAACATGGCAGCTGGATTAGTTGAGCGTAACACTTGGTGGTCATGACCTCATTGGTGAAATAATCATGATGGGATGACCTAGATGTTAAATCATCAAGGGTCAACAAGATCCGGGCCATGTCACATGGCCGGACAAAATACACTCTGCCGCTAGCTCGATTGAGCAAAGATTCTTCCAACCAACTTCTTTACAAGTAAATAATAAAAAACAGCGAGTGCCTGAAATACCACCATGACTTTTGAACGAGATTTCCACCATGCCACAATTCCCCCTAATTGTTTAACTTAGCACACCATTGTAAAATAAGACATATATTTCAGATAATAATAAAACTAATTAACTACAAAAACTCTACTTCCCAGATAATGGTTGTATTCTATTGTGCTAATCCTGTATTTTTATTTTTCACGTAATTCCTTTAACTCCGCCATCTTTGTGCAATCATTACCCTTATTCTCCAACGGTGTACCTCTTCAAGTTTTTTATCTCCCCCATGACCACGCTGATATTAACTCCAATATAAGGTTCCAATGGTGCCCGAATGTTCTTCCAGGTCTGCTAAAAAAATTTGGTCACTTTCAAACGAATTTGCATGAATTCATGTGTAATAATACTTTGTTCTTTCTTAAGCTTCTTCTTAAAAACATATTACAATACAAAGTAACAGTATTGATTGTAACGTTAATAATTAAACACACAATACTCTTAGTGATAATATTTATTTAAAATTAGTATTGGTTTACTTTTCCTTGAATTTAATTGCAAGTCCGAAACTTGGCTTTACCACATTATTTATTTTTGGAAATCTTCATTTAATTTATATTTTTTTAAAACTTATATTTCCAATTCATGCACTTAAATTCTTGATTTCCATTGATCTAATGGAAAGTCCGAAAATTAAATTTACAACATTTTAAAACCAACCAAATATAACTCAACTCCTCAACTGGGATATTCCCAAAACTAACTTAGACAAAAAATTTTTAGATTAAAACTTACAAGAAACTTGACAGAAATTTTCAAAGAAAAAGTATCAATCCAAAAAAATTACAAAAAAAAAATTGAAATTTTCCAAAAGTTTACCAATAAGTTTACAATAATTAATTTGAATCAATTCTACTATGCCCACTGACCAAATCACACCTTCAAACCAAACAACTCGACTTTTCGATTTAACTTATTTTGAAACCAACTTTTCAAACCCTATCGTGTCCTTATAACGACAGACACACACCTTTTCACCTCTACATCTTGGGTCACAATTGACCTGCCTAAAACACCTTGTGTACCATATTTGGTTTCAAGTAATTTGTGAATATTTTGTTCTCAAACTCACACACATACAAATTTTTTGAGCCCCCATAGCTCGGGTTACAATTGACATGCGGATCTATATCTACAACTGACCTGCAAATCAATACCATAGCATATATTGGTCTAAAATATCTGTTTACCATAGTAGGGGTCAATAGGTTTAGGGCCTAATAGTTTCTGAGATATTTTTACCACAGACAGACACACACAAATGCTGTAAAGGAGAACTAATTCCATTGGAAAACCAATGGAGTTGTTATAGCAGGCCGCGTACCTAGTTCGATTTTGATCCCTAAACTAGCTTCAGTCTGCGGGAACGAGAGATTATGCCTGCTGCCTAGTACAAATTGTGGAATTGAACGCGTGTATTGCTTATTCAGATCGTAGATCAAAATAAAAAGTGAGAAAAAGAAGACCCTGACGGCCCTGCAGGTCGAAGAAGCCACAACCGTCACGTTCACCCACATATATATTTTCTCTTTTACACGCTCTCGCACTTCATACACTCACAAATACACACATACACACACACATGCACATATATACGCATACACTCATACACTGAATAACTCCGAAAATAAATCTCCGTGGAGAGTAGAATAGGATCAAACCTTACAGTGCAGAGATTAGGTACCCCAGTACCGGCGACTGAAGTGAGTGAGCAAGCAGGCTCCCAGTCGTCGATATCCAGCGACTGCAATGATACAGTGGTGGCAAACTTTCCCGCTGTATCAGCTACTACTACAAGTGAGAAGAAGAAGCCAAAGCATGTATTTGCCATAAGCAGTAAGATGGTTAGGTCACCATTAAAAAGAAGTGTTAGCTTGAGCGACAGTCCATTTACTGCCACTCGACTGTAAGCCAATAACAATAAAATGGTGCCAAAATTGCCTCCTGTACCATCTGCTACGAGAAGCGCACCCCAAAACGCTACCGAGCGCCCGGATCTAGGGGTTGCGAAAACGAAGAACGTCAGTGGATCACCATTAAATGTCACAACGAAGACGGTTATACCAAATCAACCAGCGACCAACCAGAGCAGGTCTTTGCCAGAAACAGTAAGATGGTTAGGTCACCATTAAAAAGAAGCGTTAGCTTGAGCGACAGTCCATTCACTTCCGCTGGACTGTAGGCCAATAACAATAAAATGGTGCCAAAATTGCCTCCTGTACCATCTGCTACGATAATCGCACCCCAAAACGCTACCGAGCGCCCGGATCTAGGGGTTGCAAAAACGAAGAACGTCAGTGGATCACCATTAAATGTCACAACGAAGGCGGTTATACCAAAACAACCAGCTATCACTAGGTGATAGGAGGTACACAAAGTGTCTGTAGCAATGGCATAGATACCTTATTGGTGGTTAGCTTTAAAATTGAACAGCTGCAAAATATGATGTCGAGCACACGGTCCATAAATCAAACGTTTATGAACCTTGTGAAAAAAATCGAAAATCGAAAATTTGCACAAATCTGCAGTGAATGACCTTACGCTTACTGTTTCCCAAAGCATCAGGCCTCAGGTGAACAGAGTGTGCCAAACATCACCAACCTTGAAACCAAGTGTCGATGAAAAATCAAAAAGACAACGAGGTGGAAATGGTGAGGACATGAAAGCAAAACAGCCTTCGCCAAAAAAAACAAAATAGGAAGAAGGAACTTGAAAGAACCAAGATCAAGATCCGAGCAGAGCGTGATCAAGTCAAGTGAACAGCAGGTCGAGCCCTCGAACCAAAACGTGCTCCCTGTGGTAGCATCCGAAATGGAGTGGCAGCCCGTGAGAAAACGTAAAAGGAGGAGAAAAAAAACGTGTCCTGTTGAGCCTACGCGAATCGAACTACGCAAACCTACGAAAAGAGCACCACGGTCGGATGCTTTAATAATATCTAGGTCCGGTGAAAAAAGTTATGCGCAAATGCTTAAAAACGAAAAGAGCTAAAAGAGCTCGGGGGTTGTGTCACCAAGATTAGGAAGACAGCTAAAGGTGAGCTGCTTCTTGAACTTAAAAAAGGCGAACACAATCAAAAGCTTAAAGAGCACGCAGAGCAAGCACTCAGAGACTCGGTAAGTGTTAGGTCGGTGTGCCAAGAAACTTTTATAGATTGTCGCGACTTAGACGAGATAACAACGAGAGAAGATATTTGCATTGCAATCCAGACACAATTTCCTACAATTGGGTCAACCCAAACAAATGCAATCAAATCTTTGATGACATTGCGAGACGGGACTCAGAAGGCAATAATCAGTCTTCCTGAATGATCAGCGCATGCGCTCGTTGCCTCTGGACACATCCGAATTGGATGGTTAAGATGCAGACCACGTGAGCGAATCACTCCAACACGCTGTTTCAGATGCCTTGATTACGGTCATGTAGCAAGGCACTGTAAAAGTGATGTGTATCGAACGGGGATATGTTTTAGATACGGAGGAACAGGACGTAAATCGAAAGGATGCAAAGAGCCCCCAAAATGTGCTCTTTGCCTGCTGGGTCCCATAGGGACTATTGGGCATTCTACAGGAGGCTGTAGATGTCCAGCCTACATAAAAGCGCTAAAGCCGACATCCGCCCGTCATGGTTAAGTATATCCAGATAAATCTTAACCACTGCAAGGCGGCACAGGACCTACTGACACAGACTCTTAGAGACCAGAAAGTGGACGTGAGATTGATTTGCGAACAATATAGGACCCCTGTTGGCTAATGGGAACTGGGTTGAAGACAGGACGAGCAAAGCTGCTATCTGGACCTGCAATACTCTTTCTTTTGAACACAGATCTAGTCGTCAGCATGAGAGTTTTGTCTATGCCAAAATCAAAGGTGTCCACTTCTACAGCTGCTACATTCCTCCTAACACCACACTGGACGGATTCGAAGAGACACTTGTCCGACTAATAACAGACGTCAGAGGTTAGTCACCCATCGTAATTGCGGGAGATTTTAACGCTTGGGCCGTTGAATGGGGAAGTAAATGTACTAACCCTAGAGGTAGGGCATTACTTAGGGTATTTGCCAGACTTGGTCTGGTACTGCTCAACACTGGTACCACGGAGACATATAATAAAGGAGAAGCAAGTTCAATTATCGATATTACTTTTGCAATTGGGACACTCTCGAGAGGAGAACAATGGAGGGTGTCTGACTTGTATACGCATAGTGATCATCGTGCTATTATATTTGAAACCCAACCACTACAGTGTTTTGGAAGGCGCCAAGTCAAACAAAAAGCGCAGCAAAATGGACGGAAAATCAAGGAGTTGGACACGGAGATGCTGGACTACATGGTTGAATGCATGCCAATACCGGAGAGTGGTGCCAAGATAGGAGCAGAATTTATTGCGAAATATCTTAAAAGCACCTGTGATGCATCTATGCCGCGTAAAAGCAACGGTAATGGACGGTCCCCAGTATTCTGATGAACCAAAAACATAGCCCGTCTGAGAAAAGAGTGCCTCATACTCCGGAGGAAATGTACACGAAGGAGAAATCATGAGCACTATGAGCAGTTCTAAAATGGTTTTCGTAAAAAGCGGAAAGAATTGCGAAAAGCAATTGCCAATAGTAAGAGCAGATCATTCCAGTGTCTTATAGATGAAGTTCAGAATAACCCATGGGGAAGTGCGTACAAAATTGTGCTTACTAAACTTAAAGGTGTTCAATCAGCTGCACCAGTATGCCTAGATATAATGGCTGAAATTGTGTAATGGCTTATATTGTGTCCGGCCCTTTTCCACACCACGTTGACTTCTCCCTACCTCGTGAGCAGCAAATTGACGATATTTCAATTTCGGCTGTCACCACCGAAGAAGTCTTAAACGCGTTGCTCAGATTATCCGTTAATAGAACGCTAGATGGCATCCCAAATATCGTCTTAAAACAGCGATAAAGAAGAAGCCGAATATATTCGAAAATATCTACAATGCGTGCCTAAAAGAAGGGATATTTTCTGAGGAATGGAAGCGTCAACGCCTTGTGCTTATACCGAAAGGTGACAAGCCACCAGAAGATCCCTCGTCCTACCGCCCACTGCACATGCTGGACACAACTAGAAAGATCTTTTAGAGAATTATTGGTACTCGACTTGAGCAACATACTGAAGGCGAGTGGGGCCTTTCAAACTGGCAGTTTGGTTTCAGAAAGAAGCATTCTACCGTTGATTGCTTCAATTGCATTTGCAGTATGTGAGATAGCGCATAAAGCTTTGAGTGGTAAAAGATGGCTAGAAGGTGATAAAAAATATTGTGCTGTTGTCACTCTGGATGCTAAAAATGCCTTTAACTCAACTCAACCACCAACTGGAACCAAATCAAGAGAGCCCTAGACGAATTTCATGTACCTGACTACCTGCTACGTATAAAAGCCAGTTACTTCACGGGAAGAACTCTGGTCTATGATACCGAAGCAGGTCCTAAGAAGTACAAAATAACAGGAGGTGTACCCCAAGGATCGGTCCTTGGTCCACTACTATGAAACATCATGTACGATGTTGTTCTCAGATTACGTGTGCTGGAACAAACAACGATTACCTGCTATGTAGATGACATTGCCATAGTTGTTGTAGCCAAGAACCTTACGGACATTACGAGCAACTGTAACCAGACCATAACCAGCGTTAGATCATGGCTAAACAACACAGTACTAGAGTTAGCCGATCACAAAACGGAAGTCGTACTAATGAGTAGCAGAAAAGTGGTGAAAAGTATCGATATCCATGTTGGTGGACAGATCATAAAATCTGGCCAGTACCTGAAGTATCTTGGAGTCGTTCTAGACCACAGACTCAACTTAAGAGACCAAATTCACGTTGAAAGATGCTATTAATATCTTTCTGTATATGTGAATAAATCTCCCACTTAACAATTAAAATAAAAAACAAATTAAGTACTAAGCTTTTTTTGTTTGGTTTTCAATTTTTATTAATAAAATAATTTTATTAATATTATTGCCGTCATGTGAAAATATTTTGAATTAAATTTTTATTTAAAATTTCAAATTTTAAATAAAAATTTAATTCAAAATATTTTCACATGACGGCAATAATATTAATAAAATTATTTTATTAATAAAAATTGAAAACCAAACAAAAAAAGCTTAGTACTTAATTTGTTTTTTATTAAGAGACCACTTAATGTACGCTGGTGACAAAGTGAAACGAGTGGGGGCTGCTCTTGCAAGGCTGATGCCACACATTGGCGGCCCTAGACAACCGATCAGAAAGCTTCTCGGTAGCGTTAGCACATCAATATTAATGTATGTGGCACCCATATGCGCCTCAGCGGTGGAAACGCCATCTTATGTTAGACTTATCAAAACGGCCTACAGACTGACATTGTTGCGCATTTGCTGTGCTTTTCGCACGGTGTCTGACGAGGCTGTAAATGTTATTGCGAGTAGGATGCCGATTGATATTGCAGCAAAAGAGGTATTGGCTCTGCGTATAGCTACACGAAATGATTGGGACCGACAAACACGCGAAGACTTCAACATGAACAGTCATATATAATGGCAAGCGAAATGGGAAGCTTCCACCAACGGAGGATAGACCTTTATGATGATCCGTGACATAAAAGCATGTACATCAAGAAAACACGGTGATGTCAACCATCATTTGACGCAGATGATATCAGGCCATGGATGTTTCCGTGAGTACTTATACAAGTATAAGCACGTAACGGATCCATACTGTCTCTACTGTGAGGGTAAGGCCGAGAACGCTGTGCACGTGCTAATCGAATGCGGAAGGTTTGCAAATTCACAAAGACTTATTGAGCAGCACATGGGAAAGTCAATCACTCCGCATAGCCTCAAGCAATTTATGCTGAGCTCAAAAGGCAACTGGGACATAACAAATGAGATCATCACAAGTATGATGAAACAACTGAGACAAGACGAACGAAGAGCAGCTATGCTCAACACTATACAGTGAAACAATGACAACACATAATGATCGAGAGAGTACTACACTCAACCTGTAACGAAGCTATTATTCGATCTTCATAATTGTTATAAGGCTATTATTCAATCTTTGTAATTTAGACTCACCCTGCTTTCCCACACGCATTAAATTTACATTAACAACAACTACTGTAGCTTTTTTCGTTTTTTTAAACTTAATTTCTTATTCGTAATCGTCTATCGCAATAATTTCTGTTTAAGTTTGTTATAAAACAGTTATGCAATTTCTCTAATTTCAAATCGCTCGATTTCCCAAAAGATAGGAACAATCAATCAATAAGTTACTTCTCGTTTGCTGTATTGTCATGAACTTCTGAAGTTGTTTTTGCCTTTTTTTCTTAAAAAAAATATAATTTCTTACAATCATTCCGTAATCAATTTTTTTTATAATTCTTTTCTAATTTTGATACAAGTTAGTTGTACAAATTCCTTAGTGGGAACAAAATTTAACGAAGGAAAGTGCCCAGGAAACAAACTTATCTTTTTGTTATGGTTTGTAAACGGCGTTAGTATGATATAAATTGATGCCACGAGATGGCTTCGCTCTCTTATTTTTCGATTCTTTGTCGAACAACATCCCAGCTGTTGTTCGTTTTGACGTTTTGATGAGTTGGCATAAAAAAAAGTTCTGTTAGAGAATGGAAATAAACTCAAATATTCCATATTAGTTGTATTTTTTTTAATGTGTTCGACGCATTAATTAAATGTTAGTTTATTTAAATTTTGTTATGTAAAGTTCATTAGCTACAAACAAAGTGAAATTATGGGTTTGTAAAATTTAATGTCCTTTTGCGTCATATTTAGTGAGTGAATTGAAATTTTAAAACCAAAAAAAATCATTAGATTCATGTTTGTCGCGATTGTGCCTGAGTTTAAAATTAAATCAAAAATAACGAAAATATATATAATAGTAATGTTACAAAAAAAAAAATTAATTAAATGTATATCAGATTGACTAATTTAATTGCATAAAACAACAAAATAACCAATGTAAATCTATTAGTTACTAAAATTAGCCAGAAAATTTATTATAATTAAAAAGTTCGACCTTGAATTAAATTCAAGTAGTAGGTATACGGATATGTACAGTTTATTACTTTCTTTTAATCTGTTAAAATTAACCTCTGTAAAACAAGAGTTGATTAATTTTATTTCTGTGTGGATGAAAGAATAATTGCACGGTTTTTTTCTTTATTGGAAAACAAACGGTAAGGTGATTGGCGATACTTGATAATTTTCACTAAATGGTACCGCCTTGGCGGCTGCAGCTGCTCTTTATATATTTACTCTTGACCAATTAATAAGGAAAATGAGCGGCTAACTGGACTGGATATGGAACGGGACTGGAAAATACTATGGGGTGAGTCACTTTAACTATATCCATACATGTGTATGTATGTATGTATGAATGTGTGCGTGTGTGTATGTACGGGTCTTTATATACTCGGGGTGCGTATGTGGGGGTGAATGAAAATTTAATCAAAGACTCTATTTTTATTCTGAGTATAAAAAGTGATTGTTCTATTAGTAAAAACTCAATAAAAAAAAACAAAAAATTTAATACTCAAAATGTCTGTGTTCAAACCAAGGTTTCTATACATCGTAACCGAATTTATTTTTACTTAATGTGACTATATAGTAAACTGTATAGCCATCCATTGAGTTAATATGTAGTCTATTTAAGAATATTTACAAATGCCTTATAGTTTTATTTAAATGATTACAATACCATTATGGAATATAAACACATCTCGAGATACCATAAATTATGGGACACCTAAGATGAATATAACCTTAATTGATGCCATTCATATCTGTAAGGGGAAATGTTTGTTTTCTTTTTATTTATTAATTGTAGTCTGTTCATCGGCCAATAATTTTGATGCCAGACATACAGTTCGTGAAACATGAGAGGGAGATATAACCGGTTTCAACCATGCTCTATTCACTAAATTACATATTGTTTTTTTTTTAAAGGAGGATACTTAGATATTAAAGTGAAATCATGGTAAAATTGGGTGATCAATAATAAAACAATTTTAAGAAAACAAAATGAATGTAGTCAACATAAAAATTTTTCTGTAAAAATAGCAATTTTAATAGGACACCCTTGCAATAATGAAACATCAAGTAAAAATTAATCAAGAAAGCGAAATATATAATGATATCGTTCAGGAAAGTTTTACTGTTAGCTTTAATAACCTCCCGTTAAAGTCGGTGATGATGATGAAATGGGTGATCAAGAATGATCTAGAGGAAGTTAGGTTTATAATGAAATGTGATGATGACCTATTCTTAAATTTACCAAACTCACTACATGTACTGCTTGGTGACCCGGTTCTGGTATACAACGCAACTGATGGATATTTTGACAAAAATTTGGTAGTGGCTTGGACTGCAGGGAATTGGTTACTAAGTGATGACAAACTTTGGATGGGACATTTATTTTGTCTTGCCAAAACCAATTGCAGATCTTTCCAGTAAATGATATTCCCCCAATTTATCTGTATAGCGGTGAAATATATCCAAATCATTTATCAGGAACAGGATATTTAATGACGACACCGCTCGTTCATTTAGAGGACATTTATATCATCGGAATATGTTGTAGTAAGATATAACCTCGACCACGACACCATCCATTGTTTATTTACATCCGTGTCTCGAACCCATGCTCTCTCCGAAGTATGATAACACCACTTCTATTATCTCCAGGTGATATACGAAAGGCGTACGATTTTGTCTTAGATTCTTCCATTATTGGCCCTCCATCCGTGCGGTACCTCGTAATTTCTTGATGCTTCAGTTAAATCCGTGTGTGCAGACATTAATACACGTTTATCTTCGGGAAACGGAAAACAACTAAAGCATTATATTGATCCCTTTAACATGGATTCAAATCATTGCGGTGTACGAAGGGTATGTAAAATAAACGATTGAATACTTACCTTATAGCAAACTTCACTCGAAATTTCTGAGTTACCATCATCTCAGCGTGTTGGGACTTATTTATTTTAGATATATGGGTGTATATGCGTGGGTGTATGAATGTATGAGGTGCATGAGCGTGGGAATGCGTTGCTAAATACGGGGTTGGACGTGGTGATCGTGGTTCATACGTATACGGTGGTCGCCAGAGTCCACTCATTTCACTTTCTATTTGATCCATTCACATCAAAGGACATGCGTGCTATTGTTCATTTGTGTTGGAGCAGCAGAATTTTCCTCTCGACCCCAAAGACTGCAGCTAGTTTGGGGCTACAAATGAATTTCGCTAGGTACGCAGCCTTCTATGCCACTTCGTTGAATATTCAATGAAGGAGCGCTTCATTGCAAACCCCTGCCCTGCGAAGGAATGCCTTAATTGGTGGTACCGCAGGGATACAACAGGACCACAAGAGCAAGCGAGATGTTTTTACCCTGTAAGGACCCACGGTCGCCTGGTTCGGGTTCCAGATGGATTTTTTGAAACGTTTCATCTTCCTACAAAAAACCAAAAAAAAACATATACTCATACATACATCCAGGTACATACACACACTCACACAACCTTATACCTATATGTAATTTAAAGGTTCTTACCCCATGCTAGTAGTAGATCCCACTCCCTCGTTTCCGTTGGATCAGCTGATCATCTCTCTCTCTCAGTCCAATTATATGATGAGAATCAAAATTCTGACTCCAGCGATTGTGGATGACAACTGGACAGAATGGACGTAACAATGATATGACGGTTGAATCAAATACTGGTGGATGAAAGTAGAACAACTGGTATTTAAAATTGATAATATTGTTATAGATGAACGGTGAGCGACTGTTACAAAACAATAACTATCGTTTCAAGCAATGATGAATGGGAGTACAACAGCTGTTACTGACAATACTGTTGTGCACAGTAAATAAAGGTGAACGGTAAGTGACTGTAGTAATACAAAAAGAAACTATTGTTTCATGCAATGGTGAATGGATGTATAACAGCTGAAGTATAAAATTGACAATATTGTTGCACACAGTAAATATAGGTGAACCATGAGCGACTGTAACTCAAAACCCAACATTTGTAAGTTATTCACTGTTTCACCTTGTGATTAAATAAAATTAGTTTTGTTTTCTTGTATTTTCAGTCGTGACCATGTTTGTTTGATTTTACGTAAAAAAAGTTCAAACTTGCGGACTCGTCATCATTCCGATTCACACAAAAAAATGTACTATATATTCCATTTCGACATAAATTTAATGTCGAGCAATACAAACAAAGAAATGATTTTGTTCTAATTAATTTTTTTCTTTTAATTTAGTTATTAAAAATTTAAACTACACACAATTTATATAAATATTACTAACTTACAATTGCTTTTAATTAAGCAAAAAAAAAAAATTGTTTCTAATAAATTTATTTAATTGAACTATAACTTTTACTACAATTATTAAATTAATTTAAGCTATATGACATTTTACACATAAAACAATATCATGAGAATCGCAACTCTCGGTTGGAATTTTTAGAGCAAGAAAAAATATCAGAAATAAACAACATATCGACATTAAGGTCGATTTCGACGACAAAAGAAACGATCAGTTTTTTTCATGTTTCCATCGATTACGTGTACCCATTAGGAAAGTTGTTTTGTTTAATTTTTTTATTTTTTGTTCGTTTGAAATCATTTCACCATTACATTGCACACCTATTGATCCCATATTTTGAGCTATAATTGACCTGTAAACGGAAAGTCAACACGATAATGTATTGTCCTAAAATACTTGTGTATCAAATTTGGGTTGATTAATGATTAGGTCAAATGGTTTCTGAGATATTTTGTCTTGACAGACACACAAACACATAGACGGGATTGCAATCGCATGAACTATCTCTATAGCTTTCGTTAGCTAATAAATTGCAACATAGTGACGAAAAGTGAGTTGTAAAGTTATAGTTTTACTCATAATCCATTTCCATGGAATGGTTTTATTCATTCTCGAGGTATAAATCGAAAACTGGAATTATTTTTTCTTTTTCAGATATGTTTATGTTGTTGTAGTAGTAACTGGGGTAAGGTGGTAATCTTTGGGCTTGATATTTAAATTCAAGATATCTGGTCACACATAGGGTACTGTCACACGTAGGGTATGCGTCACACATAGGGTACTTGTCCATAATTTCAGGGTCATTTCTATTCATATATATCTTAAAGTTGCGCAACAAATCAGATCCTAATTGAGTTAGAACGGATCTGGTGCTGCAAGGATATTAAATTTCTCCAGAACTTACCTGTAGTAGCTTTCTATAGAGAACACTATCTTTGGATTAATTTTTTACTGTTTCTTTAATAGCTTTGGTGTAAAGCGTATTTACACCAGTTTTGTAGGTAAGCCAATTTTTCCATTGTCTTTGTCATGCATAATACCAGATAGAAAATTGTTACCGCTCTCCAACCAATCACGGCGAATAATATTTTATCTGAACGACAATTATTTTACATGAACCATACCCCTTAGAAAAGGCATAAAGAAAGTGATAGATTTCTGCGCGATTCCAAAACTAAAATTTATTGTTGTATCAAATTTGAGCAATAACCCGAAGCAAATAAAATTTTTTTTGCTATTCCAACTTTCCATGATTTTCTGTCCTATTTTTAAAATTTTTAAATAAAAATATTCAATGAATATATATTGAATTTATTGTGCAACATTTGTTTTTGTTTAATTAAATCAAATTATAAATCATAAAAGTTCAATTAGGATTGTTGACATTGATTACGTATATTTTTATTTGTTTTCATTTTGTGGTTATGGAAAAATAAAACAAAATAAATTCAATTAAATTCAATCAAAATTAAAAAATTATATAAATATAACTAATTTATTTATTAATTGTAAATAAAGGTAAAATAAATAAAGTTATTTAATTTAGGTCGAAATAATTTTTATTTAAAAATTTGGTCTTTGGTTGTCTGGTGGTGCACCATGAATAATTAAACACTTTTAAAATGAAGCTCTGTCCGGCAACTACTAGTCGAATATCGTAATCAAATATGAGTAAACAAATTTGTACCAAAAGAAAATTTGCTTGTTTAGACTATATTTTAAATTTTAATTTATTATTATTTCCAACGTACGCTTACATATAAACCAAAAAAAAAACGTTTATTTATTCAAAATCCAAAAACCGAAATTAGATTAAATCGTATAAATAAAATTTTATTTATACACATTTTTTAGATTATCTTACGCTTTTTTTTTGTTTTTCTCAAGAAATTGGATCCAGAATAAGGAACAACAACAACAACAAATACTTTCTAAATAATGTTTTTTTTATGAACGTAATTCAATGTTGATATTATTATTTTATACTGTTACTCTTCACATATCCATCATCATATAAAAGTAGATGCGACCCTATAAGTATAAAGTGTCATTCCTCAAAACGAATTTCAATCTCATTTAGAAAGGAAAATTCACATTTTTCATTTTATCATCATATTACGGTTATAAGAGATTCTTATCGTCTAACAAGTTCATCATCTTTTTCTGTTTTTGGTGCCGTGTATATGTGTTTTCTTAACGCTCCCTGATGTGTTTAACAACGGCTTTTTTTTTGTTTTTATGTATGATTTGTTATTCTAAACCTGTTTCAAAGATAAGAAAAAAGATAATAATTTTGTTATCAAAGAGATATACAACACGCGGGAATATATTGTAACATTTTGCTGTTGAGTGTTTTTGCCTCAGTTATGCAATAGTGACAATGTGTACTTTTAAAGTGAAATATTTACTGAACGAAAGGTACTTTTTCAAAACTGTTGAATATCTGAATACAACCCAGGTTATACATATATCCATCAAATTTGAAGAATATTCTGGTATATATTAACTCAGTTCAGTAAATTGACTATATTTTGTATATGTAGTGGCGTTGGACGTTTCGTTTGAGTGACTAATGCTACGGAAGTTTGACATAATATTAGCTAAAATTTTGTTCACGTTTTTTGTTATTCTTTAAAATTTAAAACAAACAAGTTTGAAGATTTTTATCAGTTCATCATCAATAATAACACCAAGATGTTTTGTTTGAGACACTCTTTCAATATATTGCCCATCTATCTATCATAAACTTCGAATTTTTTACTTTACTAGACTTGATTAGATATTGAATTTGTTAAGGATTTTTGTGAGCAACTAAACTCAAGTAACTAACGAAATATTTTGAATTTTTCTCAGAGAATCTCTTTTCTCTCCTATGGCAGACATGGTATCCACTACGTTACCGAGGCGATGATATTTCCCACTATAGATTAGAAATTTTTGTTGTTATTCAATTTTCAATTCTAGACTATTTCTTAATCTGAATTTTACTCAACGAATACATATTTTGCTGATTTTCATACTCTAATTATATTAGCATTAATGTATAACTGTGTGATCAACGAGTTTGGAATTTGATTCTGAGAAAAATCCAAAATAAACTTTCGAGTTGAAAAATTTTAATTATTTCCTTAGTTACTTGAGCTTAATTGCTTAAAAGAATCCTGAATAAAATCAGTATCCTTTCAAAATTCATCTCTGGTGAATGAAAAATTCTATTTCAGTTTAATGTGCATAAAACATTGTCTTTCATATATACAGAAATATATTTTCAATTAAAATTCAAATAAATTTGTTAATATTGAGCCAATATGATAAAGGTTGTAAATCCCAGAGAACAACGTTTACTTTTTTAACATCTAGCTAGATTAAGCTATACTATGATTTGAGACAAGTCCGGGAAAAACAATATATGGAGTTAAATACAAAAACAGCAATTTTACTTTGCAAAGGAACAATTTAATAATTAATTTACTTTTATTGTTAAAAGTTACTAAAAAATTACTGAAAATGACTGGAAATATTATTATTTGAAAATCACGTCTTTGTCGTCGCTAAACTCATCAGAGTTGTCATCTTCAACTGTTTCGTCCACCTTGGTATCTGGATTAAGGGACAAATCTTCTGACTTTATTTGGTGTTTATCCACCTGAAGTCTTTTGTTTAAAAAATTTGTGTGATTTTTGATTTTCGTGTGAAACTCAGAACATTTTTCTTGCCAATTGAACTTGATCATAACTCGAGCGTGAACGTTTTCAATTTTAAGGGCTCCTTTTTCTGACGTCTAAAAGTCATTTTTATGAAATTTGAATTCGATTATTGTTGCCAGTTCTTCGTACGGTAGCGAAAGATCTGCGAAATTTTGAAAAAATGTATGTGATTTGTTTGAGTAGACGATGCCGAAATGGTGGCGATGCTTTCTTTCTTCTTTCTTTAAAGCGCCTCAAACGTTTTAAACGTTATCTGTGATTTTGTTATCTGAATTTATCTGTTATCTTGCAAAAATGTTCGATACAGCATGTGTTGCTTCTATAATTTCTGAACTAAATGATTGTAGGCCGCATGTTTAAGTCGATATATTTGATAAAATTGTATATGAACTAACTTCTGGATAGTGGAGCCGTTATCAGCATTCAAGGAAGAAACTCCTTAGAATTATTAAACGACGCCGGTATTTCATATAGTAAATTTTTATCTCTCATCAGCACAGCGGATCATACACGTAACCAAATTTCAACCAAATCTCTTTTAATGGTTTCACAAAATCTTTTCGTTTCTATGGTGTCCCAATTCTAAATGAAGAGGTGTACGTGGGCATCGATTTGTGGAGAGATTTTGGTATCACTTATTCATTTATTGGTGATCTAATTGCAAGTGATCGAACCCAAGATCAAACCCTTCATGGTCTGGGTGATCCGATTGCCGAAGAGATTTATCATGTGGTACAAATAGTGACCATCAGATCTAGCATGTAACAACATTTGTTAGCTACAATCAAGAAGTTCCAACAACTGTAATGAAGCGCTGCTTCGTTGACTAACAACGAATTGGGTGGCATAGCAGGCCGCGTACCTAGCGAGATTATTTTTAGCCCCAGACTAGCCGCAGCCTATGGGGTCGAGAGAAGAATACCTGCTGCTCCAGCACAAATAACTATATTTTTATGCGTAACATGATAAGAACAGATAAAGAGAAAAAGAAAAGGTAAGTGAACAGAAAAAAAGGTAAGTGAACTATACAGACTCTGGCGATCCCCGTACGTGACAGAACCGCGATCACCACGTCCAACTCCATAGTTTCACACATTCATATCATTAAGCTTGCTGATAGTGATTGTAAATGTCCGGAAGTTTATATTGTTGAAACCTTTCAGGAAATAGAGCAGAAATTTTCATGAAACACCTAAAGAAAGTTTTGTATTCGCGCTTTGTTTTGGAGCGCTAAGACCTTGAGATAAGTCAAATATAAACAACCACAAATTGCTTTAAAATATGTATCCTTATATTAAAGTTGATTCCTTCTTATAATTATAATGAATAAATAATAAATGACATTAGAAAATTGTCCTTTTTGACGTATTTGAAGCACGAAATATATTTTGTACAGCGATCCACGATTACAAATTGAGTAAAAGAAATTACATTGGGAAATAGCACACAACTGTTTCATGACAACTTTCAAACGGAAACCATTGTAGATGCCGATCACGGATTGAGTACAAGACACTATGGTTAAAGGAAAAACAAAAATAATTATGAAAGTCTCCACTGATGCAAATTCAATGCGTATGAGAAAGTAGTGCATCTCTAAATCAGGGGAATTACACAACTGCTTTGTTGATCCCCAGACTACTTCGCTCAACGGCATCATTTACGAATGCAAACTCGACTACAGACTTATTGGCCACAATAACGAGTATTGATACGACAACATCCCTTAAGTGGTGCTGTGAATAAATGTTCGGCCAAGCTGGTTTCACAGTTTTTACATTATAGAATGCAAGGTTGGGAAGTACCAGTACAAATGTACGATTTTAGAGGGTAAGAACATGGGGACTTACCTTACTAAAGACATTCAATTATGACATTAAATTAGCCCTCCAATTAATTTTAGATCCATGTTAACTGATTTTGTATTCGTCCCTTAATTAAAGGTCTCTGTTAATTTATTTTGTAATAGTTTTCTCGTTTTAGGTCTTTTTATTAATATTTTTTATTTTTGTTTTAATTAATTTTTTTTGGTAGTTAAATTTTTGCTATTTCTTTTTTTTTGTAATATTTATTATTTGCTTTTATTATTTTTTGCCTTATTTTTGTTTTTATTATTATTACCTTTGATTTATTATTCTAACCCTGGTTGGTCTAATAAATCATCCAATATACCTAACATACTTACGTTTTCTGGTTACACGAGTGTCCCTAAAGACTTTTTTTCAGTCTGTCCCCCTGTCCTCATTCATTTCCGATTTCTTTACAAACATTTTTTTTTTCTGAATTGGGAGGGCAAACTGATGTGCGTAGAAGGAGATTATGACTCAAATCTGCCATTAATTCCACACGCAATTTCTGGACAGGTCTCCTGGGACCCCAGGTATGGGACTTCGGTTGATGGTCATGGTAGTCAACATTTACGTTCTTCATTGCAATAGAATCTCCCTTATTTATGTGTCTCCTCCACTTGTACCTATCATTTAACTCATATCTCCATTATACATATTTACCAACTTTATGCTGCGACTCTGGGTGATGATGTCGTGCTAAGACCCGCTGTGCCTCAACTGAAGGATTTCTTCAAAACATGACAGGTTAAACGATAGTATTAAAATTATCGCTGGTCCATAAGCCTTTCGCTTCTACTGTCAAGGATATGGGTGCAGGTGATATTTGGTATCGTCAATGATTTTTTTTATTCAACATCTTAATTTTTCATCTTTATGGTTCATTATACCACTATTTGCTGCAAATATGGCTATCTCGTGAAGAGCATTCATATGTTCAATTTATCATGGTATTTACAAAGTTGGTCTGCCTAATTAACTATCAAATAGCGTTATGTTTTTGGTCAACGCTATCTTCATTTAATTAAGTTCTATTACGCCCAACAAATTTTGTTAGCTGTACATTTTCTTTTGCATCTTAATTGTTATTATAATTCTTTATTTTTGTCTCTGAATATTTGGTGGCTATTATATTGCATACATTGTTAAATTGTTTTCATTTCTTTCTTTTCCTCGTGAAATAGATGCTATTTTTTGCTCAGAACCTGCAATCAATAGATTGTTTTATTTGATTTGAAATGATAGGTATTCACAATGTAAATTGGGTTCGTAATTAGGATTACCTTGATCTATGAGTACAATTAATTTATTTTTGCTTTAACGAGATAAATATACAACAATGAAAGAGCTGAACAGAAATTTCTTTTTGTTACCAAGTCGTCGATGTGACGATTTTTATGATGGTAGTTAATTAAGTTTTGAACCCTTAAACAGTAAAATTTAAAATTTAAATTAAAATAAAAATAAAACGTATTTTCAAAAGTTTTTCATTTCTGTAATTGTTACAAAAAAAACATTGATTAATATTTAACATTGTTTATATTGTTTTAATGTTAAACAATAATATTAAAAATTATATTTATATCTATAAATAAATAAAAAGGAATCACTGAAGGTTAAATATTATTTTGAGATTAATATTTATATTTGAAAATGAAATTAAACGATTGGAAATTTGGAACAGCATCCCACCTCTTTTAAAATAAGTTAAATTTATCTGAATTCTGGCGGATCAGAGAAAAATTTAACTAATATTTGTTTGTGTTTTTTATATATTACAAAGTCTTTAATCAAAAAACTTCTTTTTAATATTAACTTGAATAGCTGTTTCTAAAGTAATTCAGAATCAGTAAAGTTATAATATTTGATTAGTTTTAAAAATATTTATGATTAAAATATGACTGTGATTGATGTGTTTTGTATTATTTTTAGCTTGTTCAATTTAGAAAATATGTGTAATAATTATTAATCTGTTTTTTATTATAAATTTGGAATTGTTTTGTTTTTGCTTTTTATTTCACCTTTTAATCGCTTTTTGTCTTATACTTTATATTTTTTAAATATTTATTTAATAATATTTTCTGATAATTTAATATTAAACTATATTTAATTACGAAAAAGTAAGCAAAATGTAGTAAAACATTTACTTTGTTTTTTGTTTATGTGATTTTTTTTAGCGAAAAATTCTTCAAATTAAAATTTTAAATTAGAATCGGCTTAGTTATTGTTTTAATTATATAAGTCTTAATATTATTTTTAAAATAAATTTAATATCATTTTCATTGCTGTTTGGATATTATATTGATCTTATCTCCTATCTCGTTTTCTATTCTAAATCTACAAATTATTTACTGTCTCTAATTCGAACTTGGATTAGTTTGAGTATAACATAAGTTTATATTTCGTTCATGTGTATTTTGAAAATGATTAATTCATTTAGCAATGAAAGCAAAAGTAACGAAATACGCATTCAACTGGCAGGTGCTATCGACTTACTTGTCGATTTGGTTACAAGGTCTGTATAATGATTTTCAAATGAGTTTGACTTTAATGCTCCCCAAAATATTTTTATTTTTGTGTCATCAGAACATACTTTATACTTATAAATGTAACATACAGGTTTGTAGGACTGTAGAGGTACCTAACTGTTACTGTATAATAAACATGAAAAACCCCAGCATCTGTTACAAGAAAAGTTATGTTATGTAGAATTTTACAGTATGAGTTGCCATAATTTTTTCAACATGTTGTTTGTTATTTTTCATTTAACACGTTTTTGTTTATCACATTTTTTATTTGATTTTTTAAACGGTTTTATTTTACACGGCTTTCGTTGAAACTAATTTACCGTGTAAAAAAGAGTTAAACTTATTGAAGTATGATTTATAACTGGAAAGATTTTCACAAAACTTTGTACATGATTTATTTTTAAAGCTCAAGTCTACACTTCTTTTCTTTGCTTTTTCATAAAAAATTTGACCCAAATGAAGCAAAATAATTTTTTTCAAAATAATCACAACAAAAATAAAATACTTTTTAAAAAAAAATTCCCAAATGTCTTATTTGAAAAATATATAAAAATAAAAAAAAACATACAACATAAAAAAAATAAAAACTGGAAAAGATTCGATTCGATTTTATACTTTTTTAACGCATCAAATATATTTATCGTGCTCCAACTCCCAAGAGTGCATTACTTTTTCCAACAATAGAAAAAATGTTATATGTTTTTGCTTGTGCATTTCTTTTTATTTGTGTTATTATTTATTGGGCTATTTTCTATTATTTTTGTTGAGAATGTTCTTTTCTGTTTTTCCTTTTTTTTATATGTTTACACTTATAACAATTAAAATTTTAATGTTTATTGAGTGATTTATGATTTGTCATCGGTTTGCATATTTCTTAAGTTCAAATAAGTTTATTATATGAAGGGATCAGTTTTTGTTTATTTGTCATTTTTTAATGTTTGATCTACGGGTGTAATAACCACACGTACTCCAGTCCTTGTTATTGACTTATGAGTTTATGTGAGTTATCAAATACCAGCGGCAATAGCAGTGTGATGTCACTAGTCAATGCAATTTCTTACGGGTACTGGCCGATGAGCTCCATTAAGACAACGGTAGCACCCTGAATCTAAGTTATGGAATATTTCTTAACGATGTAACGCGATTTTTAACTCATAAAATGAATCTACATATAAATCTATCCAAGATTTAATTAATGAGGAAGACATTGCGTCATGTGATCAAGGAATATTCCACTTACTGGATTTTTGAAAACCCGATTTCAGTTTTGTTTCTTACCTCTTAATTTATTTTCATTTCCTCCATCCTATCAGAAAATATTGGCCTATTGCATTTTTTATTATATGTTAGGCTTTATTGTTTCGTTAGCCAAAAGTTAAAAAGAAAAACAAATTGCGTTCATAAACACCTTAGAGAGCATGTTTTGTTAGATGTTATTTTTCGCATGTTTTTGCTTTCATTAAATTTTATGAATATAAACATGTTTGATTTGAGACAGTTTGTGGAATTTTTTTTAAGTAAACCAATCGTTGGGGAATTCATTTAACATGTTACTAATTTGATTCCATTAATATTTTTACTTCACCACCCTTCGTGAAAAAAAAAATCTTACATACCCTAAATTTTGTTTTTTCTTTTGTTTTGGACCATCCTCTTGCTACATAGCCAATGAAAATTTTGGTGTACATCTGTATGTGGGTGGGAGGGTGTGTGAGTGTGTGTGTGTGGGTGACCTTTCTGCATAGGATCTTGTTGAAACTTTGGCAAATGATACAGGTTCACTTGAAAATGGAAGATCTGGATTCATTTCAATTTTGGACAAAAAGGCGGGGGTCTCCCGAACACCTCTAAGTTCAAATCTTGAATAACTTCTGATCCCGGACCATGATATTATTGAAACTTAGTATATAAGGTTTTAGTACAGTTTCCAATATTTTTGCATACCAATTTCCGGTCTGTCACTTCCAGTTAAAAAGTTTTTTTTCCAGGTGTTTATCCCTGCTGTAGCCTACAATTACCCATCGATTTTCATAAAACGTTGGTAAAAGCTTTCAAATAACATGATTAAGATTTTTTCAGCTTTTGGAGTACATTGGATAAAGGGTTGGGGGGTCCACCATACAACAGATTTTACCCAATGTTTTTATGTTTGTTGGGAGCATAAAACATTCGTTCGTGAATGAATTTTGATGACACTTTGGAAAAAGATGCAAATATGTATGACAAGGAATTGAGGAATTGATTAGTTTTTGAGCGATAGTGACCAAAGTGGTTTGGAGTCCCCGGAGCACCTGTTTTTTTTAAAGCTCAATAATATCTGTACTATTAATTGAATTGGATGAAACTTGGTACATGAGTATTTAGTACGGTTCACAATAGCTCTGCATCCCAACTTCCGGTTTTTTACTTCCGGTAAAAAAAATTGTTTGTACTTTTTTGAAGTTTTTTCAGTGTCTTTATGCACACTACAGCCTACAACAATGAAGTGATTATGATATAACTTATGAAAAAGTGTTCCAATTAGTGTGAGAAGATAATTACCATCTTTTGGGACACATTGATGAAAGTGGCGGGGTGTCTACCATACAACTGCTGACTTTTCACACTTTGTTTTTAAAGTTTGTTGGGAGCATACAGACTTCATTCATTAATCAATTTGAATGACACTTTGAAAAAAGATGGAAACTTTAATGACAAAGAATTGATTAGCTTTTGGACAAAATGTGGATAAGTGGTGGGGGTCCTCCCGAGCACCTTTTTATTGTTTCAATGTTTGTTGGAAGCACACAACATTCGTTCCTTAAGTAATTTTGATGACACTTCGCAAAAAGATGCAACTATGTATGGCAAGAACTGATTAATGTTTAGCTATAGTGAACAAAGTGGTAGGGGGTCCTCCGAGCACCTGTTATTTTGGAAGCTCATTAACTTCTGTACCTGACAATCGAAATGGATGAATCTTGGTACATACACATTTAGTACGGTTTACAACAGTTCTGCATCCCAACTTCCGGTTTGTCACTTCCGGTTAAATTTTTTTTTTTTACTTTTTCTCTTACAACAGAATTTATGTTTGATGGGATACTACTGCTTTGTTTAATCTGTAATCTGTAACATTGGTTAGCTTTTAATTAAAGTATTTGATGGATATTAGCTCATTATATATCCAGAACACTATGTTTTCAGAGCTGTGGTGAAGTCAGCCTATGCATCTGCGTCGCAATACTTTTTTATCAATTTATAATTAAATTTGTAATTTAATTAGATGGAATTAAAAAAATTAGGACATTTTTTTTTCGTGACATGCGATTGTGAAGGATTATTTGATATAATTAAATCTTTTAAACAAAACTATTTTACTTCGGTCTGAAAGACCTAAGTATTACATTCACGAGCTCAAATTGAAATTCTCACCCCCACTTTTTTGGCATTTCTTGACGTTTTAGGACCTACTGATTCTAAAAAAGGAAGAAAAAAAATGTATGTCCCTCTGTAGGCCAGTGGGCCGTCCATCATTACCTACGCTACAGGGACACCCGCTGGACGGATTTCTAAAATTTTTTTTCTAAAAATAGGTATACACAAGGGACAGGTCTGAAAGGACGCTGTGTTCGATAACTGTACCAGAATTGTGTCAAAAAAATCATTATGTGTGTCAAAAATAGCAAATTTTCATATTTTTGGCTTAAAAAACGTTCATTTTAAGTGATTACGAGTAGGAACATTGAATTTGGAGAAATCTTGATGGTCGGGATTGGTATGTGAGATCAAAAACTAGATTATTGCATTATAAGTTTGTCAAAAAAATGTTGTCAAGTGTGTCAAAAGAAAGATTTTTATTTATTTTTTTACCTAATTTTTTGGAAAAAAATAAAATTGTTTGTTTGAAATGAAATTTTATTATTATTATTGAGAATTATTGCATTATAAGTTGGTCAAAAAATGTTGTCAAGTGTGTCAAAAGAAAGGTTTTTATTTATTTTTTACCCAATTTTTTAAAAAACAATAAAATTATTAGCTTGGATGACATGAAATTTTATTATTATTATAGAGAATTATGGCATTATACGTTTTTCAAAAAATAATGTCAAGTGTGTCAAAAAATGATTTCATTTATTTTTTTAGCCAATTTTTTGGAAAAAAAAATGTAACTGTTTTTATGACGTAAATGTAATTTAAAATGAAATTGGACATGGAAATTTTTGAATTTGTTACAGTTTTTGAAATATTTTTGGAATTTTGAAAAAGTTTGTATTTCTCATTCTGTAATAATTTTTACAATATTTTTAAAATTTCGGAAAAAGTTTTAATTTTTAATTTTGTAAGAATTTTTGGAATATTTTTAGAATTTTGAAAAAGTTTTAATTTTTGATTTTGTTATAATTTTTGGAATTTTGAAAAAATTTTCAATTTGTGATTTTGTAATCATTTTTGCAATATTTTTAGAATTTTGGAAAAAGTTTGAATTTTTAAGAATTTTTGAAATATTATTGAAATTTAGAAAAAATTTAAATATTTGATTCTATTCTAGTTTTTGGAATATTTTTGGAATTTTTAAAAAGTTTGATTTTATTTAATTTAACAATATTTTTGGAATTTTGATTATAATTTTCCGGCAACGTATTGATATTTCGTGTTAGTTTTGTAACAAGTTTTTAAACAGAGATAAAAAATACTTGTACTTTAACAAAGAGTTATGTATGATATACATCGCTGCCCAAAACTAAAAACCATGTCCTCATAAAAGTTTTTTGCCGAAAACTATATCAAAATCCTTAACCCAGACGATGTCTTGATATCTCAATATCTCAGAGCTGTAAGATTTCAGCCCCTCCATATTTTGTTGATATAAATTGTTTTAGTAAATAACAAAAAATTTGTTTTAAATTGAAATAACGTGATTTTACTTTGGAAAGTTAAAAATTTCATGCATAATTTTTTTTTGACACTAGAAAAAGCAGGGAAACATATACATTTTTGATTAGTTTTTGGTTTTTATAATATAATCCAATAAGCTAAAAATTAAATATAGTATAAAATTAGACTAAATAGAACTTTGTTGTTCATTGTAAACATTGTAAAATTAGAATATAATAAATTAAAAATGACAAACTCAAAAGTTTTTCTTTTAAAAAAATAGTGAAATCCAAATAACCAAAACAAAAGAGAAAAGTAATATACGTCGTCGTTGTCATCGCTTAAAGATTTTATCTTTGGTTGCATTATTAATATTGAAGTATTTTTTTGGTTCTTGTAACACAACAGCCACAAAAAACCATCAACATTTTATAACTCATTCAACAATCACCTAGTTTTGGTGCAACAGTAATTGATTCATATGTGATATTCAACCATCACTTTGTTTTGGTTCAACAATTTATGAACTATTCAACAATCACCTGTTTATTCTGGTGCAACAATTTTCTTGGCAACACATTTTCAACAATAGCCTCTTTTTTTTGGTGCAACAATTCATCTATTTATATAAATTCATTCAACAATCA
The DNA here is from genome assembly GCA_963693315.1 of Diogma glabrata. NCBI lineage: Eukaryota > Metazoa > Arthropoda > Insecta > Diptera > Cylindrotomidae > Diogma > Diogma glabrata. Next base: position 454,861,487 of record OY856186.1, on the reverse strand, counting down.
CCTGATTTTGGTGTAATGATTTATCGATTTGTTTATATAATTTAATCAGCAATCACCGGGTTTTGGTACAACAAATTCATTTATTTGTATAATTCATTCAACCATACGTTTATTTTTGGTGCAATAATTTACGTATTTACCTGTTTTTTACTATTTAGTGGGGAATTAGCTTTAGTTTCAGTTTATCGACTTATGAAGTTTCTCTGTAGTGCAGCATAATTATATCAATAGAGTATTTGAACCAAAACCTACCCACAACTTCCCTTATGCCTAACGGACAAAATGATCCTGCGGCTCAAATGATATCCGTATTTGTATTGAAAATGTTTTTTTTTCTACGGGTGTATTGTCACATGTATCAATTAGTTTTGGTTTTCTATCTCATGGTAAATCTTTGTATTGCAAAACGATCAAAAAGTTAAATAGTAGAAGCAAACTGTTTATAGCATCAAATTTGAAATTACGTATATTTTTACAACATTTATTTTAATAAAAGAAAATAAACTTTAATTTAAGGAATAACTTAACATATTTATTCAACGTAAATACAAAATTTCATAAAAACCTGTAAACTTGTATAATCAATCCTTTTAGAAACACTTTCAACAATTTTACATGTTGCTTGCTTTTATATTTGTTGTTGTTGTTATATTTTCAATACAATTCGTATTTGTTTGTTCGAATATAATATCTCCATCAATTTTCCATCCCATTTTTATCATCATTTTTCTATTATTTAGGATAAGTTGCTGTTTAGGAGAATATACATACACAACAGCAAACAACAACAACAGAGGCAAAACAATTCACTCCAAATACAAGAAATTGTTATTCCTTGTTACTGTTGATTTTATGATATGAAATTGAAACGAATAGGGTACGTACTACATACACAACAAAAAAACGAACACAACAGCAACAACAAGTAGAAAATATTTATAATATTTTGTAGTGAAAAATCATACAGGCAGATACAGGAAAATGGAAAAACTGAGTTGAATAAAATAAAAATATTTTTTATTTTTTTTTGTTTCTTTTAATAATATTTTTCTCTTGAGTATTAAACCTATTTGTTTTATATAAATATTTAATGCGAGAAAATACCAACAACAAAAATTAATGTGAATGGAAATGGTGTTTAGATAGATGGAAATGATTTCAAGAAAATGGATTGATATAGAGTCAGGTAGATAAGTGTTTCATTATGACAGGTTATATGATGATAATAGCTGTTATCTGCGTTTAATTTTTTTTGCTGCAAAAGATAAGTCAGTTAGGGTTAAGGAAGGAGAGATAATGCCTTGAGTAGAATTTAATACTCAGGAGAATATTATGAATACAATAAAAATTTTTCAAAGAGTTTGAAAGAAAAATTTTTTAGTTCAAATTCCAAATGAGTTTTAAAAGGAAGAAAAATATACATTGTTGCATCCGATTTGTGAAACTGGAATTAAATGTTGGTTGTGAAACCTTCACACTAGAAATTTACTGATGGTCGGTATTTAGTAGCGCTAAAACTTTGAAAAAATCATTATTCGACAATTTGTTACGATTAATGGACTAATTAATTAAAGTAATTTCAAACCCCTAAAAGAACTACATTTTTCTTGTTTTTTACTTCAAAAGTAAATTTTCTATGGAACTTTTTATCCTATTCTGGGTAAAACAGTAATGCTTCTACTCTTACGAAATAAGAACTAATTCTTCTTCCTGAAAAAAGTGTGCACTTGTTAAGCATGTATATATGAAGGTCAGGATCAATGGTCTGTCAAAAAGAAAGCAAGCAAAGTGCAATCCCGTTTTTTTGTCGTTATTGTTCTATGTATGAGCGTTGCCAAGCTAACCAGCTTCGAATATTACGATCTCTCGCAACAGCGGCATAATTACCATGGCAGCCGATGATTTTAAGGTCGTTCACTACGTTCATTCCTCATTGAAGTCGTGGTTTACATCGCTGTCGTCCACTCCTTGGGATACTAACGTACATTTTTTAATAATTCCAGACTGTGAATTGGTTCGTAGAATATGCCCAAACCAAGAAATACTATTAGAACACGTATAAAGGATAATTTATAATTTTTTTTCGACATTAATTTCGACTGCACTGTAGGCAACTGTTATTTATGTTTCTCTTATTAATACACTTAAATTTATTTAAATATGTTTTATCGACATATGTTTACTCAATTTATATATATTTAAAATCTAGAATTTAGTTGAAGGTATTTTATTTTAACTTCTTATTACTATTACTTAGTAAATAATTTATTTGTTTAAATTCTTATTATTTTTTATTACGATACCATGTACATATTCTTTATTAATTATTCAACCGTAGGGAATTCTAAAACTTAAGTGATTTTATCAGTTTTATTTCATCAAAGTTAAAAATTAAAACAAAAATATTTTTTTTATTTGTTTATAAGGACAAACCTAAATTTTACAGCTGTGGGGCTGTTGCATGACCCTGATGAGTCTCAAGGCGGACTTACCTCAGTACTACAGAAATTTGTGGTAAAAATGTTGAGATAATGCTAAATTTTTCCTCTGTATCAATCAAAGTGTATAGAACGTCTTTAATATGATTTTCGATTACACAGCTAATGGCCACATTTCCTGTTTTCCTACTGAAGAAAACTTTTACGAATTTTTAAATGAGTTTAGCCGAAAAACGCGTTGTTGTATATCATGATGGTTATAGATGAATTTCCACCATAATTTGGTTTTTATAATTAAAATAACTAAAACCGACCTCGAAGAACACATTGTCATCAAGAAAAAGGTAAGGTTTTGGCTAAAAAGAATCAGCAAACGGTAAAACAATCACATTCGAAATAAAAATCTCAACTTTAGAGATAGCCCGTACGACTATACAATACTCAGAAGTTTTGAAGGCGCTTTTCTGTTTCCATTCTAAAATAATTGACTAAAAGCAAGTCTTTAAGGATCTTAACATAGTTTGCCATACAACATGGTTTAAAAACTCAATTTCAACATCTAGGGATAGTTGTTTCTAGCAGATCGAAACTCTGTACCGTGGCTGTGAAAACAGTGGAACTCTGTTATGTAGTAGACTGGCAAATAATGACGTGTTATATAAAATCCCTGGTTTGGACATTCATCGCTCCCTCATACATATCAAAAGTGCATTCGCATAGGTTTCCATAGTCATTTTTTCTGCCCTGTACGCATGGCCTTGGACTCAATCCATGGTCGTCATTTTCTATAGTTTCCGCTTCCAAAAACTTATTAAACTCGCTGAGTAATGTTGGTCAAATGTAAATTTTTTCCAAATTGTATTCATAAGTCCACTATTCAATCGGTCGTCTACTAGTTAATAATATCCCCCACTGTAGTTTCCTAGGTTTGATTTATAGTTCATGATCGCTGTAAAACTATTATAAAATCGGTTGTTTATTCTCGTTATCCATACTCGTGCTATTTGCATATGTATTTCGTTCACGTGTTTTGTCAATAATGTTCTTCTCTGCAATATTTTCCAATTCTATTACCCGCGGGTCGTACGTACTTATTACTGGGTGAACTAATTGGCGAAATGTGCCGTGTTCGCGTTTACGTGAATGTTCGGTTTTTTTTTTTAAGCGAATTAAAGGAAATTGAAAGTCGTCCATTCCGGGCAGAAATATTTCTGATAGAACAAGTTCCGTTTTACTTATGAATCACAATAACTATTATTCGTGGTAATTAAACCCCTCTAAGGAAGGTTTTTCTCATTGAAATTAATTCCTGTTATGTGTTGTAGTTGTCCTTGAATGAACAAGAAGAATGGTACAAAGTGTTTGCGTTTGAATTTTACAGTCATTCATACCAAAGAAATGTGCATTTGTTTTAAACGATGGATATGGCTAGTAAAAATGGTATTACAAATTCATATTAACATTTAGTGTCACGGTAGTGTCTGTTAAATTATATTAAAATTAGATATTTGTTGTTCAAACTTATATTAACTTTTAGTGTCACGATAATATCTTTGATTATATTTAAATTAGATATTTGTAGTTCTAGTTTATATTTACTTTTGGTGTCACGAGAGTTGTTTTAGATGATATTAAAAATAGTTGTTTGTATTGAAGATTTAAAATAATTTTGAGTATCACTTAGTCCCTTAACTGATGTTATTAGTAGTTATCGGTAACATGAATCTAAAGTAACTCTTAATACCAAGACTAGATTAGCTTAATATTGGTAATACTTGTCGAACTGTATTATGTGGAAATTGAATTAAATTAAATCAAAACCAAAAAAAAAATTAACGTTGTGTTATGAATTCACTGTTGGATTGACTTAGTGATAGTCAACATTACCGATAATAACACCAAAAAAAACAAAAATCAGCTTCTGTTTTTATCTCACCCAACTGGAAAAAAACTGCAAGAGCCTTAGTTATATGTGGCGCAACAATTTTCTTACATCTCATTGAATGTTAAACTGCAACCGCCTTAGTTATCTGTGGCGCAACGATTGTTATATAGTATTATACGAATCACCATACTCTCCTTAGTTCTCTGTGGCGCAACATTTGTTATGTGGATCGATTGATATAAAACCGCAAAGGCTTAGTTATATGTGGCGCAACAATTTTCTTATACCGCATTGAATGTTAAACTGTAAACGCTTTAGTTATATGTGGCGCAACAATTGCTATATAGTATTATACGAATCACCATACTCGCCTTAATTCTCCATAGCGCAACACTTGTTATGTGGATCGATTGATATAAAACAGCAAAGCCTTAGCTATATGTGGCGCAACATTTTTCTTTAAATCTATCACTGGACATAAAATCAGCAATCGCTTTAGATACCTGTAACACCACCAACTGTAGCTTTTGGATGCAGTTGTTATCTACCAGAACTGAAATTCGGACCTGTCGATTGGTGTGATGCCTTGGATTGGTGGCTAGTGTCACGGGCAGGACGGATTAAACGGAGTGGAAAAGGGGAACGAGTTTGGCCAATACCATGCGGTGAGTCACAATTTCGTTTTATTTTAGGCATGGATGTGCAGATATTTCTTTTTGTTGTATGAGTGCATGTGTGCATCTTTAGAAAGGATTGTATGTCCGTATGGGCGAGGTTGTGGGAGTGTGGATGGTAAGAGATATGGGTGTGCTATCTGCTGATGTCAATTTTATTGGTATTACAAATTACAACCGAAATATGTTAATATAATTAATTAAATTTTAAGTCTTTCCTAAAATGAACTAATGAATTGCAAGTGGGTTCAATAGCGAATATAATTTGATTGGTTAATCAAACTATGAGGAATCCAAAATGGTGTTTTGCGATTTAGTCCAATTGAATAAAAAGGGAATTCGGTAGGACTACTATTTTTCCCACCATCAAAAGGGACCTATTATCCAATTATGTGGCTTCCTACGGACCAGGCGATAAATGTCAATAATTTGGAATAACGCAAATAAATGATTTTTTATTAAGTTCTTTTTTGAACTTACAATATTAATTATTTTTTTTCATGAATTTAATTATGAAATTTAACAAAACCGTAATCGAATATATAACCCCATCTCTAACTGGAACTGTTCCATCGTAGATTTCAAACCAGCTTTATAATTATGTAATTGTGATGTTGATTTTGAAACTCAACCCTCCAGTACCGCCATTGCGATGAAATCTCTGAATGATGAAATGAAAGAGTGGAGGCAAACGATGAAGGCATTGAAATTTTAACTGCATTGGTATGGATGTAGGTATGGGTGATGGTGTGCATAGGTGTGTGCGGGTGTGTATGTGGTTGTGGATGTGTGAGCGGATGAGATGCGTGAGTGTATGAATGTCAGAGTGATTGTGGGGGTTGGACGGGGTGATCGTGGTTCTTTCACCTAAGGGGTTCATTTATTCACCAGAGTCTCATTTATTCACCTTTATTTTTATCATTTCCGTAGCAGGAATTACAACTCGATCCCAATGCTGTCGCTAGTCAGGAGCAAATAAATAACCTCATCAGTAACGCGACCTGCTATGCCTCTTTGTTGATTCGTCAACGAAGAAAGCGCTTCATTACAACTCATTATCTAATGTATAACGGACCACAACTTTCATTCAAAAGATGACTATCGAAAACACTCCATCTTTTGAGTATAATATTCCTTGATTAACTGTTCTTGTTAAAAAACGACCTCTTTACGATCAAAGCAAAACAAAAATTGCCACAATAATCAAAATGAACGACCCCGAATTAATATCCTGTTTAAAAATTACTTCTTTTACCAACCCGACTATATATAGAACAAAAATTTTTTAAATAAAAAATTCAAATTATTTCACATATATACAAAAAAAGGTAAATTTTTAAAAACGAAATTAAAAAAAAGAGTCAAAATAAAAGGGAAACGGAAAAAATATTAACCAAAAAAAGTAAAACAAAAATGAATTATAAAGATAAGAAAAAAAATTAAAAGAAAATTGCGAAAATTCAAATTAAAATGAAAAGAAAATATAACAATTTTCTTTATTTTCTTAATATTTTTTTTTTTTAAAGAAAAAGTTTTTTAACAATTTATATCATTTTGATTATTAATATTATTCACAAAAGTATTATAAAATTTAATATTTTTTTTAATATATATTTTCTTTGTTTCGGTTAACTTTGGTATTCAAAATTTACTTAACCCTAAGGGATGTAGTATATCTTAGTAATATCATTTTTTTTTGTATATATTTCTAACGGTTTCGAGTTGGAAAGAGTTTTTTTCCCTGTTTAGGTTTGTTGGTAATTGACAATGAATTTAATTTATTAGGATAGGTTTTTGAAAACAGTTAATTCGAATGGAATTTGTTATCTAAGGGTGCTGCTGATTTGAATAAAACTGGAAAAGAGGATCGATGGTCTTAGAGATTATGTATCTCTTTAACAAGTTCCAAATTTGTTGTAAGATCAAAATCAACCATTGTTTTCAATTATGTTAAATACAAAAGTAAATGAAATTCTGTTTCACTTAAATCGAGAACACAAAAGACATTAAAGCTTTTGCCTTGAGTTTCAAAAAAATTACATAAAATCAATTTTGAATAATAAACTTTCAACAAGTAAATCAAATAAATTTCTATAAATCGTTTTTTTTTTTATTTTTGAAAATCGGAAAATTCTTCTAAAATTGTTTATTTTTTTAAGTGTTAAGAAAATCATGATTTCACCCCTTTCGTGTTATTTTTTTATCATTCATCAACTTCAAAATAACAATAAAAATTTTAACTTTAAATAATTAGATTTTTTAGAAGAAATGAATAAAATAAGATCCAAAGTTTAATGTTGTTGTTGTAATTGTAAGTAAGTTGAAGTAAGTACATACTTAAGTGCTTGTTTGGATTTTTATTTCGTTTTGTGTTTTTTTTTGCCTGTTGTGATAAAGGAAAAGGGCAAAGGATTTTTAATGGATTTTTTTGTTGTGTTTTAATTAATGATGAGAAATGATTTGTATTTGATTTAAAGATTTTTGAAGAACAAAGATGTGTGTATTCAGTTAATTGAAATGATTGAATTAGTAATATGATTCGTGAGGTAATTACACCCAGATTTTTCTAGACTTCCAGACTCAGACTCAGACTCAGACTCAGACTCAGACTCAGACTCAGACTCAGACTCAGACTCAGACTCAGACTCAGACTCAGACTCAGACTCAGACTCAGACTCAGACTCAGACTCAGACTCAGACTCAGACTCAGACTCAGATTCAGACTCAGACGCAGACGCAGACTCAGACGCAGACTCAGACTCAGACTCAGACTCAGACTCAGACTCAGAGTCAGAGTCAGAGTCAGAGTCAGACTCAGACTCAGGCTCAGACTCAGACTCAGACTCAGACTCAGACTCAGACTTAGACTCAGACTCAGACTCAGACTCAGACTCAGACTCAGACTCAGACTCAGACTCAGACTCAGACTCAGACTCAGACTCAGACTCAGACTCAGACTCAGACTCAGACTCAGACTCAGACTCAGACTCAGACTCAGACTCAGACTCAGACTCAGACTCAGACTCAGACTCAAACTCAGACTCAGACTCAGACTCAGGCTCAGGCTCAGGCTCAGACTCAGACTCAGACTGAGTCTCAGACTCAGACTCAGACTTAGACCCACACTCATACCCATACTCAGACTGAGACTAAATTTTTTGGTATATTTTTTTTTTGATTTCTAAACTAACCACAATAACATAATTATTCTACTTTTAATTTATTAACTCCAAGAAAAAAATGAATAGCAAACGCACATATAAAAAAAAGTTCACGTATTTTTCTTTTGTCCATTTTTATCAGAGAAAAAAAATGTGGAAGACAATTAAAATAATTTTACCTCATCTCAGCGATATCCAGTAATCCTTTTCTAAGTTCAATCCGTTGATCACCAGCTAACAAAATAAATCTTTTCTATCCTTCGATCTAACTAGTTTAAACACTCCAATAATGATCAGCAAATGCGAATAAATCAGGGCAGAACACTTGTTTTTAACAGTGTTGCAAAGCGAAAAAAAAATTCGTAACGTTATGCGTTTCGTTTTTATAACAGTATATTTATTTTTTCGGTACGTTATTTCGTTATGAAACCGAAAAATATTATATTTTATTATGTTATAACGTTATAATTACGTTATTTAAAAATTAAATGTAATGTTTAAAAGATTAGTTTTAAACATTACATTTAATTTTAAAATAACGTAACTATAACATTATACTTAAATGTACAAAAATCGAAAATCTCTAATGAACAATTTATTAATTTTAAAAATCATAGTAAAATAAAACTAAATAATTAAATACATTAAAACAATTTAACTCATTTCAAATTCTTTAATTTTAATTACGACACCTTTTATTATTCACTATTGTTGTATATAAAAACCAATTAAAAACAATAATTTAAAATTTTTAAGTTATATATTTTTTATAATTCACACTACTATAGTTTCGATCTCGTGGAGATCATCAACATGCGTATATGCGTACATATATGTAACTGACGTAATTAAAATTAAAGAATTATACAATGGATTATTCACGTCACTCCGACGAATATTTTGAAATCATTTCAAATTAAAAATAATTAATTTTTACCAAAACTAAGCAATCTTATCAGGAGTTTTCACAAATCTGATAGTTTGTTTATAACTATTAGAGTTGCTTTTAATAGATCTTCAGATTGATTTCTCGGCTGTAATGAAGTGCCTCTCAAGATGATAATGGGAGTGGCTTAGCAGGATGCGTACCTAGATTTGATTTATTGCCGTTCGACTTAGTCTCAATCATCGTGAGTAGGAGATATTATAAACCTGCTGCTTCAGCACAAATGCAGAAATGTACGCAATTTTCAAAATAGATCAGAAATGGGAACAAATACAAGTGCGAAAATGAGACTCTGGCGACCCCCTTCTACGAAAGAACCACGGTCGGCACGTTCAACCCTCATTCACTCACCTACGCCCACACACACACACACACACACACACACACACACACACACACACACACACACACACACACACACACACACACACACACACACACACACACACACACACACACACACACACACACACACACACACACACACACACACACACACACACACACAAACACACACACACACACACATTCACACCCCTATTCCAAAAGAATGACAAAAAGAAATCAATTACACTCACCCATGGTTATATCCTCCTGGCCTCCAATCAGATTTAATTCAGCCCTCCATCAGCACTGAAGCAGTGATTACGTTGAAAATAGATGGTCGCAACCTGCACTCATATACGTTGAATACGTTTGCAATTACCGTTGGTCACGATGGAAACTCGACGGAGATATTTGTATATAAGAAATGTTGAATACAGTTGTAATTATAAACGTTGGATAAAATTATACTCAGAAACGTTGAGTAAACTTGCAATCATCAGCGTTGAATAATGTTGTACTTATAAACGTTGAACAAAATGTTAAGTAGAAACGTTAAATAAACTTGCAATCAGAAGCGTTGGATAATTTTGCTGAATGAAACGTTAAGTAGAAACGTTAAATAAACGTGCAATCAACAGCGTTGAATAATTTTGTACTTATAAATGTTGAATAAAATGTTAAGTAGAAACGTTAAATAAACTTGCAATCATAAGCGTTGGATAATTTTGTACTTATGAACGTTGAATAAAATGATAAGTAGAAACGTTAAATAAACTTGCAATCATAAGCGTTGGATACTTTTGTTGAATAAAACGTTAAGGAGAAACGGTAGATAAACTTGCAATCAACAGCGTTGGATAATTTTGTACTTATAAACGTTGAATAAAATGTTAAGTAGAAACGGTGGATCGGATGGTAAACATAAGCGTCGAATCAATTTATAATCACAGGTGAGTATGGTAATAATAAACACACAGCAATACCAAGCAATTATAGTCGAATACGTTGAAAATTCAAGGTATCCGTTAGTATAAACAATCGGTAATTAAAGTTGTAGACATAGATGAACACGTTGATAATTCCAGGCAATTAGCTTACACAACCGTTGAATACATTGGCACGTACAGGTGACTATTTGTATAACTAGTCGTTAAACAACCCTCTGATACAGCTAAAGGCGTTGTAAATAAAATTATGTGTTGACAACAAAAAAAAATAATAATTTGTACCAATACTAGTTAAATTATTCGTTGAAGTAGAACTGTAATAATTTGTATCAATGATTGTGGTGCAATACGTTGAAATGTAATTGTTGAAGTATGCGTCGAAATCCAAACAAAAATGTAATAAATTGCACCAATACTAGTTAAATAATTCGTTGAAGTAGAACTGTAATAATTTGTATCAATGATGGTGGAGCGATACGTTGAAATGTAACTGTTGAAGTATGCGTCGAAATCCAAAAAAAATGTAATGAATTGTACCAATACTAGTTAGATAAGTCGTTGAAGTAGAACTGTAATAATTTGTATCAATGATTGTGGTGCAATACGTTGATAACATCCAAAACTTGGTAAAAATGTGGCGTGGAAAATACGGTAACATCAGCACAAAAATTGTATTTAAATAACGCCTTTCGATAAGCCCAATTTACAGCAGCAATAGTAAATCTTTGAGGTAAATGTTGAGTCGTAATATGTAGTGATAGCAAAAAAATTTGAGTTAAATGTTGGTTGGAAATATGTAAAAACCGATGACTTGATATAAAGGTTGATTTGATAACAGCAAAAAAATTCAATATCAAGGTGGCGTTGGAATATGTACACTAAACCGTAGCAACAGTAAACCTTGGTAACAAGGTTGAGTGGAATTATGTATAACCACCGGTAGCAACAGCCAAAAAACCAATGATGCGTTTAACTATATCAGGCAATTACTGGTAAAATTTTGAATAGATTGTGTACTGAATCCAACTTTGCAGGACACTTTCTAATTGCAATCACACCGCGTATCAATCCAAATCACAACAAATAGCATAAATTTTATTTTCAATACAACACAAAATAGTTTAAACATTTTTCCTTTATTTTAATTTAACATTTTTACTTTTAAATGCTTACTTACAAACAGAGCATTATGCGAAATACAGTTTAATTATAACACGATCTGATTTGCGTTTTGAAAATCACCAATTGAAACTATTAAAATTACTAGAATAAATAATTTGGTATTTCTTACTTGTATCGAACAGACGAAAGGATTTTTGTTATTTTTTTTCCAATAACTAAAAATTTTTATATTAATAACTTTAATTTAGCAACGATGAAAAAGAAACCATTTTGTTTATACAACATTTAGAAAATTCAATTTCACTAACTTTAACAAACTTATCGTATATAACAATACATTATAAAACATTTAGAAAATTAAATTTCACTAAATTTAACAAATTGTGCTAAGAGCGCGCGGTTACTGTTAAATTAGGGTATAACACACACATATATATATTTTTTGTAATTTCTTTTTTTTATAATGAATGGTTACGGCACATAACCAATGCATATCATTATTTTTCGTATTTTTATTTTATTTTTTTTTTTAAATTGATTTGTAGCACAACACAAAACATATAATAATTTTTTTTTGGATAAATCTATTTTGATTTATATTTTTGGTTTGTTTTGCACAGCACAAAATAGAACCAGAAGAGAACGAAAAAGCTACAATGGCTCATTATATAGCCAAAATTTTCAGTATCGAAAAAACTCGAATACAGGGTTTTAGATGTAAGACAATTAATTTACATCAAGCATATAATTGTTAGGAATTTTTATAGTTACACAAAACTGTTTATGATTTAGTAATATTGCACAAAAATAATTTTGCGACACAAATCATTTCCGATACATTAATAACATTTAACATCGAATTTAAAATGAATTAAATGCAAGTTTAATCGATGTTATGGTGTTTAGGTATTCCAAAACTACAATCTTCTATATCAGAACGGTGAAGTTCAGTTCCATAACGGAAAGATTGTTTGAAGCAAAATATTCATACCAAGATAAATCGAATGTTTAACAAAGCAAGATAGTAATTCTTTGTATGTTGACGATTGGACAAATACGCACAGCTGTTATGAGGTTTGAAAACTTTGTCGTTTAATAGCGGTTAGTATATGGAGAATCCAAATTCAAATAGTATAGTGAAAATAATCGGATGGAAACGTAGCGTGAGTCAATTTTAGTGGGTTGTAAAATTAAATTTTAATGTTTATATAGATAATATTTAAGGAAAATTTTTAATTAATTCAAATTAATTAATATTATATTATATTAATTAATATTTAAAATTAGTGTAATTAGTTCAATTCTCTTCAAATGTGTCTGTCCAGCTATTGAAAATTTAAGCAAGTTTTAGGAAAAATAAGAAAACTATGGGTTACGGGGACTATAAGAAATATGACTATTGATGGTGAATGGATGAGAAACTATTACGAGCTGTACATGTTCATAAAAAAAAATTGACAACTAATGAATCTGAGACTATACGAAAAATGTGTCTGTTAATGATGGATGAAAAAAAAACTATTACAAGCTACTTATGGTAATCACAAATGACACTAAAGAATCAGAGACTATAATACACCGTGTTCAAGCATTCTTCCAGGCTATCCATTACACGGCCAGCATAAAAATATTCTTTCTTAAAATTATTCAAAACACCTGTAATGCAGAAACGGCTACTACAGACTTGAAATTATTTAAAATAAACTTAAAATTGTACAAAATTTTAGAACTACCAAAATCTGTAGTTTAAGCGTCCGCAAAAAAATTGATAAAGAACAGATAAGTTGGATTTTATTCAACCGGTTTTTGCGTTTTGATTTTCATATACATAATTATAAAAAAAGTCACCCGAAAAACGAAATAAAATATTGACGTTATCGTTACGTTTTACGTTATTGTAACGTAGTTTAATTTTTAAAACGTTATGAACGTAATTATTACTAATAACGCTATTTCATTTCGTTATTTTGTTTTTGCGTTACGTTACGAGTAACGTTTTGCAACACTGGTTTTTAATATCGATAAAAAGTCTCCATCACCATCTTTAAATGAAAGACAAAACAAACAACACTGTCGAAAACCAAAACAGCAATCCAATCAGAATATTGTATAATATGAGACTAAGAGGACCTCTATGGTTTCACTCGAGTATTTATAATTAAATCAAGAGGCCGTTTTAAACGACAATAAAGACGGTAAGCATAAACTCATAAACTTTTAACGAATATTGAACCCACTAGGGAGGTTGTGATGGGTTTAATTTATTGCATCATTACAAGGATGGGTGAAGGAGAGTGATATATTTTGCATATGATCAGTATTTTCTTTAAGCCGATAACGGGAATGTCATACAGTACAGTACTAATAACAGTACCAATATATTTATTTTTTGTGATTTATCTTTTTTGAACAATAAATAGTACATAATTAATTAACTAAACTACATTAAAACACTTGTGGCAGGAAAACATTCCAATCAAATTTACATAATGCTCGATCGATTATTCAAAGCTTGAATTTTCTATCTTTTGTTTCTTTTTTATATATCTTGGTATACTTTTACGCTCAATACAAAAATTGAGTACAACTGTGGACTACACAGCTTGAAATGAAAATTTTGTGAACTAGATGGACGAGCGAAGAACATTTTTGCTTTATTTTGGATAAACGTTTTTTTGGCAGAATTAATTAATTTTTCACATCGACTAATATTTATTTTTGAAATGAGTTTTTTTATTCCTCATCAGCTCACAACTTTTTCGAGTAAACCAATAAGCAAACGCATTTGACGAAATTTTTCATAAACAGACGCATTCCAAATTTAATTACTGCAAAAAGCTTTATTGTTGTTTTGGGAGCCTGCTCAATAGAACACGCTCTTCTCCATGGCATTTCATTAACCTTTTTCAGCATTATCAGAATGTTTATAATTTCAAAAAAGGCAAAGAATTGGTTGGAATAGTACACATGAAATTGTTTATCGTTAATACTAGTAGGTTATCGGAAGTCAAATATAGCCTCAACAAGTAGTGATGGTCAATTTTATCTGATGTTCTAGTTGAATACTTTATTGTTTGTCGGCTATGATCATTAACAAGTTTCAAGTTGCGGTTTCAGTTTCTGATTCGGCACGCGATGAGTATTGGAGCCATGCTTCTTTTATTGATATTAAAATTGCAAAGATTTTGCTTTGGGAATTCTCCTATTTTTTTCAATATTTACGATCAACTAGAGTGACACGTGATATTTTATTTGATATGAAATAAAACGTCCAGAGTTCAATACTTAAGCCTAAACTTAAGCCTAAACTAACTTTAAAAGAGCTATGTAGTTAACAGAGCAGTTCTGTAACTATTTACGCTTCAGAATCTAATACTTCCTTTCTTTTTCCATCCTTATATATCCCCCATTACATCTTCTTTTATATCCCCCAACCATATTATACATTTGCATACCATGTTATACCATATTTGTCTTCTGTTTAGTTGTATATATAATCTCAACACTATCCAATCTATACTGAACATTCTCGGTCAATTATTAACAAATTTATTTACGTGTTATATCGACAAATTATCCTCATCATCCTCATATGTATGATTTATATTTATTAACAAGATTTCTGCTTTTTTGTAATTTTGTACATTTAATGTATAAATATCTTAACTTTATTGGTAATTTGTGACACGATAAACCTTTCATTAAAATAAAATAATGCTCGATCGATTGTTAGAGCTGGAATTTTCTATCCTGTGTTTCCTTTTTATATACCTTGATCTTTCGTAGGCTCAATTCAAAAGTTCCATCACATAGTGTCAAAAAAATAAATATAATACGAAGATCAAAAAACAAATGTTGAACAACCGTAATTCATTATGAAGGAAGCTCATACATTCTTTCATAATGCTTGCATGATTTAGTTTTTATTATTGATATAGTAAAAAAAAATGAAAATATAATTCTTTAGGTGTATTCAAACTTAGAAACATATTTTAAAACTTGTGTGACGCAACGAATCAATCAACTTGCAATTGCATGAGCATACAACAATTTTTATATATAAAATCTATTAGCTTACACAAAAATGTTCTTTGTAAATTTGAGATATTTTAGAATAAGTATTAAACTATTGGAAAAAAGGCGTCTTTAAAATACTTTCTTTTAATATTTTTATTTTAAAATTAGTTGAATAAAAGAGTTTAGTTAGGACTACAATTGACCAAGTGTCAGTTATTGATTTCATATGGATTGGATTTGGAAACAATCATCTATGAAAAACATTAGTATGCTAATTCAAAGATTTCATTTCGATATTTAATATCGTAATCGAGCTTTTTTTCCGGTCAAACAAATTGAAAAAAATCTCTGGGGACTTGGTCTCCGATGTGAAAACAATCAATAGCTATAATGTTTTAGTGGAATTAAAATTGACCAAACTTTTGTTACCTCAATCCACGATTATAGGATTTGTAGAAATTTCAGTTTTCGTTGGACCCATAACCGTGAGATCATTAAGCTTTTAGTTAAAAACTCAAACAAAAAACATTTATTTTCATTAAATAAACACAACAACATATCGATTGAATTAGTATATTCAACAATTTGTACTCGAAATCGATAGAATATTAAGCCGACATACGTAACATTCAAACCTGTTAGGCATGAAATTTTCTAAATTTCAAACTTAAATAATTTTTCCTATTAGCTTGCCTATTCCTATATTTTGTGTTTCATTTTCTTTTTATTTTGTATTCTTACATTGTTTGTGACTGACAAGTGTCAGACAAAGTCGTACGCCAGAGATTTTTTTGTTTTCCTATTATTTGTTGTTGTTACGTTTCTTTTCGATTTTGAGACAGGTAGACAGTTTATTATAGACAGAAAGGAAATTTTAGGATTTGTTTTGAGTTTAACATACTTTTCCTATGTTTATTTTTGGGTATTTTAAAAGGGTGAGTTCTTAAGGCTTATGTTTGTTATTTGTACCTTTAAAGTTTTAAAGATGTACTTATTTTCAATTTAAGAGGTTGGAGAAAAAATTCTTTGAAAATTTGGATTAAAATTAAAAGTTTTGTCTTTGAAAGGTTATTATTTATATGTTTTATGTCAAGATTTGAAAGAATTACAGAGTTTTTTGTTTGTTTTTTTTTTAAGAAATGTAAGTCGAATTACAAAACATGAAAAATGTTGTAACAGCTTCAACGTTTAATTGGATGAAATGTGTAAATAGGAAGGAAAAATATTTTAATGCTCTTTTATTCACATGCTCTTTTGTTGCTATGAGGATGTTTTATCAGTTACGAAACATATATTACGAACGCATCGATTTCGATGTTTTTATTAATTATAAATACTGGAATCCGACTGATGTTTTACAGAGCTCTGATTAAATTGTTAAATTGTAAAAAAAAAATCAATGTTATTTATTTTTTTTGTAATTAGAAAAAAAAATTTTAATCTCATCCGAGAAATAATAAAACAAAAAAATTCATTATTAGTGAGCTCAATTGTGATCGTACTAGGAAAATATAAATGCCGTGCAATTTATAAAATCAAGGTTAGCTCAATTGTGATAGTATCAATTAAAAAATACAAAATACCGTGTAATCAAAAAAATATCAATGTTATTTATTTGTTTTATATAATTATAATAGTACAATTTTAATCTCATCCGAGAACTAAGAAAAGAAAATTATTGTTAGTTCAATTGTGATAGTAGAAAAAAAAAACAAAATACAAAATGTCGTGCAATTACTTAAAGAACAATCATTAAGATTATTCATCTCAGAACGAGATGATTACATTACGATTAACCTAAATTTACCTCTAGTGAATTGATCAGTTAGCTTATGTTTTGTCGGTAGGATATATGGTAAAAAAAAATTATTTAAGTTGTTTTGTTCAAAAAAAAATAAAAAATGATTGAACCCAATACATAACCTCAACAATCATGGTTTCGTTTTTTTTCTTAGTGTTTCTTTTTTATTGGTTTGTGTGGCTAAATGTAAACTGTTGAATTACAAAAATAAAAAGGTCACCCATAACTAATTGAACATTATATTTTTGAAGTAAAAACTTCTTTAGCTGCGTTATGCAATTTTGTATGAGGTAAAATTTATATATTCGCGTTACCATTTTTAATATGTATTTTTAAAGAACAAAAAAATATTTTTTTCAAATTGCGATGTGAATATCGCGCTCGGCTGATGTTCTTCAGGTCGTGAGTTCATTTCCTGGTGTAATACATATTTTTTTATTCATAAAGTCATAAAAATAATAAAAATTTCTTTTTATGAACTTTAAAAAATTGATTTTTTAAAGTTATACTGTCTTTTGCAATTTGCATTCGAGTCATCATGCTAAATAAATATTGAATATATATAAAATTAAAAGTATGTCTGATTGCCCTTTATGCATTAATACATTAATCATCATGAAAATTTGGGAAGTTGTTGTTGTGTACACTTAATTTGCTTTTTATTTAACTATCGTTTTAAACGGTAGTTTACTTTGATCAATGTTTTTTTTTTGTTGAACATAATTTTTATGAAATTAAAAATATCGTAAGAAAGATAGTATAATCTTAAACAATTACATTTGTATATCAAAATTATATTTATTGGAATTTAACACATCATGATGTTACAAATTTTATCATCTTCAACAAATATGTTGTTGGTTTGGACTTGTATGTATTACATATTTCTAAAATTAACTGAAGACTTAATACTTGTAACTTGATACTTGATGACATCTATTATATCGATTTAAAGCTCACAATTACGAGACGAAAATCGCATAAATTCTATACAAAAAAGCATAGCTTATGTATGATTAAACATGGATGGCAATCATGATAAATAAAATAATTAAAAATGGTGGCACTCAGCCGATAGTGATTTGAAAACGGCAACAATGCGCATTAATACCAATGAATTTACTTAGCTTTCCACAGGAAGATGTGTAAAATTTAAAATTGTTGATCTATGGGTGTGACAACCACGCGTACTTTAGTCCCTGCTATTGGCATATGAGTTATATTGAGATATCGTTTACCACTGGCAATAGCAGTGCAATCCCATAAGCCAAATTGATATCTTAGGAGTGCTGGCGGATGAAGTATTTTCAATCAACGATACCATCCCTTACTCTAAGTTACGAAACATTCTTTGATGATACGCTACTTTTTTTTAAAATAAAATGGTAGTAGAAATTACAAGGTGTGTCACAACAACACATGAAAAACTTTTAAGAACCAGGTCCCACAACAACATGCTTTCTAAGGTGTTGATAGACGCAAATTTTTCTATGATATGTTGCTTGGAATGCTGATAGATGTGAAACCCAGAATAATTTTAATGATTTCAATTTAAACATTCTGAAATTTTAATTTGCGATGCTACAACAATTGGAAGATCAAGATACCAAAAATACACAGTTATTTCACAGATTTAAGTTTTCACTTTTGTCGGCAGTCCTTAACGCTGCTTTCTTTTTTTATATAAATCAACTATTCGTAATATAAAAACTGTTTAAGAAGGGAAAAGTTTGCTTTAGATGAAAAGATTGTTCACGAAGCTCATTAAACGTAAATCTTATAAATATTCAACAATGTTGTGTCTTATGATTTTGTTCAACAATCGCCCTAGCAATTTTAGCGCAAAAATTCCATCGATTTTTCAATATTTGACGATTATTACTGATTATGGCCGACTTTGCTTATTATTGCTAATTATTATTGTATGATTATTGTTGATTATTATGGTATGACTATGGCTCATTGTTGCTGATTATCATTTTTTTAGTATCGTTCAACGATTTGTTATATTATGCGATTACCGGTCTACAATCACCAGTACAAATTTGGCGCAACCAACACAAATTGGTATTTGTTTGACCTTTAATCTTACCTAACGTCTTACAAAAATATCATTTAATAATGAGATGTTCGTGACAATCGCGGCTTTTTCGTCATTGAGGGTCGCCAGAGTCTCCTTTTTGCACTTTTCTTTTTGTTTCTGATCTGCACAATTATCGAAATATGTAATGAAGCGCTCGCTTCGTTGAATGACAACGAAGTGACATAGCAGGTCGCGTACCTAGCGAGATTTATTAATAGCCCCAGACGAGCTTCAACCTATGAGAATGAGTAAGAAATCCTGCTACTAGTACGGAGAATAGAAGATAGTACGCAAGAAAACATGATAAGAACGGATATGAGAAAAAGCAAGTGAAAGACTGAGACTCTGGCGACCCCGTTATACGAACGAACCACGATCACTACGATCACCACGTCCAACCCCACAATTCAACACACATTCACCCACTCTCGCACCTCACGCACTCACATACACCCACATTCTCGTTCCTCATATACTCACACACCCCCACGCTCTCGTACCTCAGACACTCCTACAAACACACATACGCCCTTTTACATGCATACACGCCATCTTCCATACCCACATACGCTTATGCATCTACACATAAAATTAAAAAAAATCGGCAAAGAGTTTCTATTCTCCATAATCTCCCGACATATGTTTATTGAAGGTCGAATAACACTTTCGGAGATATACCCACACCAAAAACTTCGAACTTCGATACCAATTTCCACTTATATTTTGACTTTCTGTTTTGAAAGTTAACATTTAATTTGGGTTAGTCTTGATTTTTAAATAAAATACATATATATTTATAACAACTTCGTTTTTCATATATTAAGAAGTTTTGTACAAGTAAATTGGCTGTGCATATTCAACATGAAATTATTAAGATTTGTAGTACTAAAATCATCGAAATAAATATTAAATTTGTTTATTACAACTCACTTTTTAAAATTTAATCAAAATATATGAAGGCGTTATTATTGTATTAAATATCGAAAGAGAACTTAAACACAATAAAGTCATTGATACACCACTTCATCGATGACATAAACTATCTTGACTATACAAAAGATAATTCGATGATCATGCTTTTTGTTGATTAAATTAGCGTTATAGAATTAGTGTAATAAAATTTGTAACAGCAAGCCAAGTCTTATCAACACATCCACACATTCACGCACTCACACGTATTCACACTTATATAAATAAGATAAAAAATGTGACTCACCACATAGTGTCGATAATCCGACCTCTCTATGTCCTGTTCTCGCCTAGCCCTTCATAACGACACTTTACCATCAAACATTGAAAGCCTATTCTTCACCTTCCCACTCCTGCAGTTACTGCTGGAAATTCACAGCTGTGTCTGTAACCCTGCCCCACAAAAAGCGTGTCGTTTCAAAACAAAAAGCTCAAATAAAGACCAATATAGCGAGGTCGTATATTTCACAAGACTACAACAGCAATAAATAACAGTTTCACGCTTCTACGTGAATTATCCTGAGATATTCTACCAAATCTTGATTTAAAAGAAAAATTTCCTTGCTGCTTTATTGTTTGGCTCACGATAATAAAAAGAAGATTTCTGATTATACTGTATAAACTCATATCCCCTTCCGTATATGAATTAGAAGGCACTACCGTAATCAGTATACCATCTTCCAGGGTTTTTGGTTAAATTTGGACAATCGCAGACTCGCTGTTTCCATTTAATTAAGACACTCGATTTTAAATATTCTTCAATTTTGGTTTTAATCAGAATAAAAATTAACAGAAATTGTTAAACCTTATATGGTATTCGTTTAAATTAATATATAGGTGAACACGAGTAGACTTAAATAACTTATCACCAAATGATAAACCGATATAATTTAACTAATTTAACGCAACTGTTAATCTGCTTTAATTTAAACTAATTTAACGCAACTGTTAATCTGATTTAATTTACAAGGACGACAATAAACAAACATATATTAATTTTTTTATTTGATGTTCCACTTTAATGATCCAGAGGCAACTCGCTCCAAAAAAAATACCGTATGAAGACGTGACCAACTTAGATCTTGTTAATTCTCTTTTAAGTTTTTCTAATATTCACTTCGGTTATTTATTAAATCAACCAAAAAAAATTATTTGCTAACCGGCATATACTGGTTTGTGAAAATTATTTTACCTCAAAAGCCGTGATATAGCATTCCAGAATATACACTTGATCTTCATAACAGTCTTCCTTGCCGTACTTCTTAGATTGGAAACTATCTTTAGAAGTTGGTTTAATAATTTATCTCTCAATTAATTCTATTTTTATATTTAACAGACACAAAACATGTAAAATTATTTTATTATTTTTTTGACTATCGACAATTATTGACAGCAAACTTCTAACAAAACACACAAAAAATGATAGTCAGAATAATAATATCCGACTCTGAGGGCCTCTATACGCGGCTAGGCGTATTTATAGGCAAACAAAATAACGATCGTGGTGAATTATTTTTTTCCTTTTCGTTAATTATTTCTCCCCACTAAGTGTCTTCACTATTAGTCTGTACTAAAAATTGAGAAATATTTATAAACAGAAACATTGATTATAAAACGATTGTAGGAAACCTATATGGGAATAGCGGAACCACGAATTAATGACAGCACAATTGTTTTATGCTAACTTGATAGCAATTAAAGATTACAAATTGAATATAGGAAATTACACTGGAAAATATTACACAACTGTTATAGGACAATCTTTGTTTTACGGAAACTATTGTAGATGACAATTACGGTTTGAGTTTAAAAAAATATGGTTAAAAGAAAAAACGAAAACAATTATGAAAGTCTCCGCTAATGCAAACTTGATGCGCGCGAGAAAGCAGTGAATCCACAAATCAGGGACTTACACAACTGCTTCGTTGATCAGCCGACTACTTCGTTACAAATACGCGCACCCTGTTTATTTGTGCTGGGGTGGCACGAACACTTTCCCAAACCCACATGCTAGAGTTATCAACCTCGCTAAGTGCGTGGCCTGCCCCTACTGATCCATTGGTGTTCCCAATGGACCCAGTTCTCTATTACATTGTTCAGCCTTAGAAACAAATGAAACTAATTTTAACCTTATCTGAATTCTCGTTAATTTATATCAAAACATAAATCTTATTTTAAATATTTCAATTTCCACTAGATCTTAGCATTCACAGTAACAAAGATAACAACACCACCAACGCCAAGACCAACAACAAAAGCAACACCAACACGAACTAAAAAAAAAAATACAATCCTTTCATATAATTATGCTAATGAATATTAGTTAGTTTCTTGTTTGAATATTTTCCTTCAGCAACAGTACGAAAGCAACAACAAGTAATAAACGCAAACCAATAAAAAAAATGGAAACATACAAATGGACAGTTTTTACTTGTCGTTTTTCCGTTTTCTTCTGTCCTCTTAATTAAGAATAAAAAATGTGTTCACTTAAACTTTCTCGTCATTTAACAATTTTCTGTTGTTTAGGGTTTGCAAGCTACACAAACATAGACATAAAAAAGTGTAAACCTAATCGAGAACTCTGATGTTTAATATAAAACGATGAAGTTACACTGTATAGCTCTCATAAGGGAGTTTAGCATCAACGAAGTTCTATAAAATTAATAGATGTTGATATCATTAGCTTACCCCTTCTATCAAACTTTTCCACAATTTCATAAGAATTGTTGCAATGTATAAATTAACAGTGAACCCATCGACAATATCAATTAAAGTTAATAATGATCGCATTATTTATATTTATTTTGTAAAACCTTTTTTTATCGTTTGAGTTTACCGAGGAAAGAAAATCTGGAAAAATTCTATAATGGGTAAGAACAGTGAAAAAAGGGAAAAAATAACTAAATAAGTGACTAAAGGCAATATTCCTCGTTACTAGAATGTAATTAGTGTAATGAGAAAACTCTTCTGTGTTTCAAAATTTGTGGAGCTTTGAGATAATTTAATTTGATGTGAAGTGTATAGTTTTTATTAGGTTTTTGGTAGTGAAGAAAAAATGCCGCTAGCAATGGGATCAAAACTTTTCTGTTTAAGGTATCTAGTGTACTTTTCGATTTTGGATAAATAAATGATATATAAATTCCATATCATAATATAGTCACACACTTTATTTTTTTAATCAGCTCTTACGTTTCTTATCTATTTATTATAATCTAAAATTCATTCGTTTATAAGCAAATCCATTTCACAAAATCAAACAATTTTAAATAAAATCACATATCACTATTTACATGATAGTTTTCGTAAAATAATTTTAAATTATATATATTTTTACTATCAAAGATTTGATGACACGTAGGCTGGCGGTTCAACATAAGTTCTTGCTTCAGGGTAAGATCCAGGTCCTACACGGACTGTTGGTTCGACAAAAACTGGCGGATCGTTTGTAGGTTTTGCTGTAGAATTATTTAAAATGAATAACGAACTTCATAAAAAATTAAAAAATATTATAACTTACAACTACCACAACCCATGTTAAAAATGACAAATGCAATTAACTAATTTTACTTAAATTAAAAAAGTATTAGGAATCAAACCTATTTGGAATGTCAGAACTTACTGATTTACCTAATTTTAATATCAATATCGCTTTTTTTATATTTACATAAGAGTTAATTCGTTTAAGTAGATAACAAAATTTCTATAATTCATTAATATCTATTTAAAATGTGAGTACATTTTTCATCGATTCTAATTTTAAAACATAATCAATATAGTAGTTTATGTAACAAGTACGCAAAATATGGTTTTAGCGGACGAATCGTAATGTTTCCGGACGAGGCGCTAGCCGAGTCTGTAATATGGAGATGAGTCTGCTAAAGCCATTTGCGTACGTGTTGCATACAACGTTTTTTAGTATTAGCTCTTAGGATTTTTTATAACTAGGAGTGCCCGGCGTGCTTCGCTACGCTTATAAATAAAGTTTTTGCGTAGACATTTTGTTGACGTAGAAGCAATGATTTCAAAAATTGGTAATGAGAAATGCTAGCATATAATTTTTAATTTTTCTTTTTAAATATATGAATGAAAAATAATCAGAACTCTAGAGTCTAGCTGATCAGTTAAGATATATGAAAAATTAGCGATCAAATAAGTTTTCAAGTAAGTTTATTTAATTTCTAACTTATTTGATCGCTAATTTTTCATACATCCAAACTGATCAGCTAGAGTTCTGATTATTTTTCATTCATATATTTAAAAAGAAAATCAAAAATTATATGCTAGCATTTCTCATTACCACTTCCTATCTTCTACGTCAACTAAATGTCTACGCAAAAACTTTATTGATAAGCGTAGCAAAGCACGCCGGGCCCTCCTAGTATCTATTATCAAGAGATGCACCACGTACATCAACACTCATACCATTATCACGTCGACAATACAAAGGATAACCATTCACAGATTCTTTAGTATTTTCAGAAAAAGGTTTTGGAAAATTCTTACTACATTTACCATCTCTCATACTAACAGGATTTAGAGCACCACATGGTCCAAGCATCATATGACGTTGCACATATTCATGTAATTTAGGAAAAAGAATGGGATCAGAGATTTCAGTACATACAAATTTATGAATCATTTCATTTCCATCAATTCTATCTTCATCTGACCAATTTAACAAACACATCAGCAGTAACATTCTCAGGTCTTTCACAAAATTCATGCATTGATTTAAAAGAACGAACAAATCTCACGTATAAGAAAAGCTTCACATACATTGGCATTTCTAAAAATTAAAATGAAGAACAGAACAAAATTATTCACATGCATTCACGTCAGTGTACATAAGAAAACTAAAAAATAAAATACAACCAGCATTGCATCATCTGACAAATTTATCAAACACATCAGCAGTAACATTCTCAGGTCTTTCACAAAATTCATGCATTGATTTAAAAGAACGAACAAATCTCACGCATAAGAAAAACTTCACATACATTGGCATTTCTAAAAATTAAAATGAAGAACAGAACAAAATTATTCACATGCATTCACGTCAGTGTACATAAGAAAACTAAAAAATAAAATACAACCAGCATTGCATCATCTGACAAATTTAACAAACACATCAGCAGTAACATTCTCAGGTCTTTCACAAAATTCATGCATTGATTTAAAAGAACGAACAAATCTCACGCATAAGAAAAACTTCACGAACATTGGTATTTCTTAAAATTAAAATGAAGAACAGAACAAAATTACACGTCAGTGTACATAAGAAAACTAAAAAATAAAATACAACCAGCATTTCATCATCTGACAAATTTATCAAACACATCAGCAGTAACATTCTCATGTTTTTCACAAAATTCATGCATTGATTTAAAAGAACGAACAAATCTCACGCATAAGAAAAACTTCACATACATTGGCATTTCTAAAAATTAAAATGAAGAACAGAACAAAATTATTCACATGCATTCACGTCAGTGTACATAAGAAAACTAAAAAATAAAATACAACTTGTAAATACACTGAAATTTGATTAGAATATTTTTACTAATATACTACGCATACGATACGTTTATTACTACCCACTACCAAAGAATATATAAAAAAGAAAATATAAAAAAATAAATTTCATCATTCATAAAATCAACATTATTACGCATATAATCTCTTTTATTCCGACGACTCAATCTAACCTTCCATGTACGAAGACATGAGAAGACCAAAATGAAATTCCATCTACCAAAGAATATATAAAAAAGAAAATAAAAAAAATAAATAAATTTTTAAGTTTTAAATTTAATTTCGTTTTTGTATGTATGTATACTTATAATGCATATGTATATAAAAAGATTTTCGTATTTAATAACTTTTTTATTTATGATCCGAAAAATACCCAAAAATCTCTAAAACCTAAGTTACAGTAATATCAGTTAGCACTGAAAATTTGAAATCAATCAAAATTCGAATAAAAAAGCCTTAGGCTCCACAAAATTTTTCGTTAGCGTATTAATATATAAGAAGATATAAAATGAAAATAAATTTTAAATCCGCTAAAGTGTTGTCATAACGACTTCAAGTACTAGGCCGCTAAAATACAATTTTGCGGACTCTTAACAGTTCTAAAAGCAATCATTTTTCGGAGCTAATACTAAAAAAATATTTACGAAAATGAATATTTTTATTTGAAATCGTTATTGGGCTGGCGTTCGTTCCTTATTTTCATTTTTTTCTAATACTGTTTATTCAGCACTTTAAGTTTCTTGGATGCAACAACCGTGGCACGAACTACATACGAATACATCTCTGTTATCGGCCATAACAGGCTATGCTGCGAAGACTAACATTGAAAGACAATGTAACCAATATTTAATGAGCACAGCGATGTAGATTTGCTGCTCCCCCCAGGTCCTGACGAAACATTTGCAGGGTGGGATGGTATTGGAGGAGTAGAAGCTCAACATAGTTGTGCTCATTAAATATTTATTCCATTGTCTTTCATTTTAATTATTTTTTTGGAAACATATTTGATAATTTCTTATATATAATTTTACTTTTGAATAAATTTTGTAATTTTTGAAAGTTTCGGTAATTTTTCGTGTAATTTTTAAATTTTTTCTAAATTCTTAATTTTAAGAAATTTGTTTTTAAAATTCTTTGAAAGACTTTAATTTTCGAATATTTTTTAAATGTTTTGGTAAATTTTTTGTAATTTTAAAATTTTTGGTTGAGTTGGTATCATGCCACTGCCAAATTCCACCTACTGCGTCCATTTTCAATCTTCCAGCTTAAGTTTGTTTTTTTAGATTGATGGTGTGTACAAAATTATTGTTTTTGAAATAATTATTTGTTTTTATAGTGTTAATTTTTTTGATAATTCTGAACTTTTTTGTTTAAATTTTTTTTTTAATCAGAATTTTGAAATTTTATATTACAAATGTTTGAACTGTGTAATGGACACTGATCTGGTTAGTATTAACATCCACAGGAAGCAATCGAAGGACTGCGTGCCTTGTAAGGTTATATTCTGACGAGCGACAGCCGTGTGGATACCAGAATAAATATCCTCCAGTCCAGAACAAATAAACCGGTATTGAAAGCATTTGAGACAGAGTAGACGGATAAAGAGAAACCCAAAGTGCCGAAAATAACTAGGTAACAATAAATGTGTGGGTTTCGCCAATTATAACGTCGATTGTTGAGCAATAATCATAACCCAGTCTTAATTTTAGTGTAATTCTTGCGCCGAATAAAAAGGCGATATTTGAAAAATAATCATAAAAGACAAATTCAAATCAATGTAATTTGTTACGCCGAATGTAAACGCGATCGATGAACAAAAATCATAAAAATAAATTCAAATCAATGTAATTTGTTGCGCCGAATGTAAACGCGATAGTTGAACAATAATCACAAAAATAAATGACGACGAAGGTTTGAATTCATCCGCAACACGAAAAATGTAAGTGGAGTTATTTTGTGAGAAACTTCAAACCATACCTTTGAATTGAAAAAATTCCAACTACTTCTTTACTTACTTGGTTTAATTGATCTCAAAAATCTCAAATAAATTTAAATTCATTTAATGTAGTCTAGTGTTAATACATATAGGGCTACAAATTGACCAAGTCTCTGCCGTTGATTTCACATTGATTGGAAACAACCCATAATGACTATACAATCGTGACTTAGGATGTTAATTAGAATAGAAATGTTTCCCATTCTATGAATTCACACAAAGTATTGTCTAGAAATTTAATGCAAAAAATACCATATAATGTAAAAAGTCCAAGCGGCACGTATATCCGCTAGAAATAGGTAGATTTCGAGATCAGACAGTTTTGTGTGCCAGTAGAATCTGATGTATCAGATTAGTTTAAACAACACAAACTAATTAGAAACAGATATCAAACAAATTTTAAAAAGAAAATTAGCTACATATAAGCAAAACTATATCTATCCAATTTTGCAACAAACAAATATCAAATCTACCACAGAACATGTGTGTGACAATTTATGACACAAACCTACGCTATATCATATGTCGTCCAATTACTGCAAAATATCAAAATAGTTTATTTCTAAGAAAAAAATTCATTTCTTCTATTCAAACCTTTTTATTTTTTTTTTCATTGACTGTTATAGGGTTTTTGGAAATTGTAGTTATGGATTGTTGCAAACTTTTTTGTTGAAGCCAACAAGTCAAAAACCTTTAACTGCAGAGTTTTATATTTATAAGAAACGAATTAAAATGTTTCCACAGATTCTAAATTTATGAAGTTTTTAAAAATACTAGTATCCAAACGACCGTTATAATGGATTAAAGAAAATAATTTTTTTTTCTAGTATAAAGCCTCTAGTTATTTAACCATGTGTCAGATTTTTCTCATTGATCTGACTCCACAAATGCGACCGTGAGAGTGCCGGTTAATTCAAACGCATTTTGTGTTTTACAAGCTTTTTTGTTGGAGCCGCTTACTCAAAAACCTCCAACTGCAGAGGTCTTTTTTTTGAAAGAAACTGATTAAAAAGGTTTCAAAAATTCTAAATTTATGAAGTTTTTAAAAATATTAGAATCTAAACGGCCGTTATGGCGGATTTAAAAAACAGAGTTTTTTTCTAGTATAAAGCCTCTAGTTTCTTAACCATGAGTCAAATTTGGCTGATTTACGAACTTGTCCAAGATATTAATAAAACTTACATTTTTAAAAAGGGTTTTTTGATCTGGCCTGACAAATGCGACCGTGAGAGTGCCAGTTGTTTCAAAAAACATTTTTTTTTGCAATTTTTTTTGATTTCACTCAGGAACCTCTAATTGCAGAGGTCTAATTTTAAAATAAATTGATAAAAAAGATTTCAAAAATTTTGAATTTGTTATATTTTTTGAAATATTAGTTTCCAAACGGCCGTTATAACGCTTTCAAAAAATCAATTTTTTTAGAAAAAAGGCTCTAGTTCCTTAACCACGTGTCGAATTTTGCTCGATTCACGAGCTAGTCCGAGATATTAATAGAACACACATGTACAGAAAATTTTTTTGATCTACCTCAACAAATGCGACCTTAAAAACAAAAATTTTTATTTTTTGTACGGCACCCTCACATTTCGTGTGAATACCCATAAAAATATTATTTGCAAAATCTGATACCAATCGGTCAATTCTAAGACGTGCCTCCGGCCACTTAAAGTTGAGAAATTTTGTTCTGGACCTTAAAAAAAAAATTTTTTATTTTTTTGCAACACCCTCTCATTTCGTATCAATACCTATAAAAAAATTATGTATAAAAATTCAAATCAATCGTTCAACTCTAAGGGATGCCCCCGGCCACTTAAAGTTGAGAGGTTTGGTTGTGGCCATTACAAAGAAAAATTCAAATTTTTTGTACGACACCTTCCCATTTGGTGTCAATACCAATAAAAAAATTATGTGTAAAATTTGAAATCAATCGGTCAACTCTAAGGGGTGCCCCCAGCCACTTAAAGTTGAGAGGTTTTGTTGTGGCCATTATAAAGAAAAATTTTAATTTTTTGTACGACACCCTCCCATTTCATGTCAATACCCGTAAAAATATTATTTGCAAAATTTGATATCAATCAGTCAATCCTAAGACGTGCCTCCGGCCACTTAGAGTTGAGAAATTTTGTTCTGGACCGTAAAAAAAAATTTTTATATTTTGTGCGACACCCTCCCATTTCGTGTCAAAACCCATAAAAAAATTATGTGTGAAATTTGAAATTAATCGTTCAACTCTAAGGCGTGCCCCGGCCACTTAAACTTGGAAGGTTTTGTTCTGACAAAGAAAAATTTAAATTATTTGTACGACACCCTCCCATTTCGTGTGAATACCTTTAAAATGTTATTTGCAAAATTTGAAATCAATCGGTCAACTCTAAGGCGCGCCCCCGGCCACTTAAACTTGAAAGATTTGTTCTGGCCATTACAAAGAAAAATTTAAATTTTTTGTGCGACACCCTCCCATTTCATGTCAATACCCGTTAAAATATTATTTGCAAAATTTGAAGTCAATCGGTCAATCCTAAGACGTGCCTCCGGCCACTTAAAGTTGAATAATTTTGTTCTGGACCTTAAAAAAAACTTTTATTTTTTGTGCGACACCCTCCCATTTCGTGTCAATACCCATAAAAAAATTATGTGTAAAATTTAAAATTAATCGTTCAACTCTAAGGCGTGCCCCCGGCCACTTAAACTTGAAAGGTTTTGTTCTGGCCATTACAAAGAAAAATTTAAATTTTGTGAAGGACACCCCTCCCGTTTCATGTCAATACCCATGAAAATATTATTTGCAAAATTTGAAATCAATCGGTCAATTCTAAGACGTGCCTCCGGCCACTTCAAGTTGAGAAATTTTGTTCTGGACCTTAAAAAAAAATTTTTAGTTTTTGTGCGACACCCTCCCATTTTGTGTCAATACCCATAAAAAATTATGTGTTAAATTTAACAATCAATCGTTCAATTCTAAGACGTGGCCCCCCCACTTAAACTTGAAAGGTTTTGTTCTAGCCATTACAAAGAAAAATTTAATTTTTTCGTGCGACAACCCTCCCATTTCGTGTGAATACCTTTAAAAATGTTATTTGCAAAATTTGAAATCAATCGGTCAACTTTAAGGCGTGCCCCCGGCCACTTAAAGTTGAAAGGTTTTGTTCTGGCCATTACAAAGAAATATTATTTATTTATTTTTTGTGCGACACCCTCCCATTTCGTCAATACCCATAAAAAAATTATGTGTAAAATTTGAAACCAATCGTTTAACTCTAAGGCCACTTAAAGTTGAAAGGTTTTGTTCTGGCCATTAAAAAGAGAAAATTTAAATTTTTTGTACGACACCCTCCTATTTCACGTCAATACCCGTAAAAATATTATTTGCAAAACTTGAAATCAATCAGTCAATTCTAAGACATGCTTCCGGCCACTTAAAGTTGAGAAATTTTGTTTTGGACCTTAAAAAAAAAATTTACTTTTTCTGTGACACCCTCCCATTTCGTGTCAATACCCATAAAAAAATTATGTGTAAACTTTGTAATCAATCGTTCAACTTTAAGACGTGCCCCCGGCCACTTGAACTTCAAAGGGTTTGTTCTGGCCATTACAAAGAAAAATTTTAAATTTTTTGTACGACACCTTCCCATTTCGTGTGAATACCTTTAAAAATATTATTTACAAAATTTGAAATCAATCGGTCAACTTTAAGGAGTGCCC
Source organism: Diogma glabrata (assembly GCA_963693315.1). Lineage (NCBI taxonomy): Eukaryota > Metazoa > Arthropoda > Insecta > Diptera > Cylindrotomidae > Diogma > Diogma glabrata. The sequence continues at coordinate 454,829,887 of OY856186.1, read as the reverse complement.
CCGGCCACTTAAGGTTGGCCTTTATAATGGCCACAACAAAACCTCTCAACTTTAAGTAGCTGGGGGGCACCCCTTAGAGTTGACCGATTGATTTCAAATTTTACACATAATACTTATATGGGTATTGACACCGAATGGGAGGATGTCGTACAAAAAATTTAAATTTTTCTTTGTAATGGTCACAAAAAAACCTCTCAACTTTAAGTGGCCGGGGCACCCCTTAGAGTTAACCGATTGATTTCAAATTTTACTCATAATATTTATATGGGTATTGACACCAAATGGGAGGGTTTTGTACAAAAATTTAAATTATGATTGAAACGAACGATTGATTTCAATTTTTACACATAATTTTTTTATCCATTGACACGAAATAAGAGGGTGTCGCACAAAAAATAAAAAGTTTTTTTTTAAAGGTCCAGAACGAAATTTCTCATCTTTGTGTGGCCAGAGGCACGTCTTAGAATTGACCGATTGATATCAGATTTGGCAAATAATATTTTTATGGGTATTCACACGAAATAGGAGGGTGCTGCAAGCTGTACAATGAAAAAAAAAAATTCTAGTGTAACTATGGGCCACCCCTAATATCTATATATATATATATATATATATATATATATATATATATATATATATATATATATATATATATATATATATATATATAT